>JAQFVV010006391.1:600000-1200000 GCA_028023455.1 Epiperipatus broadwayi | reverse complement strand
CCAAGCTAACTTCTTAATTCGCAAGGAGTCTCATAATTATAAGTGAAAAAGAGAAAAAACAAATTAAAAAGCAATTTGATATTTAAAACAATGGTTAATAAATTTATTAACTAGTGGTAATAATAAAAAAAATAAAGGATTGATAATAAAAAAATAAAGGATTGATAAATATTCTACAATTCAAAGAGTTCATTCTTCTTTTGACTTTCACATAGATATTATGGATTCCATTAGACTGAAAACAACTAAATGTTACATTAATTAAATTGGAGTTTATAAGTATTTAAATTGTAAACAGTCCTAAATATAATAGATAAACATGCACACAGACATGCATATCTGATAGAACAAAATATTCTGTTATTAATTAGTAATTCTCTTAATCTCTATAAATTAAATTTAACATATAAAATATTACATCTATACATGTGCCCACCCTATGCATTAAAAATAATAAATATTTCAATTCTTAATAATTTGATTTTAGAATATATAAACCTATTGTTTTATATGTAAATGGTACATTCAAAAAATGAATTCAAAGATCCATTCTTAATTTATCCCAAAGTTATAAAATTAACTTATGTCAAATTTTATGATTCTTATTTTATCCTGCTTGGTGAAAAAAATTGGACTCCAAAAACTCATCGTTAAGTAAGAACATTGCATAAAGAACAAGTAGTTATAATAATTTCCTGAGAGAGAGAAATTGTCTAGTTACTCCAGCTAAAAATTACATTATAATTTGTGAACAAACAATTCTATCTTTTAAAAAGACTTTATCTTGTGTTTGGAAATGAGAGTATTCATTATAAATATCGTTCCATCTGTAAAGTGCATGTGCCATGGTTTAAGCTACATTATTATAATTTAATATATATAGTAATTAAAAAACTCTCTTAATGTACATTACATTCCTGTGTAAACTGTGCTATGTGTATTATGCAAGTATGCACTATATATAAGATTTGCCCATATATAAACATTTGGGTTGAAAAGATAGATGGATTCATTCTATCTTTTCCCAAAGAATTTATCTTGTGTTTTAAAAGTGTGAGTATTCATTTATATAGTTACATGTATAAAGTGCATGTGCATCAGCTTATTGGCTTATTAATATTACAGTTATTAAACATTGCACTATAATAAATAAATGTCTTGTTTATATATGATAATGCAACTTAAATCTATGTAAAAACTTTATTTTAAGTTGTTATTTCCAGTGATCCAGCTTTATGAGTCACCAATTGCTCATTCTAAGGTCCATTGATGTCTTTTAAATCCTTTGATGATCCAGGTTTGTTTGGAGAAATGCATCAAATATTGATGTCTGAGCATCTCTGGAGAAAAATTTTAGAATGGATAGTTGACATGCTTTTTGGATTTCCTTTTCATACAGGAAGCTATGATTCCATGATTTGGGAAAGTTTGGCTGCACTTATGATAGTTTGAGCACTTTGTTTTAGTTTATCTTTGTTTTTAAAAATAGTGATGATGATCATAAATATGAGTTAAACTCATGGAAGAACAGATTTCATGATTTCCTTTTCTTTCCAGTTGATGTAAGATATCCAATCAGTTTCCAAACTCAGAATTTTTTTTTGATTTTTTTCGTGATCATATTAGTTGCTGCCATGATTTTAATTGAAAATGCATGTAGCTATAAACTTTTAAATAAAATTACTGGGGAATAACGCATCTTTTACTGGGGAATAATGCATCTTTTAACTGTCCAAAAGTACAGCAAAGTAAATGAGAAAGTAAAAATTAATAATTTTTTGTGTTCTTCTATGCAACTGTTTCTCATTGTGTTGAAAAAAAATCATACTAAAGTTTTACTTTTTTTAATTTGATTTACTATATTATATATATTTCTTACATAAAATTATTTAAGATTTTAATAAAATGTTTAATAATAACTTATTTAATTGATCATGAAGATTTGTTATGTATCTTTAATGAGATGTTTATTTTATATAGTGTTATGTTTTTAAACTAATAATCAGCATTAAGTTAATGCACATGCACTTTATGGATTTTAACAATAAATGAATACTCTCATTTTTCCAAATACAAGATAAAGTCTTTGTGAAAGAATAGAATGAATCCACCTATTCTTTCAACCCAAATGTTTAAGTATGGGCAAATCTTAAGTATCTGGAAATGAGAGTGTGAAGATATTAGACAATCACTTTAAATTACTTTTACAATGTTTGAATGAATGACACCTGTGAAATTTACTAGAATTTACGATACGTCATTCTTAAATGAAATTAAACATATGTAAATAAGATGTTTATTTTATGTAGCACGATGTTTTGAAATTGTAATAAACTAATAATCGGCATTAAGCTAATGTACATGCACTTTAGCTTAATGCTGATTATTAGTTTATTATGTATCTTTAATGTAAAAGTAGCAAAACAAGCATTATCAAAATCTAATTGCAGATAACGTAAAATAAAATTCTGATGTGTTAGAAAGAAAAAAAAAGTATCTAATGCATTCGGTATTTGCATATTATAATCAATATTTAAGGTTTTTTTTACAATCTGTACTATAAAGATCTAAACAAACAGCACATTATATACTATAACGGTCAGGGTGTGTTGGAGTCTTACCATATCTGTCGTACAGGGTGCCACCAGGCCATTCAAACCTGAGGGCCAATTATAATGGTCAGGGTGTATTTAGTCTTACTGTATCTGCGGTACAGAGCGCCACCAGGCCATTCGAACCTGGAAAATTTATATAGTAGGCAGATATGTACTGTTAAGATCTAATTTTATTTTATATTGACTGTTAGCCCTTGCCACTATCTCAATGAGAAGCAGAGATTTAAAATATTTTTATTAAAATATATTTTTAATAAAGAAAAGATGAAAAAAAAACTACTGCCAGTAATAACACAGAAAAAAATATTTATTGTCAAACATATATAAACTTGAGGAATAAATTAGATTTTATTATTAATTTCAAATTTAAATTATTATTTAAGAAAGTCCATACAGATGGACATTTATACAATATTTTTATTTAAGAATGTTGGGTATAGATAGGCTACATAGATTACGCAATTAAAAAAACTTTTCAAAAACAATCATCCAACCTCAGACTAAAAGTTCATAGCTAACCCAATGCCTGCTTCCAGATATACAGATGCAACCAATGCAATATGAAGATGCTAACATAAAACCATGCTGTCAAGAATGTGTGTCTGCAGTGTGATATTATTTAAAGGACATGAACCTCATCCAGTACAGGAATGTGCATTGTCTGGCAAAGGAATCATGTATATAAAATATTAAGAAGTGCTATGTATGGTGAGAGAGTGGAACTTTTGCCAACTTATAGTCCCTATCCATAGAGCTAACTGAAATTAATGTCGCAGGAAATACATCTGCGTACATTGCAATGCAATGACTACATCTTTGGGGTCATGCATTCAGTTGGGCACGTTGCCCTGTATGCTAACACACTTCACATTACATTGATATAAACACCCATATAACTTTTTTCTAGCATTGACTCAACTATGAGACAAATAGTCTGAAATTAAACCCCTTTAAAATAAACATAAATGATTAAAATATAAAGTTATTAAATTGCTGAGGGAAATTTACAATAAAGTAAACCCAATGACACTCATCATAAGGTGCCAAATTGACCGCAACAACTTAAAAGATATACCAGTAAATACGTTTAGACACTCAGCATGAGGTATCATATTTACCGATCTATATATTTCACGCATATGAAAATCTTAAAAAAAACAACAACTAAATGTTAATGAATTTATGCAGCTATCTACACTCAACATTAAATTTAATACATTTTAATTAACACATAACAAAAAAAAAGAAATGAAAATGATTAATTAAACATATGCATAAAAAATTATTAATAATTGCTTTAGAATTTTTCTTTTTTTAGGTCAGATAAGAGTTCATAATTTATGTAGCTAATTGAAAGTTTGTTAATGTTCATATATTGAATAAATGAAAGAGTTCATATTTTCCATGAGAAGCCTGAAGTCTGTCTTGTCCATGAGAGATCTGAAGTCCATTTAATATTTCTGGAAGGACCGGTCCGTTGTTTGCTGCTATTCCATACACATTACATTGGAGGCTACCTCAGCTGGTATACAACAGGAAATTAAATCTATAGCAGACTCATACATCATGGAGTCTGCAATACAGCTACAGTTCACATTACATTGGAGCCTCCTTGCAACAACAATTATTTTGCATTTTATACTTTTATGGTCCTCTTATCAGAAATCCTATGGATTGATCTAACATGTTGTCACTGATTCTAATGTTCAATTTTTGGTCCATGCTATGGCTTCATACTTGCATTGGTCAATCTAATTGTTTTATTCTCTTATCTGACCTTTCAATTATTTAAGTGCCCCAAGGGCTAGTTTGCTTTACATTTAATTAATAAAACCATCATTTCCATTTACGAAGATTAAATAAAAATTGACATTTATTTCTATTTTCTTTTATATAATTTATTAAAAGTACTAATCTTTAGATCTTTACTTTTTAAAAAATTTCTTACTTTTTAAAAAAAAATTTTTTTTTAAAGTCTTCCATCTGTGCGATCTATATATGTTAAACACAACTCTTAATTTTTTTTTAGTTTTTAATAAAACACTTTCTATTTAAGATTTATTTTCCCCTTTATGTATTAATTTTAAAGTAATGTAATGGCATATGTATACTGTTACAATACAAATATGCTAATAGTGACACTTTTTTTGCCAAGGAATGTCACATTTTATTAAGTGCGGCAGCCATTTTTGGCAGCCATTTTTTTGAAAAGGTCTTAAAATTTTATCAATTAGTATCATAATTGTGAAAACAGAAATATGAACTATTTAAATAAATATTAAAGATATGAATTTTTTTTAGTTTATTTGTATTGCATTTTTATCATACAAAGTTTATTGTTAATTTCAAAATAACTTTATTAGTATATAATAATTGATGATTTAAGAATATGGGAATACATTGTCTTTCTTGGCAAGAAGTTCTAGGAGATAGATAAATGAGCTTAACATCTTGATTGAGCATCTGTGATGAATCTAATGTTTAATCACCTGGAGAATTTTTGTTAACTGCATAATACTTTTGCTCATTTTTTAACTGAAAGTACGTTAACAATTTGATTTGACTGAATACTTCTTGCTAATATTTATATTATACACAATTTAAAATTAAATATTAATAGTATATAAACAAAATTTATTTTTAGTTTTACATTGAATAAAATTTTATTGTTATTTTATTTTATATTTTTAAACAATTATGATAACATCCGCCATTCTCAAATAAATTTCAGAGGTAAACTCTCCATGCCCAGATATGGGTTTCAAGTGTCACCGAATGAATATTAATTTTTTTTCCAGATCTGAACAAGTTTAACATTTTTATTTCAAGGAAATGACCAATAGTTAAATCAGTAGCCACTTAGTAGTAATCAGTGAATAAGCACCTGATTATTGTTAGCTAGAGAGTAAAGGTCTAGATATCAATGCCTTGACTGAAAAGTAAAAGCAACTTATTGTGATATAAATAATGCAATTTTCACTGCTGATTAGGGGAATGCCTTATTCCTACGGATTCTGAATCTATGATTGCCATTTTTACTTTTATTATCATTTCAGAATTTTTAAATAACTGAAAAATATTAATTTAATTCCCTTTCCCTCTCATATTCCTCAGATAAATTGTAGAAAGATTACAATCAACTATATAGAAATCATACTGCCTTACATTGAGAGTGGTGTAGTAAAAATTATACTATCTCTAGTCTAATGAAAGACTAATAAAAATTATTAATATACTTTCAGTAAATGGTTTTTGTCAAAGTTGTGAGGGCAATACGTTTGTCAATTATCAGTTATACTGTAATAATTTGAGCCAATAAACATCACATGACCACCACTTCTTATGCTTGTGTATAACTGTTGTTAAAACAGGCAAAACTCACTATATGTATTGCCAAAGACATCAAAATGTATGGGTACTGAATTGAGTTCGGACCCATCTGACTATATAAGCTAATGGGCTTGGATTGAAAACATTAAGGTGTTTTCAATTTAAGACTCATAGTTTTGTAGTTAAGTGGAGATAAAAGGTGGCTGCTGGAGGGTTGCATTAGATCCTAAGATCTAGGTGCAGTGCTCGCAGATCCAAGGCTCCTCATTGATGAAGGCCACAACCCAGAAACTAGTCTGGGGATATTGGATGAGTAGGCACTAGATGGGGATTTTATGCACAAGCCTTCTGGCATCCATTGATTACTCTAGCTTGCTGTGTGTGGCAATACGTATAGTGAGTTTTGCCTGTAATAATTTGCTATCTACATATACTGAATAATGATAAAACATGTATAAGAGATTGTGATCTGGGCCAACTGATGAGGCCTGGTTCAGAATGAAATGTGCTTCTTGGAAATTGTAAAAACATCTTTTTCATATATTTTTGGTTATATGTTTATGAATACATCCCTCCATAAGGTGTTAAAGTGGATAGAAACCAGTCCCAACCTTGTTTGAGAGTGATATAGTGACAATTATACTACAGAAATATTATTAAGTAGATAATCTCTAGTCTAATGAATGACTAATAAAAATTATTAATGTACTTCCATTAAGTGGTTTGTGCCAAAGTTGTTAGGGCAGCAAGTTAGACACTCTTCAATTAAACTGCAGCAATTGGCTATCTATATATACTGAACAATGATAAAGATATGTGAAAGAGACTGTATTCTGGACCAACTGATGAGTGCTGCTTCAGCATAAAATACGTTCTTGGGATTATGCATCTTTTTCAGATGTCTTTGGGCATATTTTTATGATTCATCCTCCACAAGGGGTTAAAAGTGGATAGAAACCACTCCATACCATGCATGATGGTGATGTAGTGAAAATTACACTACAAAAATATTATTAAGTGAATAATCTTTAATCTAATGAATTACTAATGAAAAGTATTAATTCAATGTATACTTGATTATTTTAAATATATATATATATATATATGTAAACTAGATTAAAATATATAGGGTATATGAGCACATACTTTCACATGACCCACCACTCTCCACTCTATCTCATAACACTAATACCCTTGAACACATATATGTTGAAAAGATAAATAAACATTAATACACGTATTTCATGCTAAACCAGTAATCATCAGTTGGTCCAGATTATCATCTCTACACATATATGCAATAAGTGCTCAGATATATATTAAGGTAGTCAATCTTCATACTTTAATGGACGGGCTTCAATCCACTCCACACTCCAATTCTTCAACCGTCCATCCAATTGAAAATCTGATGATGGAATGATCAAAGACCATCTTGAGACCAAGATTCTTGTCACATCCATGTTGACCTAAAGTCAATCTGACCCCTCATGTACAGGACATAATCCATTTAATATATAAACAAGGGATAGTAGAGATGTCTGCCCATCCCTTGTATATGTATTAAATGAATTATGTCTTGTATATCCCTTGTATATGTATTAAATGGATTATGTCCTGTACATGAGGGATCAGATTGACTTTAGGTCAACATGGGTGTGACAAGAATCTTGACCTCAGGGTGGCCTTTGAGCATTCCATCATCAGATTTTCAGTTGGATAGATGGTGGAAGAGTTGAAGTGTGGAGTGGATTAAAGCCTGTCCATTAAAGTATGAAGATTGACTATCTTAATATATATCTGAGCACTTATTGCATATACTTGTAGAGATGATAATCTGGACCAACTGATGATTGCTGGTTTAGCATGAAATACGTATATTGGTGATTATTTATCTTTTCGACATATATGTGTTCAAGTGTATCCGTGTTATGAGATAGAATGGAGAGTGGTGGGTCATGTGAAAGTCTATCCTCATATACCCTATATATTATATAGATTGATACTGGTATTTCATACAGAACATTCAGCAATGTTATTTGTTTGTAATAATCGTTAAACTTTGTAGATTATTCCAATCAACTCTTGGTTTATTTACTTATGACTACCTCATAATTTAAAAGCACTTTTTATTTTATAACTATTGAGGCCAATTACTACTACGGTAGTAAATCTACGTCAATAGACAAATGTTAAAAACCTTGTATAATCTAAATAAAAAAAAAAAAAATCTAACCGCATTAATTCGTCCTATCATTTCATATTAAAAACAACTTTCTCACAGATAAAATATGATATAAAAAAGTCATTTACGAGAACAGGACAGGTGAGAAGAGTGAATGACAAATAAGAAGATTAAATCAATATTTTATTTTAAAAAGTGTTGAAAATATGCTGTTAATCAGGTGAAAAAAAAAAAAAAAATCAGGTGAATGAAAACATGTGATCTTTACGATCATCGAAATTGATAAATAAAGTTGAGAACCTATGGCTAACAGCAATTGCTCTAACGAAACAGGTTAATATCAAAGTAAAATGGGATTTTTAAGCTGTGCAAAATGTGATAAATAAATAAAAATTAGGTTATTAGATATTCTGGTAAACCAACCATAAATCAACATAATAACACAGTGGTAAATGAATGCAAACAGCTTTTAAATTTATATATTTAATATGCGCAACAATAAATATATATATTTGTCAATTACATTCTTTGTCTAAAGAATGTTTCAGGAATAAAGATACTGGGATACTATCATAAAAACAGTGTTATATTTGATGAGTAGTGTAGTCGATTGCCTTATTTAACACAAATTAATTTAGAATTTTATGTTTAAAGCTGCATCTTAAACGTAAATAAGCCTGCCGTTTAAAGAATTATTAAAACAATTCAGTCTATATTTCAAGACACACACACACTCATATATGTAAAATAAATCATATATGTAAAATAAATGTAACGTCATGTGAAATTTCTAAGCCTATTTTAAATAATTGACCTGCCCTCTAGAGCTGCCATGTTCAACAATTTTTTACAGTAAGAAAATGGCAGCTAGAGGACAGTTTAAATATTATTTAAATAGACTTGTGATCAGATGATATTATATTTATTCAATATTAAAATATTATGTTTATTATTACATATATATATACTTCTAATCAGAATATAATAATATGCTATTCATATAATACCAAAGAAATGATGAAGATATAAACATGTAATGGATTATGATCTGGGTCAACTGATGATTGCTGGTTTGGTACAAAATGCACATCTTGATGATCATTTATCTTTTTCATATGCCTTTGGTTCAGGAATACATGAAAGAATAATATATCTAATTTAAGTTGATTATTAAAGAAGAAGTGAACCTATATTCTTAGGTATTTTATTAGATAATGCGCTGCTTCTTAAATATAAATTTCCATGCACTTACCTGTCAAAAAGAGATCATACCTATATACAAACCAACTCTTACTAACTGTGCCTACATCAGAGCTTGAATTTATTGCGTGCCTAAAGTTATAATCCACTACTGAAGCATATAAATTTAGTTAATCTATTACAGCAGAAAAACAGAGTCTCATTTTTAGCCATATGCGATTAGATGTATATTACTTGTATATATAAATCTATTATTATAAACCATTGAAAATTTTAAAGAGGAAGTAAACCTTCATTAATGCGCTGTTTCTTAAATATTATATCTGCAAGTAAGAGTTTTAAAAACTAAATCATTCAAGCTTAGAACATATCTATATATACATCTGCACAGAAATTTATAATATTTAAGAAACAGTGCATTATTGGAGATTTACTTTCTCTTTAATAATAACAGATTTTCAGGCTTTATAATAATAGATTTACATATATAAGTAATATACTTCTAATTATACGTTGTTAAAAATGAGACTGTCTTTCTCCTGTGATCGTGTGACTAAATTTATAGAATTCACTTATAATTTCAGGCACATAATAGATTCAAACTCTTATATAGGCATAATCAGTAACAGTGGTGTATATATAGTGTAACAGGATGGGGTGGGTGAGATATGGAAGTTGGTGGAAAGTAGATTTGAATTGGGTGATGGAAAAAACATCATCACTCCAGATTAAAGAATCTCTGTGAGCATTGAGAGATCATTGAGAAGTCAGCCAGCAACTCATAAGAGCAACTACAAGCATAATTAACCACCAGCATTATCATTTAAAAAAATAAGTACAAGTAAATACTTGAGAGAAATAACCATCCATCATCATCATTGATGGGAATAAACAAATCAGTACAATAAATCAAGAGTCCATCTTGTGGCTGGATTTGAACAATAAAAAATATAAATCAACAGTCAACCTTATGACTGGATTGGAAATGGATCTTCTGTAGACCAGGAAAACCATAGAGCCTTTGCGAGCATGGGCAATTATTTAAACATAACTTAGATGCACTATTTAAGTGCTCATCCATCAGAATACATAAGAATCAAACAATAATGCTGGGACATTAAAACATGCTGATCATCATCAATGCTCAGACCATTTGCAGTGGCCAACTATAAACGTAAATTTTTAATAAGACTGAAGTAAAATAAAAGATAATAGTGCATGGGCTTTAAAGAGTATAATCTTATGTGCCAACCAGGATGATGATTGATCATCACTGGACGCCCAAAGCACTAAGTACACATCCCCATTTATCCATGTCCAAATCTAGCTCAGAGAACACAGGTTCTATTACTGTATGTGAACAAGAGATGATGGAATACAATTTTAACAATTAAATACAAGTTTATTATTAACAAAAAAATGAAGATAAATGATATTTATGGTCTTATAGGATAAGACTCTGATTTTGAAAAGTATACAAAATTATATACACAACTAAAGTTATTACATGGTTTTACAATATTTCTCAATTAGATTCTATAAACGCATATATATATATATCCATACACAGACGGGCGTTTTATAACATATGATGAAGACATTTCAATTAAACATAAAATAATTATTACATTTGTAATTTACATAATTACTATTCAAAATTTAAATTGTTACATTAATTTACAAAAAGTATAATAAAATATATTCAAATTATTACTATGGTTTAAATATATATGCGCACAGATTCGCGATTTATAATATATAATGAATATTCAATAAATTAATTGACATTTAGTAAAAAAAATATTAAAATTTTACTATATGAGTATGCATGTATATACGCACACTGACTTTTACCTATTTAAACTTGTTACAATAATATATTTTTATCATAATTCATTTGGAAAACATATATACGTGTGTATAAACAAAACATAGATATAATTTACAATTTAGTTTCAGTTTATAAGTTTTTTTTTTATCAAACTAAATAAAGTCAACTTTTGTTGATAGGTACTTATTGATTAATTATTAAGGTCTCTAAATATAAAATGTCTCTTTTTTTTCTTAATAAATGAAAAATAAAATCGTTTATATATTTGTCACTTCAGACCGAAGAAATTATTTAAAATTTTATTATTATATATCACTGCTGTTAGATTCCAAATCAAGCAAAAGTTATTTGTTTGTATTAACTTTAAGTTATTAATTTATGATTTTAAAAGTCATTTTAAGAAATATTAAAATGAAATAACTCACTGTATATCACCAACTTCTTAAAGCTTTCTCTTGGCAAGCTTGGTTTTTGGTCCAGCAGAAAATTATAATTTCAGGTTTGTTGTCATCATCAGGTAAACTTATGCAATTCATGTATAATGTTGGTCTCCCTTCTGTATAGAAATATTCCAGGCAATCATGACCACCACCACCACCGATGATGATGATGATGATGATGATGATGATGATAATAATAATAATAATAATAATAATAATAATAATAATAATAATATTTATTCAGACCTTTTAAAAGTTTTATAAAACAATTTTTTTATTTTAAATCAGAGTTATTATTTAACCCTTTACATATTATTTTATTTTAGGAAATATAAAAAAAATATCTACAAAAATTTATTCTGTGTTTATTTCTATGTTTCCTTTATTTCATGTATATATTTATGCACACACACTATATTATTATTGGTGTACTATGTAACCCAACTGGTTACAATAGATACACTCTAAGTTTAAGTGATTTACTAAATCTTTTAAAACACTTACTGGTAGGTGAGTGCATGGAAATGTTTAACCTTTCACTAGTGTTCAATGCAGCAATGCGTCAAAGGCTTTGGATCACTCTAAATTGGTTATTTTTTGAGCTGTGGCAACATATTCATACTTGTTGGAAACTTTAGAAAAAGTTCCATAACATGCTGTCATCTCTTGAATTATTTTACAAGTAAAAAATCAATACTAGGAGGGTTTTAGGTTAAACAAAAGAAGAAAGTCAATTCTGATTGGTTGGGCCATCCATTCTTGATGCTTATTGGCTGATGATTCTGCTAAATATTTTTTCACCACTGAAAATATATGTTTTAGAGTGTTTTTTTATTATTTTTCATACATATTATAAATGATCTTCATAACATCTGCTGAAAATATAGTTATTTTACAAAAGTAGTAAGGTTTTATTAAAAAATTGTATACTTTACACGATGATAAATTGAAAAAGAAACCAGCGATAGCATTTTTTGACATCCTGTCAAGTGTTTACATTGCCCCAAGCTGTTTATTTAATTTTCAAACAAAGATTAATGTTTTAGAATATTTTTCTGGCATTTATTTACATATTGCCATGCATTTTGGTTAAAATATACTGAAAATATAATTATTTTTAGAAAGACGCTCAGATTTTACTAAAAAATTCGTAACGTTTTTAATAACGTAAATCTGGGAGGGATATAAATGACGTTTGCATTGCTTCTAATTTGCTCCTAATATTTTCTTTGATTTTTCTGCTTTAAAATATTTCTATAAAATACAAATAAAAATATATTTTTGAAAAAAACATTCATTTACTTTCCTAACATTACAAATAATTAATATACTTTTTGAAAACGAAACTAAAATTAATATATATTAAAAGATGAAAATAGTTTTATCAAAGAGTTTGTCAGATGACCAATTAAAACTTTCAGAGTTTTACCTCTTTTGGCCAATAATGAAGTGACCTATGGAAAGGTTAATATTTAAAAAACTGTGCATTACTAGGGGTTTACTTCCTCTTTAATAATCATAGATTTTCAGCACTTAATAATAATAGATTTACAGATATAAGTTCAATATATCTTTAAGCATGTGTACATGAAGTTAAATCATAACATAAGCCATGAATATCTTGTTCACTTGAAAAAGTGAATTGGGTGTTTCTAAAATGCATCCATAGCGAGAAAGGTCTGATTCCTGGACTGACTAATATTTGTGATTTGATTGAGCTAAGGCTGAAAAAACACTGATAAAAACAAAAACTTGAATATATATATTGTAATGGGATGGGGTGATAGGAAGTTAGTGGAAAGTATAAATGAACCTGGGTGATGGCAAAACATCACCACCAGTAAAATTAAATTTTAAGAGTATGAGATCAAAATCTCTGTGAACATTGAGAGATCAGAAGCTAACTGAAAAGAGCAACTAAAAGCATAATTATAAATTCAACCAGCATTATAACAAGTAAGTATAATTCAAATATTATAAGAAATAACCATCCATCATCATCATTGATGGGAATAAACAAATTAGTACAATATATCAGCAGTCAATCTTGTGACTGGATTTGAAATGGGTCTTCTTTAGACCAGGCTAACTATTGAGCCTTTGCCAGCTTGGGCAATTATATGAACATAACTTGGATGCATCAGCTTAGTGTCCATCCATTAGAATACACAATAATCAGAAAAATCTAATCAATAATGCTGGGACATTTAAAATATGCTGATCATCATCAATGCTCTGATCACTTGTACTGGCCAACTATAAACTTAAATTTTTAATAAAGACTAAAGTAAAATAAAAAATAATATTGCATTGGCTTTAAAGAGTATCTTCTTTTGCACCAACCAGAATGAGGATTGATCATCTCTCGATGCCCAAAGCACCAAACACATCCCATTTATCCGTGTCCAAAATCTAGCTCAGAGAACATGGGCTCTATTACTGTATGTGAACAAGAGATGATGGAAACCATTTTTAACAATTAAATAAGTTTATTAATAATAAAAAATAAATGATTAAGGTCTTATGAGGGTTCTGATTTTGAAAAGTATTCATTGAGTTACATGATTAATAAATTAGGTTTATTCAAACCCATTCAGCACACAGGCATGTGGCTTGATAAAAAATAAACATGTTTGAATTAACATTTAATTTAGAAAAATGATCAAAATTTTACACATAAGTGTCTATCTGACATGCATTGTTATTTACAATACAATTGACATAAAATAATTATAAAAAAAAAAGATTAAATTTTACATATGTGTTACAATTGATAAGCATTGGTATCTGCAATACAATTGACAGATATACACATACATACATGCATGTGATTTCTGAACATATTTAATTTTTACATAAAAATAATACATGATTAAGCTTTTAAATTATGTTTTAAATAATACAAATACTTATGCTAGGTTTACTACAACACGTATATAGAATTGCACAGATTATTAACAAATTTAATTTTGTCACACAAGACTTTTATAATTAATAATTTCATAAAATTTACATACTTGTTATGACAATAAAAGTTATTTTCACAATTACTCATTGTTGAAAATGTATAAATTGCTTTTTTTATTTTATAGTAAGTTCCACTCTTTATCGATTAGTTTCTATCAACTTTTTTTTCCTTTTAATACATGAAGTTATTTGCTTGTTTGCTTTACTTTAAAAATGTCTCTTTTTCTCTTTTTAATAAATGAAAGATAATATCGTTTTATAGAATCCAAAAAAAAATATAAATTTTGAAATGTCTTTTTGCTTGATTAGTTAATGATGATTAAGTAGGCAAGGTGAGATAGTAAAAATGAATACATGAACTGCAGCTCTCCATGCCATGATAAGCAGAGAGCCAAACTGGGCTATCAGTATACAAGCTCTATGATATCATGAGAAAATACCTCATTTTTAAGCACTGCCCTTCTAAGTATCTAGACAGATCATCCTCAAAGAGCAGTATCCAAAAAAAATAAAAGACATTGTGCCAACCCTGCTCTTCTCTGTGAGACTTAGGGGTATAAATGTGGTCTATTCATGAGACCAAAGCCTATTCATGAGGCCTACATATATTCACCACTGGACTACCCTGGGAGCTCAACATCTAGATCTAGACAGTGCTGAGCCTATACTTTGGAGTGCCATGGACACCTGCATCCAGACAGCCCCGTGTAACTATAGACTCACCATAAACGTAAAAAGTACAAATTCACGCATTACTTTCAAAATGTAATTTTACATATGTGTGTGCGTGTGGGTGCACGCTGACGTTTACATCATATTTTAACTTAACAGCAATAATATTATATTTTATTATTAAATTCTTTGGAAAATATGCACAAATTTCATACATATACATGTGTGTATAAACAAAATATAGATATAATTTAAAATTAGTCTCAATTTATAAATTCCCCCTTTTTCCCCCCTTAAAAAAAGTATAGTCAATTTTTGACAGGTATTTGTTGTTTAATTATGAATGTTTTTAAATTAAATTATTGAATCATCGATTCTTTACTTTTTTTTTATAAATAATTTTTTTCAAAATAATGTCCAGAGAATTATTGTTCAAAAACGTCTATTTTGCCTTTAAAACGAGATGGTCAATGAATTATTCTTGACTCTTAATTATAATTCCAGCAAAATTACTTTATATTCTTTTAAAATATATAGATTTTTAACCGACTTAAAAATAATATTGTTCTATATATGTCTATTTTTATATGACTCATTTTAAAACAACTCACCGGCTATATATATGTTTATCCATGATTTTCTGCATATATCTAATGCAGCATATGCGTAATCAACTCCTCAGCAAGCTAGATTTTTTTCTTGGTGAGTTTGGTTTTTAGTGACTGTCATAATCAGGAAAAATGTAATCCATGTAAAATGTTGGTCCGAAGCTGTTTTGATTTAATAAATTTTAGATAAGCAACTATCCTCTCTGTTTAAGGCTATGAATTACAGCACAAAGAAGTGGGTCATTTTCTCCATGTGAATTCAAACTCCTGAGAAGGAAATATTAGTAGCTTCTAAATCTAATGTTCTGCCTTTAGTTGTATCAATTTATAGCAGCTATTCTGCCAACTCTATGGTCAGCCAAAACCAACTGCTGCATTTCATCAAGTTGCTACAAAATATTGTAACCAACTTTTCACTGACCGTTCTCTTCAAAAATCAGTATCCAGACTGGCTGATATTTTTTATCAGCTCTTTTTATAAAATCATCTGAGGTGTTAACAACACTTTGATTAAAAACAGAGTTTTTATTTTTATCTCACTAATCCCTTTGTAAACATATACATGTTTTTACTTAGGGGATTTCTAATAGATAAAAATTTTGTTTAATTAATTAAAATTTCAAAAATAAGTATGGTGTTTTTACATTTCAAAATCAGAATAATAATATTAATACAATATTTGTATTTATTCAGACCTTTTAAAGGTTTAATTTATAAAACAATTTTTATTTTAAATCAGTTATTATTTATTAGTATTATTATTTTTTTATTTCAATGAATGTAGAAAATATCTACTATAATTTTTGTCTGTGTTTATTTCTACTTTTCCTTTGTTTTACATATATATATATTCACATACACTATATTAGTGTGTGTGATGTAAGCCAACTGGTTACAATATATATAATATAAATAAAATGTCCGTTAGTTACAATAACTATTGTAATAACAATAAAAATAATAAATATAACAGTAATTAACTATTATATACAGTCTTTCAATCCACAGAAAGTATTTTCGGTTAAATCCTTAACCCTCCTCAGCTATCATTAAATTAAAAAAACATAAAATTTAACAGCAGTTGAGGAAAGTTAAGGAATTAACCAAAAGTATTTCTGCAGATCGAAAAGACTGTATATAATAGTTTATTACCATTATATTTATTATTATATATATAAAGGTCATATTTTGCGGGTTCATCTATGTTAAAAATTTTTATTATTAATATACCGATGTTTCGACTTGATCACACACATTTTAACACCGATGAACCCATAAAATATGTTTATTATATGTGCAACCCATGAAAAACTTCATATCAACATATACATATATGTTTTACCAGTTCTTATTTATGGATCTGAAACTTGAATTCTAAACAAAATATCAATACAGAAAGTCAGACCACTCAATGGACTATGGAAAAATTTGTGTTAGATATGGCAAGAAGGGATCAAAAGTAAAATACTTAGATGAGAGAATTAACAGGTATCACTGATATCATTGAAAGGATTTAAAAAGTGAAATGTAATTGGGCCAATCATCTAACTAGAAAACATGATCATTATGGATATCTGAAGTTTTACAATTAGATTTCAAGATACTTTAAAAGATCTAGAAAAAGACCACATGTGAGATGGATAAAATTTAAGGTGTTAGCTAATGTGATGTAGATTAAAAAAAGATAAGGATTGGATAAAGTGGATTAAACTTGTAGAGATATTTATCCTGTGCCAGACTGATAATGTACAAAAATGATGATAATGTATATAAATGGAAGGGGTATTAGATCGATCTTTCTGATTGGCAGTGTTATTCAATGGTAACTTTCATATATAAACAAATGGACTCAAACATTGCAAATAAAATTCTTATTATAAGAAACATTTCTTAAAATATCGATGTATTATATAATGTGACAATGCCGTGTATGGTTTGCTGTTGCTATGGCATCCAACTTGGGATCGGGAGGTCCCACAATCAATTCTGACACTGACAATTCTGGCACTTAAACTTCTTTATGAACTCCCGAGCAATAAAATCATTTTATTACCTTGTGCAGTTTGATGCAGTCAATACAGCATCCATCTTGGAATGAGGATGTTTTAGAACCAATTCTGTTACTCACAGATTTGGTGCTCAAACTTCTTATGAACTTCTGAGCAATAAAGCCATATGCATTTTTTACCCTGCCCAGGTTGACATAGTTGGTAGAGCATCCAACTTGGGATCAGGAGGTCCCAGGATGATTTATATCAATCACAGGTTCTTCTGCTCAAACTTCTTATGAACTTATGAGCAATAAAGATGTATGCATTTTTTAACCCTCTATGGTTTGGCATAGTTGGTGGGGGTCATAAGATCCCAGGATCAATTCTATTGCTTGATCTCATCATGAACTCCTAAGCAATGGAGCCATTAGTATTTCCTCACCCTGCATGATTTGGAATAGTTGATAGAGCATTCAATTTGGAATCAGCAGGTCCAAGGATCGATTCTAGTGCTCAGAAACTTCTTATAAACTCCCAAGCTGTAAAAGCATTAGTATTTTTATTAGGCAAAACTTTCCATACAGTAGTGCCACTCAGTGCAAGCCAGGGTAATCAATAGATGCCAGAAGGCTTGTGTATAAAATCCCTATTTAGTGCCCTACTCATCTAATATCCCCAGACTAGTTACCAGCTTGTGGCTTTCATCAGTGATGTTTAACATCTTGTGAGGGTTAGTGGTTTAATACCAATCCTGCCTAATAGGATAGTGGTGGCTATGGTTATTAAAGAACCAAAGAAAGCAAAATGTATGGGTACTGAACCAAGTTCAGACCTATATGACTATACTATATGGAGAGTTTTGCCTGTTTTAACAACAGTTATGAGCAGGCATAAGAAGTGGTGATCATGTGATTTTTTTTAGCTTGTACAATTAATACTACACCTGACATGGGAATTTAGGAGGACCCAGGGTTGATTCTGGCACTAATAGGTCATGCTCAAACTTCTTATAAACCCCTGAGCAATAAATCCCTATGTCTTTTTTTAAAAATATGATAATAAAGGTCCATAACATATTAAAACCTATGTGGCTTTTAAAATGTTATGTTGTGAATGATTTTAAAGAGCTATAAGGGTTTGAAATAATTTAAAAAATCTGTTTGGGTAAACATCCTAGGAACTACCAAAATGCTGCCCCCCCTCTCACATGCACCGTCACACAATGTCTTCAGTCTAAAATATAAGTAAAAGTAAAAGATTAAAAAAAGGATAGAAATTATCACATCTACATAAAGAATACTATACATGTCTTTGGAGTCTAATAAACTAAATGCATTTAAAATTACGCAAAATTTAACTTGGTAATTATTTATGAATAGAATGAAATGAAATCAGCACAATAAATTAAGCATTTGATAGTTTAAGCAATTAGGAATAGATTATAAATGAAAGTTTGATCTTCAGTTTATCAAAATTTCTATGACAGAAAATACAAATTCACAATGTATTTTCACAGTTAGCGAGAAAACTGAGACTTAAAAACCTTGCATAATATGATAAGAATGCCAAAATGAATAAAACCAACATCTTTACTACAGACAAAACTCTCCATACAGTAGTGCCACCCTGTGCCAAACAGAGTAATCAATGGATGCCAGAAGGCTTGTGCATAAAATCCCTATCTAGTGCCTACTCATCCAATATCCCCAGACTAGTTTCTGACTTGTGGCCATCATCAGTGGGAATATTGAATGAGTAGGCACTAGATAGGGATTTTATGCACAAGCCTTCTGGCATCCATTGATTACTCTGTTTGGCACAGGGTGGCACTACTGTACGAAGAGTTTTGCCTTTGTTTATAACAATTATGTGCTAGTATAGAGATGGTGATCATGTGATGTTTAGTCGTTTATCTTTACTACAGCTGAATATGATTTCAAATTAAAATTTTTAATGAAAAGTCAAATTTAATACTAAAAATTGTTGCAATATTGAGTCAAAAAAAGGGCAAGAGAGAGATCCACAAATATTAACAGACTTTCAATCTAATAATATTAAATCACTAAAACATCATATGATCACTATTTCCTATATTTACACAAGCACAAATCTTCTAGCATCCATTGATTACTATGGATTACACTAGGTGTCGCTACTATCTAAAAAATTTGCTACTGTAATAACATTTTTGACATATGCATTCTTTCTGAACTCAGGTGAATTCTCTGACCAATAATATGTTACGACTCACTGATAATAGCTGATCATTACTGGGCAAAGTTTCCCAGAATTTTTCAATTCCTTGACATTATTTGTTCAAGAATCTCATTTTTAAGTTATATCACCAATTTTTTATGAGCTCAGATATTTAAACCTGCTTCATAAAATAATAATACTTTTGACATAAACATAAAAAATCAAATGGTTTTAAGTTGTTTAGGATACATAAGAAGTTTGAAAGCTACAATAGCCACAACTGAAATCAATCCAAAGACCTTATACTCCAGAATCTGATATGCTTCCACTCCACCAAACCATACAGAGTTAACAGTAAATCCTTACATTAGTAAGTATTATTAAACAAAGAGAAAAATGTTACGATGAAAAATAATATCTAAAGTCAATTTCTCTATGTATGTATATATGCAAAGCAAGGTAATTGTTTACCAGTTATAATAATGTCCCCCTCCCCAACCACCACTATTACTATTTATAGATATATAAAAATATATTTCTAATATAAACAGTGCTCTACAAGCTTTATGATAAATGCTTAGCCAGAGCCAGCACTTAAAATATCTGTCAGGAACCCCTCCCCAAACCCCTGACCATGGTTTCGTGCTTTGGCACTCCTCAGAGAGGTGTCAGGGTAGGTTCAGACACTAGATCTAAAAATAACAACCCAAAGCTAAGCACTTAGCTAAACGTTATCTATTGAGTGGAAAATCTGAAATTTTCAGACATGTACATGTCTTCAAACCCAGCTATCCAACTCAAATAGCTATATGGGGCTGATAGATCTTCAGCCATGCCATATAGTAGTAGTCATAGCAATATAAAATTGCATAAGACTTTTTGGCAGAGACTATAAATAGTCAAAATAAAAGTCATAGATCAATTCATAGATCACATGACCCTATCTCTTAAGCTTGTAAGTTATAAACAGTGAGGATTGCCAATTCCTCTACAAGCTTTATGATAAATGCTTAGCCAGAGCCAGCACTTAAAATATCTGTCAGGAACCCCTCCCCAAACCCCTGACCATGGTTTCGTGCTTTGGCACTCCTCAGAGAGGTGTCAGGGTAGGTTCAGACACTAGATCTAAAAATACCAACCCAAAGCTAAGCACTTAGCTAAACGTTATCTATTGAGTGGAAAATCTGAAATTTTCGTGGAAAATCTGAAATTTCTAATATGTTCAATGTTCTTTCATTCTTTTTGTATTGCTTATATTAAATAAACTTCTAAAAAAATAACAGTTCTGAAAAAGACTATTAAGTGGTTGAAACTGTCAGATAATTTAATAAAAGCATTGTAAAAAAAAAAAGTAAAAAAAATAGAGAGTTTGTGTATATCATTAATAAAAACAACAAAAAAATGATTGTGAAAAATGAGATATTTTTTTAGAGGTTTACTTTAAAAAAAAACACAAGATAAAAAAAGAGTTTGCATATTATCATCATCAACAATAACCATTATCAATCCACTGCAGGTTGAAGGTCTCTCCAAGTTCAATCCATCTTCTCCGATCTTTAGCTTCTCTTCTCCACATCACCCCTGCACACTTTCTTATTTCATCCGTCCATCTCACACATGGTCTTTTTCTGGGTCTTTTACTATCTCTTGGAATATAGTTTAAGATTTCAATTGTCCATCTATTAATTGTATCATTAATAAAAACAAAAAAAAAATTATAAGAAAAAATCTGAGAATTATTTATTAAAAAGTCAAATTTCTAACCATTCATAAAAAAATAAAAATGAAATCAATTTTATATATATATAAAAATTGTCACTGGGTGGTGGGAATGGCTCCACCATATATAGTTCATTGATGTGTTAAATTATAAATACAACTAAAAAAATGAGTATTATATTTTCATATATAAAAATAAAGAAAAAAAAACTAATTTTACTATTAAAAAATATATCTTTATGCAACCAAGTTAAAAATGGAAATAAAAACTTGTTTAAAATAATAAGACAAAAAAAAAAATAAAACATATATATTGGCAGAGCTGCAGGAAATGTTGCAGGAGTTAGAAGATGAAAGTAGAAAAATAGGACTAAAGATAAATGTTAAAAAGACTAAAGTAATGTTTAATCGATTTGCTCAAAATATAAAAATAATGATTGATTATGAAGAATTAGAAGAAGTTAACAGTTACAAATACCTCAGTCAGATTAATACAGATGGAAACATAATGGAGGAAATTAATCATAGAATTAAACTTGGTTGGTGTGCTTTTGGTGGAAATAACTTGATACTAAAAGGAAATATGCCTATGTGTTTGAAAAGAATGGTTTTTAACAAATGTGTTTTACCAGTTCTTACTTATGGATCTGAGACTTGGACACTTAATAGAAGAGCAATACAGAGACTTCAGACCACTCAAAAGAGTATGGAGAGATGTATGTTGGGAGTAACAAGAAGAGATTGAAAACGCAATGTATGGGTAAGACAACAAACAGGTGTTACTGACCTTATTGAAAAAATTAAAAGATTGAAATGGAGTTGGGCTGGACATATTGCTAGAAGAAATGATAATAGATGGACAATTGAAATTTTAAACTGGATTCCAAGAGATTGTAAAAGACCCAGAAAGAGACCACATGTGAGATGGATGGATTAAATAAGAAAATGTGCAGGGGTGTTGTGGAAAAGATAAGCTAAAGATCAAAGAAGATGGATTAAACTTGGAGAGACCTTCATCCTGCAGTGGATTGATAATGGTTGATGATGATGATGATGAATAAAAATACTGTAAAAAAAATCTAGCCGCATATAAATCAATGTGATAATTATCATGTATACTTAAATGTCTTATTAATCTTTGAACTTAATATAGGAATTTTTTCAATAATCTTATCTTTATAAAACATCTTTTCATGTGGCCAGGAATAAGTAATTGTAGAATAATGTAATAAGTTTTAAACATTTTAGAAAATGAAAGCTTCACAAACCAGAAGTTATAAAACAAAACCTTTTCACAATCTATGAGTGACAAAAAATAAATAAAAAACCTATAAGAAATTTTAAAAATGCAATCAATAATTTTGGTATAATCATACTATTGATGAGACCAGTTTAAGGTGCTTGATATTTATCAAAGAATAATCAAAATAGGGAATTTGCATAAAATTTGAATAAAGGATATAACTAAGTTCATACTGGCAGATATGGATTGAAGTCTTTGGCAGAGTTTGGACTCATGCTCAAAGAAAATCAATTTAACATCTGTGTTTCCCTTTATTTGATTATATAGGTATCTGTGCTGAGTGATTCTTGTGGATAAAGTGGCATACAATTCTCCATAATAAACTGCGTGGTATTTTATATTGTTGCATCCAATTTTGTACACCACTTGGGACTTCATCTCAGATGGCAGGTTGACTTTAGCATTGTTAATTAGATGATTCAATTTGAGAAGGGTATGAATGCCAACTTGGTGTGTTACAGTGATTGTGTTTGAATGGGGGATACAGAATTCTTTTTTGTTTATTGTGTATATGTTTTTGGCAATATGCCATGCCTCCTTAACTTTACATTTAGCATCATTTCTTTCAGCACACATGATGCTGTTTGGTGTATTCTTTTTATATTATTCAAACTAATGATCTAAAATGTAAAAGATTTGAATCTAAGCTAATTTGCTTGTGTTGTTATATAAATCTTATACTAAACATCAACTATATACTTTAGTGGCATGAGATTTATATTAATTTCAGGCAGTTTTGATCTTCACTCAAAAATGATATAACCTAAATATAACATCTTACAATTTTTATGTGCATTGGCAGTAGAGGAAATAAAATAAATACCTGTACACCTGTGTCTCGTTTTACGCGGATTTATTTAACACGATTTTGAAGTTACGCGATTCATGTTTCTTCGGAAGTCAAACTCCAATAATGCGCTATTACTTTAAATAATAAATTTTGCGCACTTACGTCATATTGAAAGTAATAGCACATTATTGGAATCGACTTTCATCTTAGTAATTTCAATATTTTCAGTACTTTATAATAGTAAGATTTTATGTAATAATGAAATTAAAATCATGATTTCCACATTTTATGTATATCCACATTAAATTTTACAAGATTGTAATGTAAATTTGTTCAAACATTGTGCGTGTTAATTTTGCATTTTAAATCACATTCTGTTTTTGCTTTTTAAAAAAGAACGTAATCAACTATTAATCAGTTAGTGTCCGCAAGTTTATTTTTAAAAGGTGAGTAATAGCAGTGGGCACAATTAAATTTGACAATTAAAAATTAAAATCTGATTTGTAATTGTAATTAATAATTTAAAAATTACTTACGGCGACTTGAAATTAATGTGATGTGAAACGAAATTTGATTTTTAAACGGAATTGAAAATTAAAAAATTAAAGACAAAAATAAGAATTTAATTTTTAGTTGTTAGATTAATTACTAATTATGTTGTCACCAGAAAACCATTAACACAACATGAGAATGACATTGGCGCTAGTTGTATTTCCTCTTGTGAAGAATCTGATTTTTTACCAGTTTGCAAATGAACCTGTTTATTGGCAAATAGCGATAATAATTAAAACGTGTATAAAAATGTAAATTACTGTAAATTATGCATAAAAATATATTGTTTTGAATAAAATTAAATATTATAGTTAAAAAAAGTTTGTCTTGTATCAATTTTTTTCAAATTTGAAATTTTTTATTAGTCATATTTTATTTCCTTTTTTTTTTTTTTGCACAAATTTTAAAGTAATTTTACATTGCTTTGCTTTTATACGATTTTTGAAAAATCACAGTTCATATCCCCCCTTTTTCAAGGTAAGTTATGTCTATTTTTGTGCGATTTCTTTTGCGCGTGTTTTCTGAGGAACCTATCTATCGCATAAAACGAGACCCAGGTGTACTTCTAATATAGATATTGAAGGAAAGATGAGAAAAGCCTATACTGCTTTATTATAATTTTTAATTCACAATAAAATAGCAAAGTCATGTAGAAACTCATGTCCATCTAAAGAATATAAATTGAGAATGTGACTAATTAATAGCAAAAATGAAGACAATCTGAAGTATTTATGTAAGTAGGATCCAGAGAGTCTAAGTGAACATAGCTCATGAAACTAATATAGTTTGGTATTTGTTTTAGTTTTAATGATCTTCAAGGAAATTTAAAGACCAGATCAAGTGGCTACTTTCTCCAACTAAGATAGGTCCAATGGCTAGTGACTAGACCTTTATTTAATTCTTATTCAAAGGTTTGTGATGACATCATTGTATGTCCAAAAGTTTGTGATATCGTTTTATATGTAGTCATCCATTGGTCCACTTCCATTAATTCATTGAAATGTTAAATATTTTTAAAACAATTCAAATTTCATTCATACTTTAGTAAATACAGTCACGCACGGCTGTGTATAGAACACCCCCATTAAATTTTAGGCTGTTTTTGGTATTATCAGTGACAGTCTAATAGGGGAATTGAATTGGTGATCTTTCTGTTTGGAATACTGAAGTTAACATGATGCTAGGTCAGTGATTCTTAACCTATTGTACATGTACCAGAGATTGTATATGGACTTACAAGTGGTATATAAAAAATAACTACTTTTGAAAAAATAAATTATGGGTGAGACTGGAAACTTAAAAAAAGGGTCTAACTGTATGAGGACTGAACAGAGCCATTTCTCCAAAAGTTACATAAAGTATTTTATATTATTTGGTTAGTTTGTTTGTTGCTATAAAAAGGTCATATATTTATCTTACTTTTAATTTTTAAATGTGTAACTAAAAAATTATATAATTAGCAATATAAGTATTTAAAAGTAATTTATACATCGAAATGTTCTGCTCTTATGTATATGTACCTCATTTATGTGCTCACATTGCAATGTGCTTATATCTATCTACACGTGATCTTAAGAATCAAAAATACGACTGCCATTAAGGGTGGAACTAGTTATGGATAGCCATGTGGAAAAATATAAACACAGCTTCACACCCTAACACACCTTGAAATTTTATTTTAGTCTTCACATATTTACATATCTATCATATAAAAATATGTACTCTAATAGTATTGACATATCTATCATATAAAAATATGTTCTTTAATACTATTGAGACAAATAGCCAAATATTATCGCTTGTTAACAATTTGAGATAGGAATATAATTTTTTTTTTCTAAGTTATTGGTATGCGGAAAATTTAAACATTGCCAGTAACCAGACTGTTGTCCTAAAAAAAAAAATACATATATACATTATTAATCAGCCTAAAGCAACTGAGAAAAAGAAACTTACTTCACGTGATAAATTTCTATAAGCATTTCAATGAGCTCTAGGTTAATCTAGAAATACTTGCATGTTAATTTGTGAATTTGTATTCTGAGACCTAATGTATTTATCTATATCTGGAAACACATACACAATAGTTACTGCCATTTAGAACAGAACACTTCTTTAATTTTATATAAAAATGTAATTCATTTTTTGTCTCTTTCTCTAAATACAATCTTTCATTTATTATCTTCTCAACAATTTTTATCAATATCGTGAATGCAATTTCGTTTAGATTTTATTCATTTTAATTAATAAATGTTGTTTCGAAAACATGATTTTTTTTTCTAGTAGTCGTTTTATAATGACACTTTTTTTTTTTCAAAGCACTATTCATATAATAATTCGTGTATATGTACTTATAACTTAATCAGTAACTCCTAATAATTTTTACATTAACCCCCCTCCCCGCTATTTGTTTTTTTATGCGTTGATTTATATATAATACCTTTCTCCAACTCTTCAGCCATTCCTATCATAGAAAATCCGAGGATGGAATATTGAAAGCCCTTGTTAATGCCAATAATATTGTCATACCCTTGTAGACCTTAAGTCAGTCTGACCCCTCATACATAGGACTTTAGTATGTCCATTTAATTATGGAAAAGAGGGGTGGGCAGAATACAGGCTAAATATGTAATATTTAAATACATGTATATTGACTGTACTAAATTTAATGTAATCATAAGTGATTTGAACTCAGCCTTTCAAACTCCCTACTTTTATTCATTCAATCTTCTATAACCGATCATCAATATATGTATTTTGTGCTAAACCAGCAGTTGGTTCAGCTTACCATCTCACACACGTTTATACAGTCAGTGCTCAGTTTTATATTAAGATAGCAAATCTTCAAACTTTAATGGACAGGCTTCCATATTCTCTACTCTCCAACTCTTCAGTCATCCTTATCATTTATATACTTGCATTAATCACTCTCCGCAATGCAATCAAAAATTTTATTCCTTGACATTTTCTTACAGTTTCAACTGACCAGTAATCTTCATCAGAGTTACAATATTCAAATATATATCATCATACAATTAGTAATAGAGGGTATTGTATAGCAACATCATCATTTTCAAGCATTATTGATCCACTGCAGGATGAAGGCCTCTCCAAATTCAATCCACTTCTCTAATATTTAGCCTCTCTTCTCTACATCACACCAACACACTTTCTTATTTCAACAATTCATCTCATATGTGATCTCTTTCTAGGTCTTTCACAATCTCTTGGAATTGTCCATCTATTATCTCTTCTAGCAATATGTCCATCCCAACTCCGTTTCAGTCCCTTAATTCTTTGAATGATATCAGTACCACCTATTTGTTCTCTCACCCATGTATTTTCTTTTCCATCTCTTCTTCTTATTCCCAACATGCATCTCTCCATACTTCTTTGAATGGTCTGAGGACTTAGTATTGCTCTTTTGTTAAGTGGCCAAGTCTCAGATCAATAAGTAAAAACTAGTCTTGCGTTGTTAGCCAAGAGGTATCGCAGCTGCCATGCAAGCAAGTAGTTGGTTGCAGACGGGTGTGGGTTCGCGTCCCGGCAGATGCTATGACATAGGAAAAAAAAAAAAAATAAGTAAAAACTAGTAAGACAAATTTATTAAAAACGTTCCTTTTCAAACACATAGACATATTTCCTTTTAATATTAAGTTATTTCTATCAAAAGGAATAAAAAGAATAAGCCAGATTTAAAAGTGTTTTTTGTCCAAGTGTTGAGAGAAGTTATATAAAGGACCAATGAATGTAAATTATTATGCTTTGGATTTGTAGATTATGAAAAGGCATTTGATTCTATCAGCATTTCTGCAGTGATTAAAGCATTGGACCATCAAGGTATAGACCCAGAATATTGTCATATTCTGCAGAATGTTTATAAAAAATGCAATAACAATAATTACATTATGCAATGATACTAAAAAGATTAACATTGGGAAGGTTATACAGTAAAATGTTGTAACAAGTATTTTGTGGTTTAAAATTAAAGGAATAAGAATAAATGGAAACTTAAGTCATATAGATTTTACAGATGATGTAATTGTTATTGCAAATAATGCTTCAAAAATTCAGAAAATGTTGCAAGAGTTATCACATGAAAATAAGAAAGTAGGACTAAAGGTAAATGTTAAAAAGATTAAAGTAATGTTTGATGGATTTTCTCAAAAGAAAAAGTAAAGATTGATAATGATGAGTTAAAAAACGTTAATGATTACAAACACCTTGTCATATTTTAAACACAGACAGAAACAAAATGATGATATTAATCACAGAATTAAACTTGGTATTGTATATAATGGGTTATATTATTATATTATCTACTTATGTCTTGTATAAATATATACTAACTGCATGATCATATACATTTAAATATTGTAGCTCTGATGAAGACTGCTGGTCAGTTGAAACTGTAAGAAAATATCAAGGAATAAAATGTTTGATTGGATTATAAAAAGGATTAATGAAAGTTCATACATAGTATTATAAACATTTTAAAATTAGCATGTAAGTTCCACAAATACCTTAACATTTTTTCTTAAGTATTTTGTTTTAATCTCTGATCATACATCAAAATGTAAATTACAAACTTTTCATGAGTTATAACAATGTTTTTTTTCCATTAATGTGGTTTAGCACAATGAAAAAAATGATAGACTCAAAAACATAAGTTCCTGAATCAAAGCTCAGCCTATCATTCTTGGTACTTGAATGTCAAATGATCACCCAAGCAATTACATAACATGGTGGGTCTAAGAATGCTGTTAAACTCACAGAAGCAGATTCTCTGTAAGATATGCAAAACATCACTAAAGTTGTATATATGTAAAAATATAGAAATATTTTACGTTTAAATAAATATCGGCAAATGCAATTTACTTCTTTTTACAGCCAAATATTCATGTACTATGGAGTTTAAAATATTTGATTGCATAGAATATGTTCATAAACATGGGGAAAAGAGAATACATAAATAATCATTACTTGTTTTTTTTCATGCAATGATAGGTGGGCATGTTATTGGCTAAATTTGACACATTGCTACATGGATAAAAAGAAGCATAACATATAAATGTAAACTAACTTTTTCTTACAATATTTCTAAATATGGGTTATTGTTTTATATTATGAAATATACATAATTCTTTTAAATACTTTTAAGACAGGCTGTAACCTGTATCAAATGTGCTTTGAAATTTATAATAGTCGAGCGATATTTTTATTTTGCCAATAGAGGGACTTCTCAAACCAAGACACAAGATAGGCACTTTTATAAAGATAAGAGCATCTGTCTTATCTTTAACCTAACTTTCCACTTATATAGGCCAATCTGAAGCATCTTGATTTGGGAGCATGAAGTTGTTGCTCTCTCCATTGTTTATGTCCACTATTTCCCGTACAAATTATAACTCTATAATTCTTTTAAGTAACGTGTTCATATAATATACTGAATTGTTTACTATAGTAAATGGAGGGATTTGAATTTAGGATTTTTAGTCTGAGTTCATCCTCCAATCCATCTCAAACAAACTAATATACATGTCCACACACATATGAAAAAAATAAATGATCCCAATATACATATTTCATGCAGAATCAATGATCATCAGTTAGGTCAGATCATAATCTTCCACACACACACATATATATATATATATATAATCACTGCTCAGCTTATATTAAGATAGCAATTTCTTAAACCCTACTTAATATAATTCTTTTGTATATACATATGCATAATGAAGTAGTTTGTTTCTTATCTTTATATCATAAAGCTAAGTGCACTGCTGGTCACGAAAAATGCACTCATTTTTATAATATAGAATTAAGAAAGAAACTACTTGGTTATCCATATGAAAAGAATTACAAATAAAAGTAAAGGGGAAATTATTAGAACGTATGAAATATGTATGCATATGAAAAAGAATATTCAAATAACTTTTTAAATGCTTTTAATTAAATTAGAAAGTTTTTTAAGTAAATTGATTTTTAAAATATTTCTATCAGATAAACTTAATTGTCTTCAAAATTTGTACATTTGTTAGAAATTGAAGACAATCCCAAATGGCAATAAAATATTCAAGGGTTGCCCAGTCATTTGAATAATAGTGTTGGCTGACTGAACTTTTAAATTATTGATATACATAATAATACCCACAAAAAGGTGACTTTTTAAAAAAAAGTTACATTAAAAACATTTATGGTTACAAATAAAAATAAACCATAATACTTTCATGATTGTTAAACCATATAACCATAGCTGCTATGCAACTTATATTAAACCTCATAACCTGCCATCTAGTGGAAAATATTTTTGAGGCACAGATAAACTGTTAAAATGTTGGTTTTGCACTATAGTAACACTCGTATTGAAAAGAGAATCAATTAGGTTATGAAAAATGCTAAAAAGTTGTACTCTGAATTTGTCAAAAATTGTCAAATAGAATATCATTTCTGCCAGAGCAGAATAAGGGCATAAAATAAAATAGTGAGTGGTATAATAATTGTATATATACTTTCAAGTTTGTAAGGATTTTTCTGAATGAATATTAAAATTATTCTGACAAACTCTCTTACTAGTGCCACCTAGTGCAAACCTTAGTAATCAATGGATGCAAGAAGGTTTGTGCATAAAATCCCTATCTAGTGCATACTTATCCAATTTTCCCAGACTAATTTATAACTTGTGGCTTTCATCACTGAAAAATTCTGGATCTGAGAGCACTAGACTTAGATCTCAGGATCTAATGCAACTCCTCAGCAGCCATCTTTTACCTATTTAGTTGATTATAAAGCAACAATCCCAAGATAAAAAACATGATGTTTGCAATCCAGGGTTACTTACTTGTATAGTCATATAGATCTGAATCCAGTTCAGTATATATATATATATATATATATATATATATATATATATTAGTGATCATGTGATATTTTAATGGTTTATACCACTTCTACCTATATAATGATGGTGACTATGATTTTTTTAAAAACCAGGTTCCAAAATGTATACTGAACTGGGTTCAGATCTATATGACTATATAAGTGAATGAGCTTGGTTTGAAAAAATTGTGTTTTCATTTTGGGGTAATAGAGAAAAAGTGGTTGCTAGAGAGTCATATTAGACCATTAGATCTAAGTGGAGTGCTCCCAGATCCAAAGTTCCTCACTGATGAAATCCACAAGCTAGAAATTAGCCTGAGAATATTGGATGAATAGGCAATAGATGGGGATCTTATACACAAACCTTTTTGCATCCATTGATTACTCTGGCTTGCTCTAAGTGATGCTACTGATGGAGAGTTTTCCCCTGTGTAAACTGCTTATGTATGCATAAAGAATGGTGATTGTGTGATGGTTAGTGGTTTAATATCAATCCTATCCAATAGGATTATGGTTATTAAAGATCCAAAGATACCAAAAACTATGGATGCTGAACTGAGTTCAGATCTATAAAACTATACAAGCTAATGAGCTTGAATTGAAAACTTGTGTTTTTATTTTGTACTCAAAACTTTATAATTAGCTACTAAGATAAAAGGTGGCTGTGGAGGGTTGCATTACATTCTAAGATCTAGATGTAGTGCTCTCAGATCGAAGATTCCTCACTGATGAATTCCATGAGATAGAAACCAGCCTGGTGATATTAAAAAAATAGGCATTAGATAGGGATTTTATGCAAAAACTTTCTTGTATTCATTAACTACTAAGACTTGCACTAGATGGCATTACTATTTGGAGAGTTTGCTATTGATTTAATAGCTTGTGTAACCGTAGAAACCGATGTTAATGTGATGTTTTAGTGGTTTAATAAAATTAATGCAGAGATAAAACTGATTAAAACCAGTAAAATTTACAATAATATTTTAGAAATAATATTATTAATTTTAAAGTTGTTAGAACTGCCAGTAGAAAATATTTTATTAACCTTAAGGTAATGCAAATTATTTGCCTGCATACATAATTAATTAAAAAAATAATTTTTAAAAACACGACAAATGACCCACCTGGTCTCATGCTGAGACGACAATATAGTAGCAGTGAGATATAAAAGGGAAAAAATAACTGCTTAGCTACCAAATAGGATGGGTAAAATAAATATTAATATCATTAATACAGAATATCATAAACAAAATAATTAAAAACAACAAGAAGGAAATTAAGTTGATTGACAACGTACTGACTGATAAGTGAAATATATATAAAAAGGTTTTATATATCGAAAAAGAATAAGCAGCCAGTTTTTGTTTGTTGTTGTTATAAATAAAACATTCATTATTGAAATGTAAATGTGGAGGTTTGCTTTATATAAATATTATGACTTTGATTCAACCATTTTCGATATAATATGTATTTATATACTATGTAATATATATACAGATATAAACATGTATACAATTAAATACAGGTTGTGTATATATATGAAATATCCGAGTAATAATTTATTGTAGTAAATATATATATATCAACATTTCAGTCAGGTCACACTGGCCATCACCTGAGTAATAAATATAAAAGTAATTGTAGAAACACTAAACATTTTCAATAATAATAATAATGAATGTACTATTAATAAAAAAACATTGTTAAACGAGAGGTCAGTGCAGCTGCCTTGCAAGCAAGCAGTTGGTTGCAGACGGTTGTTGCGGGTTCGCCTCCCGGCCGATGCTATGACATATGAAAAAAAAACAGAAATAATAAATATCAGAAAATATTTAGATGAGTTTTTTAAAAATTATTCCAAATAGAAGATAATTTGCATGTATCATCATATTCGTTAATATGATCTGGCCTTTTATAGATCTCAATGGCTTCTCTGATATGACATTGTTTGAGAGTATCACATCTGAATAATATTCTTGTATTAATAAAATCAATGCTATAACCTATATCTATAGCATGGAGAGATAGCATGGAGAAATAGCAGTGAGAGATATTGATTACCATATTTTACTGTGAATATTTAGGTGGTTACTGGTTGGAATCTAATTATGTATATATATATTGTAGATATATATATAGTATTCAATTATTAAAAAAAAATTTTTTTTTTTATTCTTTTATACATACAGAGATTTATATGTATAGATTTATTATTATGAATAAACAGTTTTGTGATTTATTATATAATATTTTTTTTTATTAAATAATATGTGTTAAATTTATTTAACTTTCATTTTGCTAAAATAGAGTAAATCAGAAAGGTGTAAAATAAGGCAATTAAGATTGTTAGATAAGGAGATAAAAAAATGTACACGTGTGACACAATGAATAGATCTGTACAAACACAAAGATGCTTTTACACTTATTCCTGATGGCTATAGATTCCAGGTTTGTTGTTATCTGTATCTTAAGATTATTTTTACAAAAGAGGTGCTTTGATGTAGATAACGATAGCGATCAATTTTAAGTCTTTATTGATTGTGACCAACGTCAAACTTGTGAAGCTTTGATTTTTTTTTAAGATAAAGATTTCCAGATGTTTTTTTTTCTTTGATTGAAATTCGCGATATAAATGATTGAAACAATTTTTTTTTTAATCAGTCAGTCTTAAATTTCTTTAGAGTGAGAGTCACTCAAATTATTATTATTATTTTGAGACTCAACTCAGTCGGTCCTTCCTTGTTATTATTCTTAAGCAGAAATGTAAGCTCGGATTTTTTTTTAAAAGAGAGTGAACGCTTTAATTTTTTTTTCTCACTCCTTGAAAGTTGAAAAAAAAAAAGAGCAAATGAAATGTGCGTTTATATAAAGCAATTTCCAGCAATATTAAAGAAGAGGAGAGAAATGGAACAAGATTGAATATATTAGAAGTTAGTAATAATTATATAAAAATGATATTAACATATTTGGTTATGCATAATACTATGCCTCTGCATTGCTAAACCATTTTTTCTGCTTCCTGGTTAATACAGAATGAGTCAAAATCGCTGATCTGTCTATGAAGTCATGTATCCAGTAATAACCAACAAAATGATAGATTTTGAAGCCAACCACACAAGCTATATGGAATGCTTTGTTTCTAGTTCCTGGCTTATTAAAAGCTCATTACCTTCGAATGAATGGAGAAGAGGAAATAGGAGGAAAAGAAAATCTATAACAGCCATGTAGAACCAAGTTTGAAGCCATAAATCAAATTTTTGTTGATTTACCTCAATCATCTAAAGTGTCAACAGCAATTTTTTTTTTTTAAAGGAGAGAGACAAGCAAATCCACTGGTACCTACTTATTCAAAGTACTTATAATAACTTTTTTTTTAAATGGTAGAAGGAAGCCAATCAACAGTGAATAATAATGGAATTGAAGAAACAAGCAAAGTCAATTGATTCAGCATTATCTTAAAAGTATCTGCAATAACTTTCTGTTTTTTTGTTGTTGTTGTTGGTGAGCAAAGAAAAGCAGTCTGAAAATTCAAACTCAGGACATTAATAAGAAGTAAAAAGTAGATGGGTAAATATGAACTTTCTTTAACCGATTTTATTCTTTTACTTATTAAAAGTAAACCTTAATTTACTGGTCAAAGCAATTTTCTTTTTTGATACAGAAACATTAAAGACTTGTTTATCTATAGTTATTTGCAATATCTCACTACATAGCACAAACATAGTTTAAATCTTTAAACTTAAATTTTTCATTGTTTTTTTTTTATATATTGTAATGTTGAAATGTTTTTTTTTTAATTGTTCTTCAGTTGTTAATGATAATGAGCAACCTATAGATATATGCATTTATAATGTTTTTTATTTTTATTTTATCTTGTTGCATATTAAAAATTAATATATGTATTTTATTTTCTTTCGCTATAAGGTTGCAAAAGAAAAAGATATTTTTATATATGTAATTTGTGGGTATACATTTTAAACATATATGTTAACATTACCGAATGCGTGAATGTGTAACTGCTTATCCAAACACATCAAAGAATAGGTTATATATGATTAGTTTAAAATGGTAAATTGAAAAGTAGGGCATTACATTTGAATGGAAATGAAATGACATATACAAGTTACACCTGAAATTTATTTTATGATATGATGAGTAAGAAAAGTCTTAAATAAGCATTTATAGAATATGTATTTTTTTTTTTATATTGATTTAAGTCAGCTTATTTTGAGATATCGAAAAAATGACAAACCTATATATTAAGTTTATTTGCTTATACTTATATAAATTTTTATATTAATAAGCCATTTATTTAATTGTCGATTTGACTTTAAAGAAGGAAAGAAAGAGTAGTAGTGTTAATAAAATATAATTATATATCTTAATTGGTTTCCGAGTAATTATTAAGAATATTGTGTTTTTTGTTTTGTTTTTTTTTTGTCTTAATTCTATCATTTTAATTCATCATCATTGCTCGCAGTTATTAAGTATTACCATTCGTATATATTGAGCAATCACTTGCAAATATTAAGCGTCTGCAAAATAATAGGTAAACTAGAATGTTGATATTTAAGTATTTAAGGATTATGCTTTAGAATAACCAAATTTTGATAATTATAGTTCAACATAGAAAGCTAAAATTGTGTTGTGTCCATGAATTTAGATCATCCTCATCAAAGATGGATATCATGTTATTAGTTAAAAATGTTTCAAATAATACTATATAAAAGTTATGATCGCCATCAATCATCATTAATAAATTATAATCATTAAATTTAATGTTTAGCGTAATGAATATATTTTAGTAAATAAGGGTTTATAGAAAATTGAATATTATGCAAAGAGATTCATGATAATCAATCATCATCATTAGTATTATTAAATCCCAGTATGAAATAGGATAATTTTAATAGATGCCTATAATTTTATAAAGACGAATTTATTGTTGTGAGTTTATTGATAAGCCATGGCTGGTATCATCCTCACTATTATAATCATTATTATGATATCACTATTATTATCATTATTATATTATTATCATCATCATCATTATTACCTTTATTGTGATAAATAATCTAGTTAAATGGCCATCAATATCAATAATGGTCTTCACATGCTTGTTTGGAAGCCATTAATAGGATTATACATGTCTGTTCATCAATATACGCTAATGAGCTAGCAATGTCTATAAGAATCTTTGATCTATAGTATAAACTTTGGTAATATTGGGATCTTGTAATTTTATCAATATAGATAAAATGTAAGAATGTCATTTTTGTTCAATAGTCATCCAAGTCATGTGTAATAAATATGTACTGAATGAGTTTGAACTCAAGTACACTATAAATAGATACTTATCTAGATTGAAAACAATCTAGTGGCGCTCATGGGAAAACACATGTACTTAGCTAAACTGAATAAAGAGTGATATCATCCCTTTCCAACTGCATAATATTAGTTTTATAAAATATATTTTTTATAAGTTGTCATGAATAGCACCTGTGTGTGCATATGACCATGAATGGTCTTATATATTTGGAAAGAAGAATAGGAAGGATTCTTTGTTAGAAGAACCTAGTATTGGAGATAAGCATAAGGCACTCCAGGAATCTCACAGTGGGTACTTTTATTCAGTTGCTATATTTAATATTATTTTTATTAGATGACAATGGCCAGTATGTTTTATTGTTCAGATGACTGCCCCAATATATAAATAAATACCAAGAATCTTTAATGCTGATATTTTCAAGTGGCACAGTGATTCTATAATTTCTTTATCTATGCTATGATGAATTGATATAGTTACAAATGGTACAGATTGGATAGGCATATATCTAATAATTAATAATTTCCCCTATCTAAATATTTATTATAATTACAAATTATAGTTACAAATACATATCTTTTATATTAATTTAATAATTACAAATACATATTTATATTAATTTATAAATATTGTTACAATATATATATATATATATATCTTAGATATAGGCCATAGTATTGATTTTTTTGATGAGAGTACTATCCAGATATGATATTCTCAAACAATGTCAGATCAGAAAAGTCATTGAGACACTTAAAAGGCTAGATTGTATCAACAAACTTGAAGATATATGCAAATTATCTTCTATTTGAAAGAATTTTTTTAAAAAATCATTAGTCTAAATAATTTCTGATATTTATTATTTCTGTTTTCTATTAGAATGTTCATTATTATTATATGTGAATGTTTATAGCATCAAACCATCACGTGATCACCATTTCATATGCTTACACAGCCAAAACATTAGTATATATATATACAATAAATTATATATAGATGTACCTGGATAATATTTCATTTATAGCTATAACCCATGAAATTTTCTCATTTTAATATATACATGATGAAGTTATCTGTTCACTGATTTTAGACTTTTAACGTATTCTGGTATATGACATCAGATTTTAAATATATACACATAGTATAATCAATTATAATATTTATAAGCTCATGATAAATAAGTAATATGAAAAGGTAAAATAATTTAAATTTAAAATGTACATTACGCTAAGCATGCTTTCAGCAGAACACTGCCAGAATAATAGCGCTGTCTTATTTCATAATTAAAAAGTTGTGGCCTTAAATAACTGTACTTCATTATGTAAATGAGACATTTAAATATTCATTTTTTTGACAATAGATCACATGATTCTTTTTTATTAATAGCATATGGATCTTTTGCAATTGCCCATGCTTCCTTGCATTTTCGTTTTTTTATTATCTCTTTCAGTACAAACTGTCTTCACATTAGTCGGATTAAAAGCATAACCCATTGTGCATACATGTTCAAGGAATATTGAATTATATTCATTATTTTGTTTTGCCCTTTTATGTAAATATGTGTGCTGGGCAATCCTTATAGATCTATTAGCTTGTGATTTACTATATAGACAGCTTTGCATGAGGGGGCAATGCACATGTATTTTATAAGCCACTTGGGGGGCATGTTCTGGTAGTTTATTCTATTTTTGCATTATTCAATAGTTTGTTCAATGATGGAAGGGATCTAAAGCTAATGTTATACAGGTTAGCACCTGTTTTTTAGTTTATTTGCTATCCTAGGAATGTATGGAAGATTTATTTATGGTTTAAGTTCACATTGTGTTTATGTTATTATAGAATTTACTGATGGTTCTTATTAACATATTTCGATTATATACCAGATTTTTAAGATCATGGATGTGTGTGTATTATTATTATTACTTGTATGTAAATTATGTTAATGAGACAAATCTTATAATGTGATGAGTTTTCCATGGATTGAATTAAGAGTTCTGTGACTAGATGATTATAGATTTTAGAAATTTTAGCCAAATTAAAGATGTTTCTTTCTGATTGATACCTATCTATTTCCACAATTTCCTATTTTCCTTTTCCCCCTCCATTCCCATTTTAATGATAGCAGTTTCATTGCTTCCAATAATCCTTTTAGCATATTTCTTGTTTTTATCATCAAAATCTTTCTTTTGATTTTTTCACCCCAAACTTCCATATTTGTTTCCCAAAATTAGTAAGATTCCTGTAATATATTTGTTGTTTATAGTTTTAATTTTATGACTTTATTCATATTCACTTTTATAACTCTATTTCTTTTTTCCTGGCCATCTTTGATCTGCCCCCCCCCTACCCCTCACAAATATGGATCTGGAAAATATTCTATATACATTCATTATTTTTCTTATAATAATCTATATAATAATAACAACACTGACACTGTATCCTAATGCTGCATATGTTTGTCGATGTCTCATCATTATATAATATTAATATCATTTATTACTTTTTACAATGCCTTTTTCACAGCCCTCTATTGACTGTTTCGGTTGCCCCAGCAGTCTTCTTCAGAACTACAATAAATACATAGAGTCATTGAAAATTTTTAATTTGCTTTTAATTCCATTCATCCAAATAGCCTCATTTGAAGTCCAAATAAGCTACTTCTTAATGTGTTTGGTCCCCTAGCCCAAACATTGTCCTCATTCATAAATATTTACAAAAGTGCCAAACTGCCATAATTATCTGATAATTGTTATAAAAAGCATGCCAAAGTTTTAATCATTTACATTCTACTTGTTGAGTTTAATCTCAATTTTATATCAGAGATGATAATTTATTTTCCTATTATATTAAGATCTCCAACACACAAGATTTCTCCTTGTCAAAACATCATGTGATTACCATTTCATATGCTTACACACCCTGTTAATAACAGTAGAAAACTCTCCATACAGTAGATCCAGCCTTCATAATCAGTGGATGCAAAAAGGGTTGTGCACTAGATAGGGATTTTATGCACAAACCTTGCATCCATTGATTATGAAAGTTTGGTAGTAAGGGAGTATGTATTTTGTCAGGTCTTTTTTTTGCAGATGATATATTTTTGTGTGCAGAAAGAAGAGAAGATGTGGAAGTTATGTTGAGGACATATGCAAGGGTGGGTAAAGAGATGGGGTCTAAATTTAGTGAAGAAAAATCAAATATAATGATGGTTAATACTGGGGAAAGAGAAGATGTAGATTTTTTATTGGGAGATATTAAGTTAAATGTGGTGAATAGTTATAGTTAATTGGGAATTATTTTAAGTAATCAGAAAAATTATTTGGATGAATGGGGGGGGAAAAAGATAAAAGAAACAAAGAAAAGAAAGGGATTGATAAAGAAATTAACAGTGTTTGCATATAATAAATATGATGTAGTTAGAATTATATGGAAAGGAGTTGCAGTAGCATGTGGTAATGATGCATTATATGTTAGTAATGGGGTATTAAATTACTTAGAAAAAGTTCAAAGGGAAGTAGGAAGACATGCATTGGATGTAGATGTATGGACAGCAAGGGAGGCAATTCAAGGAGAAATGGGATGGTCAAGTTTTCATATGAGAGATGCAAAAAGTAAAATGAAAATTTTTGGTAGATTGCAGTTTATGGATAATAAAAGAATAGCCCAAATAGTATTTAGTTGGGTTATGAGTAAAGGGCAGGCAACAAGATCGGTGAGAAAGGTAATACGATATGCAAAAGATTTGGATAAAGAATTTATATCAGTATATTTGTACAAAAGATGGGATGATTGTGTTAGGAGGATTGTTGAGTGTTATAATGGTAAGGAAAGGAATAAAAGAATAGATTTATTAATAAAGAATATGGAGTTAGAGAGATTGAGACTTAGTACGGAGAGTAAAAAGAGTTTCAATATATATAGAAATAAACAGAATATTAGGTGCGAGTTAATATATGATAATAGTAAGGAAAGTAGTTTATTGTTTAAGGCTTGAACAGGATCTTTAGCAACAAGAGAATATACATGTAAATGGAAAAATATGGGTGTTTTAGTCTGTAAATTATGTAAGGAAGGAATATAAAATATTAGGCATCTGTTAATTGAATGTAAATGCTTGAAAACAGAAAGGGCACATATAATGAAGTTATGGAAAAATAAATATGAAAAAAGTAATTATATAGAAAGTAGATATGCTGGGTTTGGGAAAAGATAAAGGAGCTTTAGATATAAAGGTTATAGAGTTGACAAAGATTATGCTGTGGAAATGGGATGGAGAAGAATATGGGAAAACTTAGCTTGGGGGATGTAAAATTAAGTAGCTAACAAGTTTCTCTTGGCATAATTGCTGAGAGATTAACCTTTTAACCTTCAATTTTGCACTTCTTAATAATTATGAATATCTTGTTTTATTTACTAAATTTTATCATTCTTTCTAATTTCTAAACATTTCTCTAATAACAGATTCTTATTATTTATATTATTTGCAATAAAAAATGCTATATTTTCAAAAACAAGAATTATTATTCACCTGATTTTCACTATGAGATTCTCACCATGTATCATTTAGCATAGTTGGTAAAATGACCAACTTGGGATCGGGAGGTCCCAGGATTGACACAGGTCTGGCTCTCAAACTTCTTATGAACTCCTGATGAATAAAATAATATACCTTCCTTTTATGAGACTCTCCATCTCTAATTTCAGTATTCCAATCACAATCTCCATTGTTTTTAAAAATATATAAAATAATTTAACTCTTTAATTGGAATTAAAAAATCTTTCTTGTAGCAATCTTTAAAAATTCTTAACCTCAAATTTATTGCCATATTTATAAGATTTTTTTTCACAATCATTCTTATCTATTCTATCATAAAGAGTAAGCTTTTCCATATCTAAAAATGCAGTGAATAATTTGTTTATTCTACTAGTAACGTTTATTAGTCATTCATTAGACTAGAGATTATTTACTTTGTGAATAATATTTCTGTAGTGTAATTCTCACTACACCACTCTCACTCAAGGTATGTGTTTCTATCGACTTCTAATACCTTGTGGAGGGGTATAATCATAAACACATGACTAAGACATGTGATAACATTGTATGATACCAAAGTGCATATTTTGTACTGAACCAGTACTCATCAGTTGACCCAGATCACAATCTCTTAACACATATTTATCATTGTTCAGTATATATAGATCGTCAATTTATAGTTTAACTGATAAGTGCCAAACTTATTGCCCTCACAACTTTGACATACACCATTTGGTGGAGATATATTAACATTTTTATTAGTCATTCACTAGATTAGAGATTAAAACAGGCAAAACTCACTATAAGTATTGCCACACACAGCAAGCTAGAGTAATCAATGGATGCCAGAAGGCTTGTGCATAAAATTCCCATGCTTGTGGCCTTCATCAGTGAGGAGCCTTGGATCTAAGAGCACTGCACTTAGATCTTAGATCCTAAGATCTAGGTGCAGTGCTCTCAAATCCAAGAGTCTTCACTGTCAAAGGCCACAAGCCAGAAACTAGTCTGGGGATATTGGATGAGTAGGCACTAGATGGGAATTTTATACACAAGCCTTCTGGCATCCATTGATTACTCTAGCTTGCTGTGTATGGCAATATATACAGTGAGTTTTGCCTGTTTTAACAACAGTTATACACATGCATAAGAAGTGGTGGTCATGTGATGTTTATTAGATTAGATATTATCTATTTAATATAGAAATAAAACAAACTAACTCCTTTTTAAAACTTGATTTTTTTATGACTATAATCATGAAAAAGAAATCCAACATTTCGACTATTTTTTATAGTCTTTTTCAAGGCTCACTAAAATAAAATATATATACAATAAATATCACATATTCCAAAAAAAAAAAAAAAAAAATTAAATTAATTAAAAATTACAAAATATATTCATAACCAAAATTTTCTTTTTTTTACCTTATCTCACTCCCCTTTCCTACTACAATGACAACTTAAACACAACTAACTTCTTTCTAAAAATCTATATATATCATATAAAAACTTTTATAGTCATGAAGTTTTAAAAAGAAGGAGTTAGTTTGTTTTATTTCTATATTAGATATATATGAACTATTTTGAAAAGAAGAACTGTGTGCTGGATATATTAAATTATTATCTATTTAATAAATAATATTTCTGTAGTGTAGTTTTCATTACACCATTCTCATACAAGTTATAAACTGGTTTCTATCTGCTTTTAATACATTGTGATGTGTAATCGTAGACCTAAAATGTTTATGATTACATTTCTCCACAAGGTGTTAAAAGTGGATAGATAAAAATTTCCTACCTTGGGTGAGAGTGGTAATGAAAATTATACTACAAAAATATTATTCATTAAATGGATATCTAGTCTAATGAATGACTAATAAAAATTATTAATATACATCCATCAAATGGTTTGTTTCATTGTTATGAGGGTGGTAAGTTTATGTTGCTATGTGTAATTTTATGCATAACTTGGGACACCAGGTTCAGGGTCAGCTGTTAATCAAGAAGTTTGAAGACTAACATTATATATTCCTACCCATATTTTATTTATGTGTGGGTTGTGCCCAGTATATAGGGCAAAGATATTCAAGGTTTTTGATCAACTACCATAAGTCTGTTACTGATTTTGGCATAAAATGTTTTAACGATGTGACTGAGTACTGAAGATTTGTATCCGCTATTGCATATATACATTGCATTTAATTTTTAAACATTTTCCATTTTATTGATATAATTACAGTTTGTATTTGAATGCCATTATGTGCATGTGTGAAAAATTTCTGATTCAGAAACCACTTTAACCCAAAATTTTAAAATAACGGTAGTCTATCCATATATTAAATACTAAATACACACAAAATAATTTATCTTGCTATGGGATTTTTACTTTGTTTTCATTTATTCGATGCCCGTAAAATTTTACTTCTCTGCGAAAGAAATTCGATTTACTTACTTTTATAGCAATATTTTTTATTTTTATTTTTTATAAATGTTTTTATAAAATCATATCATTCTGTATTTGTCATCTGTGCATTTCTTTGCCTGCTCTCTTTCTATCGCTGAAGTTAATACTTCCTCTAGTAAAAATTAAAAATACTAGAAGTTCCTGAAAAGAGTTTTTAATTGTTGTAGACTTGCAAATAGATAAGTTTCTTTGAATTTACTTATTTTTTAGAGGAAAAAATTGATAAAAAAAAAAAAATCCCCACAAATAATGTAGGACCTTTTGTTCCACTTTAAAAAATTTAATTATTTAATATTTATATACATAAACACATTTTCATGAATTTAAATTTATACTCCCTGGGCATCAGCAGAAAGTAAATAATATTGACATCTCTCGTTAGCATCTATATTCCAGTTTGTTTATTACTTAAATGATGTTTTAAGTTGATGTAACACAAATCCACTTTAAATTATCTTCATGGCCTGTATTTTGAAAATTAGAAAGCATTACAACTCATAAAAGTCAAAATATGTTACTTTTTAAATTTTTCTGGTTTCAAACAGCTTCAAATTTATATCAGAATGCACGCCTAGAGTTATTATTTCAGAGCACATCTAGAAGTCAGGTGTGAATAAATATTATTAATATAGATTACTTTTTTGCACTTAACGGAAATCATGGTTGACAGTAAATAACTTTTATATAGACTCCAGAATTAAATACTTATTACTTCAAATCCAAGCTGCACTTTTCATTCAAATTTTGGAGCCACAAAAGTGGAGTGCATTTTAAATTTGAAGCTAATATTTTAACATCTTAGTCTGCCAATCTAACATTTTCCAATGATTGTGTTTTTGCTTTACGCTCTACGCATGCGCATGATGTTACAATTATTGATAGCAGTTTATTCATGATTTCCTGTTTGCACTTTTTTGAGTTTATTGACTTGCTGTTTGATAGAAGCTTTGAGTTTTTCTGTCAGTCATACTAATTCGAAGTGAAAGTGAAAATAGGTCTAAAGAAGATTTGCAATAAATTAGGCGAGCTTATTGTATTTATATTAGTTCCTATTTAATAAATAAAAATGTTTCTTATTTTTCATTACCGTACCTATTATAAAATCATTTTTAGATTTTTTTTCCAATTCTCCAAGTTTAAAATTCTAAGGTGGATTAAATTCAGGGGTGGATTATATTTGAAGTAATATGATAATAAACAAATTAATCATTGCAATTAAAACATGGGCATCCAGAATTGAAATCAGTAGTACGAAAGCATTTCCCTAATTGATCATCATAATATCCATCTACTTTTGGTAATATGAGATGAATTGACTTCATTACACTTCGTTATTATATATATTTTTAATATATATAAAATCATACAAATTTAATGGAATAATTTATGGTTGTGACTAATGGAATTGCGAGAAAAAATTAGATAAGTTTTATTATTTCACTTCCTTGAAATTATTTAGCAGTATTCCTACATTTTTTTTTTTAAAAAAAATATTATTTAATAGTATCTGGAATATGAAAATTTTGACTTAAATAAATACTTCAACAAAAGTATCTTTAAACTCTTTATTAATTAAAAATAATAATTTTTCAGTATTTTTGAATCTACAATGGTTCCCGTTTATTTCTACCATCAGTGAATAATATTTGTCAATATTATCACTTTTTTATATTTGCTTCCTTCCACCTTGACTAAATGTTTAAACCACCCTCAACAATTGTTGGGTTTTTCAGCAACAACCACTGTGATGCACCTCAAAGGAATCCATTTTATTTATATTGTTTGAAGTTCATTCTTTATATTTATTCACAGAGGGCAATTGAGAAGGATCCTTTTGAGTCTTATGTTTATTCACAGAAGGCGTTGCTGAAAAAAAACACAACATTTGGAAGGGTGCTTTGAACATTTTTTAATTTGAATTTTCAGCCAGAGATATGTACTGGGATACCTCTAAGTATATTTATTGTCTCTCCCTTTTTTGTTTTTATTATCAGTTTTAACATTCTATGAGTTCTTTTGATTTCCAATCACCAGACCTTCTCTGTTCATCTATAAATCTTTTCACAAATTTCTGTCCCTAATTTCTCTATTTATTTTTCTCAACTCCATTTTGGAAGTTACTCTTCTCTGGTGGTATCTAGTTTGCTATTGTTTTGATAATTTTTCTTGATACATCCTCTGCATATATCCATACCATTCCAATTGTTATATTCTGATGTGTTCAATATCCATTTTTTTTTTTATAAATTCTTTTATTGATTACAACTTTTTTTTTTTAAGCTTCATGCATATTTTGCCAATAAATAATTCTGCATCCATGAATCTTTTTACGTTCTCTCCTTTATCTGCTGGATTCTTGTTTCTACAGGTAATGATATTTTTCATTATTATATCATACATTTGTGGTTTATTGACATTTGATATATTATAATCTCACCATATCTCCTTTATCACCATTATCCATTTACATTACTTCTTTTTTAGCTTTATTTATTGTTCATCTTTGTGAGAAGTTCATGCTTCACACTTTCCAATCCATTGTCTATCTACTAATATTATATCCTACTGTGTTTCTCTAAAGTATGATGTTTTATTTTTTATTATATTTATTTCAGACTCTATTTCCTATATTTCTCTACTAATTTTTTTTACCCATATAGCCCAAATTATCATGATTCTGAACCAAAACTATTTGATTTCTAATGTAATACCATACTTAAAGTGTTTTATTATTATATAGAGGAATTTCCATATTCTTGTATTTCATTTTTCATATTTTTAAATGCTTATTCTATATAATCATCATTATTTTCAACTACTATTAATCCAATGTAAAATAAAGGTGTCTCTAAGTTTAATTCATCTCTGAACTCTAGCCTCTCTTCTACACATGAGCTTAACACACTGCTTTATTTCATCCATCCATCTCACATGTGGTCTCTTTCTAGGTCTTTTACAATCTCTTGAAGTTCAGTTTAAGATTTCAACTACCTATCTATTATTATTTCTTCTAAAAATATGTCCAGCCCAACTTCACTTCTAGATACAATTTAAATAATATAGGCTGTAGGTAGCACTCTTGTTTGGTCATTTGCTTATCTTTACATTGTCTAGAATCGTTTTTATTTTATTTTGCATATATATGATTATATATATTTTAAATTACTTTAATAAGAGTTAGACATGCTTGTTAATTTCAATGCTTTCCACAGTCTTTCTCAACAGACGCTATCATATATCTTTTTAAAAGTCTATATACAAAATATATTTAATATTTTTGTAGTGTAATTTTTACTAGACCACTGTATGAAAGTGATGTAGTGAAAATTACATTACAGAAATATTAATCATCATTGGATAATCTCTAGTCTAACTAATGACTAATGAAAATTATTAACATACTTCCATTAAGTCGTTTGTGTCAAAATTGTGAGGTCAGAAAGTTTGACACTCATCAATTAAACTGTAGTAAATGACTATCTATATATACTGAACAATGATAAAGGTATGTGTAAGAGATTATGTCCGGAGCCAACTAATGAGTGCTGGTTCAGCATCAAATGTGCTTCTTGGGGATCATGCATTTTTTTAATGTCTTTAGTCTTATGTTTATGATTAGATACTTCTACAAGGTATTAAAAGTGGATAGAAACCAGTCTCTATCTTGTGAGAGCATGATGTAGTGAAAATTATACTACAAAAATATTAATCAAATTACTAATAAAAGATTACAAAATATGTATCTCTTGCTTTCTCACTATGTTCTTTTCTATTATGTGAGGCATATGGTAGATCTTTCTTCTCTGAATCTTGTGTGTTCCTCTATTTCCAAAATCGTATATTCATATTCAATTTTATTTTTTTATAATTTTCCTGTATATCTGGATGAAATGACTGATATTTCTCTATACTTTTCACAGTTATTCTTTCTGCCCTTTTTTTATAAATTGCTATAATAAACCACTAACATGATCACCATTTTTTATGCTTACACAAACTGTTTTACATTAGATAAAGTGCTGGGCTTGTCCTGGTATTTTTAATCTAATGCTTGAATATCCTAGCACCTCACTGAGGATACCAGTAGCAGAAACCAGTCTGGGATTGGGTATATTCTGCAAAGCTTGTTAAGAGCTTATGTTGCGAGCTCTATATATAACATTTGTAAATACAAGCTTATTAATTAAATTAGGTCATGTGACATCTGACTTGATTTTTTTGAAAATTTTATTTTTTGCTATTAAGGCTTTGGTGATTTTGTATTGCTAAAGCTATTAATATATGGAGTATCTGAACTTAGTTCAGTCCCATATGGCTATTTAAGTTAAATAGCTGGATTGGAAGACATGGATGTCTGAAAATTTCAGATTTTCTACTTAATAGTTAGACATTAGATAAAGTGCTGGGCTTGTCCTGGTATTTTTAATCTAATGCTTGAATATCTTAGCATCTCACTGAGGATGCCAGTTGCAGAAACCAGTTTGGGGTTGGGGATATTTGGCAAAGCTTGTTAAGAGCTTAGTTTGCTAGCTCTCTATATAACATATATAAAGTATATGTCGATGCGGGTCCTGTTACATTGGCGAGTTTAAGGTGCATCGAAGAAAAGAATTCACAAACACGAACTTTTATATAATAAATTGTGATATTCTGTGTATAGATTTGAAACTGTTTTTGCAGATCAATTATTTATAAAGGAAGATTTTGCTTTAACAACCATTTTTATTTTACATGTTGAAAATGATTTGAAGAAAAGAAAAATCAGAGGCATATTTTATATATATGATAAATAATTTATTAAATAAAGAGTATAATTGTATTGATATATATAAATTATGGAAAGTTGGCCATTCAAATAGGAATGTTCATGGTGTGTGCCTTCTATTAGATTTTTATTTTATTTTATTTTTTTCCATGTGTTATAGCACTGGTCAGGAAGCGAACCCGCTAACCCAGGACAACTGCTTGTAAGGCAGCTGTGCTGAGCTCTCGACCACCAACGCTTGACGATTTTTTTAAATTTTAACTATAAAATGCTACTCAAGATTTATTTTTACATATTATTGTACATTTTTTTTCAGACTTATATTAATTATTACTATATATATATATAATCATGATCTAAAAGTGGAATTATAGTTAGAGATAGTGAATACTAACTACTCTGACGTTTATGTAAACGAAATATACGCTTGATAGGTGTTTTTGGTAGGACGCCATCTGTGGACATAAATACAAGCGTTAGCAAGTTTTTTAACTTGCATTTTTGTTTATCATAAATGTACCTTTGAGGTCTTTCTTGCAATGATATAGATTGCAGAGGCTTCTACTATATGGTGATGCTGAACTGAGATCAGACCCATATAGCTATCTGGTTTGCTATGCTGAGTTTGAAGACATTACGTGTCTAAAAAATTCACGCTTGCAAGCTGAATAGAAATTGTTTCATAAACGCTCAGAGTTTGTATTTAGATCTAGTTTCTTTATTCCTGTCTTTCACTGACGATAGCAAATAGCTTGAAATCATGATCTGAAAGTGGAATTATAGTTAGAGATAGTGAATACTAACTACTCTGACGTTTATGTAAACGAAATATACGCTTGATAGGTGTTTTTGGTAGGACGCCATCTGTGGACATAAATACAAGCGTTAGCAAGTTTTTTAACTTGCATTTTTGTTTATCATATATATATACTTTAAGATATTATATAATGAGTTGCAAATAAGCTCTTAACAGGCTTGTTAAATTAGGTTATGTGACATCTGATTTGATTTCTAATACTTTGAGATTGATGAAATTAGCATAATTGGAAATTTTTCTGGTTGTCTTTTAAACATACTTTTCTTAAACAAAATTTTTTTTTAGCAATTCAAAGAAAAAAATGTACCTGCAAATATTTCTTGTGCCCTTTTAATTTTATCTGGTCATTAAGAAATTTTAACTAAATAAATCATTAAAATGTTACAAATGGCATCAAACAATATAAATAATTTTAATGCAGGTTAAGCACCATAAATCCAAAATTCCTGATCCAGAACTTTTTCAGATTTATGAATTTTTGGAATATCAAGAGATCTTTTACTCTATAATTGCCCAAACTTGTCTAAACCCTCCCCTTTCCTAAAAAAATTACAGGCAGCTCATTGCTATTGGGTTTATTAGCTTATAGGTATTTGATACCCCCCCCCCATTTTGTTTCTAAATGTGTTTGAAAAGCAAATAAAAAATTCCAAATATAAATGTAAAAAAGATGTGACTATTTTTAAAAATGGCATATAAACTTAAATGCTTGGGATTTCATAAGAACACAGAGGCTAAACTATCCATACAGTAGTACCATTCAGTGCAAGACAGAGTAATCAATGGATGCAAGAAGGTTTGGACATAAAATCCTTATCCCATGCCTACTCATGCAATATCCCCAGACTAATTTGTAGCTTGTGGCTTTCATGAGTGAGGAGCATTGGACCTAAAAGCACTGGATCTAATACAACCCTCCAGAATCCACCTTTTACCTTATTAGCCAACTATAAAGCTTTGAGTCCAAAATAAAAACACAATAACGTTTTCACTTCAAGCTCATTAGCTTGTATAGTCACATGGATCTGAAATTCAGTTCAGCAATCCATACTTTTTGGTATTTTTAGTTCTTTAATAACCACAGTCACCATAATCCTATTGATAATAAACCCCTAAACACCACATGATCACCATTCTTTATGATTACACAAGCTGTTTATACAGAGGCTAAACTTTCCATACAGTAGCACCACTCAGTGCAAGGAAAGCATGAAACAAGTCTGGGGATATTGGATGCTTAGGCGCTATATGCACAAACCTTCTTGCATCCATTGATTACTCTGGCTTGCACTGAATGGTGTCACTGTATGGAGTTTTGCTTCTGTGTAAACAGCTTGTGTAAGCATAAAGAATGATGATCGTGTGATGTTCAATGGTTACATTCATAAGAAGTTTGAGTGCCAGACCTGTGAGTGCTCAAATTGATCCTGTAACATCATGATCACAAGTCAGAAGCTCTACCAATTATGTCAAACCATGCAGGGAAAATACATATGGTTTTATTGCTTGAGAGTTCATGAGAAATTTGAGCATCAGACCTGAGAGTGATAGAATCAAACCTGGGACATGCCAATCTCAAGTTGGGTACTCTACCAACTATTTCAAATCAAGGCAAAACTCTCTCCATACAGTAGTGCCACCCTATGCCAACCAGAGTAATCAACGAATGCCAGAAGGTTTGTGCATAAAATCCCTATCTAGTGCCTGCTCATCCAATATCCACAGACTAGTTTCTGGCTTGTGGCCTTCGTCAGTGAAAAGTCTGGGGATATTGGATGAGTAGGCACTAGATAGGAATTTTACGCACAAGCCTTCTGGCATTCATTGATTACTCTGGTTGGCACAGGATGGCACTACTGTATGGAGAGAGTTTTGCCTTGTTTAATAACAATTATGTGCTAGTATAAGAGAGGCCAATCATGGTATCATGGACTAAAATACCCTATGTGGCTAACTTATATATGAAAATATATTCTCTTATGAATAAATAATTTCATAGAAGCTTCTTATGTTTCCTATCATTAAATAAAGTCATTAACAACTTTGTAAACAAATTTGAGAATATCGATAAGGCAAAATTGGGCATCCAACTAGAATTCCAGTATTTATTGGCAAGATATTATATGGGAACACAAATAAATTTGAAGATAAGAATTGCACAACATGTGTATCTGTATAATAAAACTACAAGCAACAGTACATAAACTTTTTTATTTTTCAAATACAAAAACTGACTGGCCATTTATTTAAACTTAATGTTAAAATCTTGGTATTTGTATATTATCCTGTCAACCAAGCTTGGCAGCCATTTTTTTTTATAATTATACAGTTTCAGGGCATGCAATAAATTTTTTTAAAAATGGCTGAAAAAAGTGGCTTATTTAATATTTAGTTTTTTTTATTATTTAAAAAAAAATTTTCTGCAAATATTAATTATAATATTTCAACCTTATTATTTTTTTATATTAAGTCAACTTATTAATATAAAATATATACACCTGGGTCTTGTTTTATGTGGATTATTTTAATGCGATTTTGAAGTTATGCAATTCATATTTTTTCTTAATATCTTTCATGTTTCACTATATTTATTAGATATCAAGAAATTTAAATTATTAATAACTTATTTTGGCTTGAAATATATTTTTTTCAAAACTATAACATTATGTTAGTAGCTAATGTGAATATGGCCTGAAGCTGTATTTAGAATCTTAGATTCTATGTAAATAACCTACTTATACTAATGAGTAAATAATAATAATAGATTTATATGTACGTATAAAAATATTGCAATAAATATTCAAAAAATTTAAACTTTTAAAACGTATTTTGTTAGATATAACAGAAACAAATATTTTTTTAGATTTTTAAAATAAATAATGAAGATTTTGTTGATTTTATAAACTAAAAATAATCTTTCTAATGATAATCTTTTTATTTTGATTGCAATCTCATTTTTTTAATATAGAACCAGCACAAGACTGAAAGTGGCGCTAGTTGTACATCATGTTACGAAACTGATGTCTTACCAGTTTACAAACGAACGCATATTGTCAAATAGTGGTAATGATTAAAATATGTATGAAAAATGTAAAATTAAATACTGTAGTTAATAAAAAAAGTAAAAAAAAGTTTGTCTTGTATTAATTTTTTTCAAATATTTGAAATTTTTTATTAGTCATACTTTATTTCCTTAATTTTTTAATGCGAATTTTAAAGTAATTTTTCCTTAATGCTTTGCCTTTATGCCGATTTCTGAAAATTACAGCATCTATCCCCCATTTTTCAAGGCAAGTTATGATTATTTTTGTGCAATTTCTTTTGTGTGCAGTTTCTGAGGAACCTATCTACTACATAAAACGAGGCAGAGGTGTATATAAGAAACATAAAGTGTCATATCATTCTCAATTAACACAGACTTTTCAGGAGGGCTGAATCCTATATCTTTGGAAACACTCCACTGCATGCCAAACTGTTTGAGAAAGATCCAAATTTTCAGCATTTTCTCAAAATGGTAGTGACAAAAAAAGATGTTGATTTTAAACAAAGATTGAAAATTTTTTGAGCATATCAGCATTTAGATATAATATAAATTTTAAAAAATTGAAATGAGCATCCTGAATGAAATTTATAATTCATTTATTATTTTTTTAAAATTCAACAACTAACTAAAATTGGAATAAAAAAGCTAAACAAATGCTCGTAGAGCCCCTGAAACTGTATAAGTAAAAAAAACAGCTGCCAAGCTTGATTGACAGAATAATACACAAGTATTGTGATTGGGTATAGAAAATTATAAAAAACAAAACAAAAGAACCTTGGTGCACATATTCATAGCCAAATATGCCATTTACATAATGTTCTAAATCAATGCTTGTTAATTTTTTAAATTTATAATAATTATATATAATCATTTGCTATCTTTGACAAAGTTTCTCTATATCAAAAATCTGGTTAGGCAGCTTTAAATAATACGATGCTAATCATTATGCATCTACCAATGATGTGATCTTTGTATGTAAAAAAAGTATTGCATCTATTTAATGATTATATAATTTTTTATATAAAATTTAAAATGCGCTAAAACGCACGAACACACAAAGCTTAAGAAAGAGAAGTATTAATACAGATAGATGCAAATTGAATATCTGTATCTACATATGTGACTAAGCACTTTCAAAGGCCAGAGTCCTCTTATTCATAGACATCTTGTAAATAAATAAATTGATTAAGAGGAATGCAAATTTATGCAAATGAGATAGTCATGTATTCCATTTCCTGGAGATCTTATAACAAGGGTCTTTTCTGTTTATCGAGTTGTTATCTTTAGCAATAAAGTAAGCCTCTTTTATCTTTCTCTTGAGATCATGCTGCTCTCTGCAAACACACCCTGGGAATTTAGGTTGCAATCATGACCAGCGAGCTGTGGTGCTGTGTGAAAACTGAACTACCAGGTATGTTAGGAGTATATGCATTGGAATAGACTAGTGATTACCAACCTAAAGACCCGGTGGTTGTTTGCAGAGAGTGACATGATCTCAAGAGAAAGATAAAAGAGACTTACTTTATTACTAAAGATAACAACTTGATAAACAGAAAAGGCTCTTGTTATAAGATCTCCAGGAAATGGAAAACATAACTATCTCATTTGCATAAATTTTCATTACTCTTAATCAATTTATTTATTTACAAGATGGGTATGAATATGAGGACCTTGGCTCTGAAAGCGGTTAGCCACTTATGTAGATACAGATATTTAGCTTGTATCTATCTGTATTAATATTTCTTTCTCTTCAGCTTTGTCTGTTCATGCATTTTAGCGCATTTTATATTTTATACTTTGGAATAATTAACCACAAAGTTTCAACTTTTGACTCATTTATATAATCTTCCATAATATTTTGTAAGTTCTCTCAATATTTTTTTTGATAAAAAATGACAAAACCAAGCATTTATATATTAACTTTTTTTCATTAAAATGAGAAAATTAAATATGTAATTATTCTAGTTTTTTTTTTCATTTTCATGTGTCATAGCATTGACCGGGAAGTGAACCCACTAACCCGGGACAACTGCTTATAAGGCAGCTGTGCTGACCTCTCGACCATTAACGCTTGACAGTTGTTTGTGAAATATTACATAAATACTAAGTCCAGAAGCTGTGCTCTCTTAACATTTCCCCACACCATGATTTCTTGTCTCATGTGTGCATGACAAATGAAAGCAACTTTTGAATCAAATCAATAGTTGGTTACCGTAGTGTAACTTCAGTTGAAAAATATTGGTAATAACTTATGCAGTATTCTTACACTCATGGAAATAATTTTAAATTAAATTCACAAAGTAGTATAAAGTTGTGCTAATAGGTGGCATGACAGTAATTCAAAGAAATTTGTAATGGCTTCTATATCCAATATAGTAAATCTGCTATTACCATTCAATTACTAAAACTGTTTTTTTTTTTTATATCACTAAGGTAATCTTTATCTCATAATTGTATATTTTTATAATAATATATAAACATTTTTAAAACCATTGTGATTTGAATAATAATAAATGTTGTGTAATTGATTTTTTATAGGCAAGATTGAATCTCTAAGTTTTGTTGACAAAGAAGTAGTAATTAAAAACAGGAAGACAATAATCAAAAATGACAAGTTTTAATATGAAAATTCAAACCTGTATTCAGTATTTGAATATTAATTATTATAATTTCCTACCACTTGTTATCGTATTCTGTATTGATTTATATATATATGAATTAAATACCATAAACAGCTTACATAAACACTTTTCAATGCAATTTAATATTTCTTTTTGCTTGTAGTTTCAACTGTCCAACAATCATCAGAACTACAATATTCAAATATATATAAGCATATAATTAATACTTATCTATGCATACAAACTTATAAACAATGTAAACAGTATAAAATGAATAAAGATATATCATTACAGGAATCATTAAAAAATTACATTATTATTTTAAAGTTCATAACAGGATATTGTTTATAATGTTTATATTGTTTATAGATATGTATGCATAGATAAGTTATTAATTTATTTGTATAGTTATATATATATATTTAAATATTATAGCCCTGATGATGACTGCTAGAGGATTGAAACTGTAAGCAATGAGAAATGAATTCTATTATGTTAAATTGCACTAAAAAGTGTTTATGCAAGGTATATATCAGGAGTGGCCAAGATATCAACTGTGAAGTTGACATGAACATTGACAAATTCTACTGATAAATTCAGAGCTGATTTGAGTATAAAAAATAAAAATAAACATTCAAAATTATTCTCATTTAAAAATAGTTAAATTTTAAATAACATATGTTGTTACTGTCAATTTCAAAAATAAATCCAGGTTGGAAGAAGCTGAAAAGAATGAAATTATTTTTGTGTAATGTTAAGGCTAAAATTCTTAGAAATATTTAATTACCATTTTCCCTGAGGAGAAATGGTAATACTAGCAGGATCTGGGGTAATTTAATAGTAGCCATAGTAAAATGTCTTCAACAGTTCATATCTTATAAAAAAAAATTCATCAGTTTGTATCTTCTAAAATGTCACCAATATTTGTGAGTACCTAAAAAGATCTTATTAAAAAAACACCAATTCATAAGTGCATTCTAAAAAAACCAGGACTTCGAACCATTATTTTTTTCCATTTCAGTTTTTCTTCTGGCAAAAATGTTAAAAGCCCTGAAAAAAACATAATCGCCCTCAGGTACAATTTCACCAAAAAAGTCATCCCCAGTGTCTAAAAGTTTGCCATTCTTGGTATATATAGTATTTTATTTTAACAGGTTTTAAAGAAACAACAAAATTTTGTTGGTGTCTTCTTTTTTAATGAAAAACAAATGAAATTGGGTTGATTTTAATGATTTAAATACTTTATTAATTAAATTTATAATAAACATCATTAAATAATTGCACTTAAGTTAGTGTACAATACATTTTGAATTGTATTATTCTTTCTTCTTTCGATGTTGCTGGATGAACCAGGGCCTTTCGATTCATAAATATTGAATTTAAGATGATGCTTTGGCTAATTTATCAAAACAATAGTCAATAGTTTGCAAACAATTTTAGTGAAAAATTAGTGAAAAGAAAATTTAATTTTGTAAGTCTTTAAAAATGAATGATTCATTGAAAACTGATCTTAACAATTTGCTAAAACGTTACATGATCATTATTTCTTAAATTTATATAAGCTGTCAAAACAGTAAGAAACTCTCCATATAGTAGGGCTACCCATTTCAAGTCATTATAATCAATGGATGCTAGAAGGTTTGTGCATAAAATCCCTATCTAACTAGTCTGGTGATATTGGATGGATAGGCACTAGGTAGGGATTTTACGCACAAAAAACTTATTGCATCCATTGATTTCTAAGGTTAGAGTGTTATTTTAAATTCAATTCTCATGCTAGTATTGTCAGTGGTCATGCCAGCAACACCTGAAGAAGAGAGAACAATGCCACTCGAAATTGTTGTGTTATATACTATATACTAACCTGTGGACGATATTAACAATTGAATGTATTTGGAAAGTTTAAATAAAGTTTGCATTTTTCTAAAGACATTCAATATTCAACATTAGATGATGGAAATAATCCAACACATTTTTTTTTTCGTATGTCAATGCGTTGACGGGGAAGCGAACACGGGCCAGCTGCATGGAAGGCAGTTACGCTAACCACTAGACCACCAACGCTTGACAAATAATTACTACTATTTTAACCGTTTTTATTTTTTTTATTTTTTAAAAATGCCGCTTTTTGAAAGTTTCCATTCTAAGCATTTGGTTGCTTTTCTCGGCCCAGGGTTGGCTGCATGTAAATATAACGAAGTCAACTGAATAACTAGACTTAATTCTTCCAGGTGCTCGGATTGTTTGGGGAGAAATATTTTTAATAATTTAAATAAAAATCAGATTTTTAATTAAATTTTAATACGGCAACCATTAATTTAAATTATCTAGTAACTGCTTTAATTACATTTTTTTTAAAAAAAGTTATCAACTGTGTCTTATAACCAATCCTTAAAATTACTAATAAGAAATCTCAAATTATGCATTTATTTTGCATTAAAAACTAATGGGTAAGGTCGTGTTCATCCATGCATGACTAAGCAAAAGAGTCTGACTATTTTTAATTATGTTTAATAAATTCTTACACTAAGCTGAAAGGCATAATTAATAACCTTAAGTTATACAATAACATTTTTCTAGACATTTATCCCACGATGTTTGTATATTATTAATAGAGACAATTTGAAATATTCTGAGAACTGAAGACCAGTTTATTTAAATAGTTTTACTGCGGCTAGATTATGTTTTAACAAAACTTTTCATTTTCAAGCACAAGTTAAAAAAAATAATTTGCACCTTCGTAAAAAGAAAAGAAATATACAGTTTCTTATATGTGAAAAGCAGCGAATGGATTTAAATATTTCTTGACAAAAATATCTACGGTTTAGCAATAGGAAATTGCTTGGTGAATAATATTAATCGTGCTTTCTATCTATCCATAATTATCATAGCGTTTAATGAATCTTAATGCTGTAATCTGAAGGTTTGGGATGATGACGTTTTAGTTGTATTTATATATTGGACTATTCCCAACATTTAATATTAGTATTGAATGTCTTTAGAAAAATTTAACTTTATTTAAATATTCCAAATACATTCAACTGTAGTAATAGCATACAGGTTACTATATGCAATCTTTTCGAGAGTTATTATTCTCCCCACTTCTTCAGGTGTTGCTGGTCTTACCAGTGATAATATTAATATGGGAACTGAACCTAGACCCTTAGATTTTTGAGTATTGAATTTTAAGATAATGCTCAGTTGGTTAGAGCATTATCTTAAAATTCAATACTCAAAAAATCTAAAAGTCTAGGTTCGATTCCCATGTTAGTACTGTCACTAGTCAGGCCAACAACAACTGAAGAAGAGGTGAGAATAATACCTATTGAAACATTTGCATATACTAACCTGTGTACTATTGCTAACAGTTGAAAGTATTTGGAATATTTAAATAAAGTTAAATTTTTCTAAAGACATTCAATACTCATATTAGATGGTGGAAATAGTCCACTATATAAATACAATTAAACTTGGTTGGAGTGCTTTTGGTAGAAATAACTTGATACTCAAAGGAAATATGCTTATGTGTTTGAAAAGGAAGGTTTTTAACAAATGTGTTTTACCAGTTCTTACTTATGGATCTGAAACTTGGACACTTAATAGAAGAGCAATACAGAGACTTCAGACCATTCAAAGGAGTATGGAGATATGTATGTTGGGAGTAACAAGAAGAGATCGAAAACGCAATGTATGGGTAAGAAAACAAACAGGTGTTACTGACCTTATTGAAAAAAATTAAAAAATTGAAATGGAGTTGGGTTGGACATATTGCTAGAAGAGATGATAATAGATGAACAATTGAAATTTTAAACTGGATTCCAAGAGATTGTAAAAGACCCAGAAAGAGACCACATGTGAGATGGATGGATGAAATAAGAAAATGTGCAGGGGTGTTGTGGAGAAAAGAAGCTAAAAATCGAAGAAGATGGATTAAACTTGGAGAGACCTTCATCCTGCAGTGGATTGATAATGGTTGATGATGATGATAAATGCTGTAAAGATTATAGCATATTAAAATGTTAAAGAAAATTATATAAAAGATGTATGAGGCAAAGAAAAGCTACAAGAAATGATGATCAAACCTAATTGTGTAATAGTATTCTTGTTAATTCAGCCTGCCATACTTGATTATCATAAAGGGAGACAAAAAAGTTAAGCCCTGATAAATTAGACAGATAATGAGAATAGCAGTCTTGAGAGCTGAGGATGGATTGGTGTGATTCACAAATGAGAAAGTAAAAGAGAAAAGATGATAGGAATAGATTCCAATGTATCAACCATTTGAAATATGCTCAATTTGTTGCAGTAATTGACTTATGATAAAATTCAAATCAGTATGGCTGACTTGATTCATAACTGAGGAAAGTGGGGGGGGGGTCTCAATTTTCAACTGAGAAACCCTCTTGTCTACAGCTGTTTGAATATCATATAAGTAAATGATGAGATTTAACACTTTCTATCAACTTCCACAACTGGAACAATTAAAAATATGAGTATATCTGCTTTAAGTAGTATGTATACATATGAAATGGCAAGTCAGTAACATCTCTAAAATAAATCAACTGGGCATATGCATAGGGCCCTGGGAGCTAGCAGAACCCTGCACTGAGCTACTTTATTTTATTCACCAACACAATGTATATTTTATGCAATAATAAAAATAGACAGAGAGAATGACATTTGCTGCAAGTTCTTATACATAAAGCTAAAGCTCACTTTTGCAATAAAGCAAGAAAAATAAAGTTATATTAAGTTGTTTTTCTTTTATAATAATATTAACGTGTTATAAGTTAAGTGATACTATTTAGATAAGAATAAATGTTGTATATATTCCTTTCTTGAATTAAAAATTAACAATTTTATTTATTTATTCACTTTTTTATTTACTGGAGGCCCCACTCCATATTTGTGCCTGGGGCCTCAAAATCCAAAGGGTGGTGCAATGACCAGTTCTTGAATAATAAATATCTTTAGATAAAGTCGTTATTGCAAATAATCAATAAATAATATATGATCAACTGTACTTTTTAAGCCTTGTTGTGTGTGTCATTGGTACTTCAAAAGTTAGATAATATACAAGCAGTCTTTTCTATTTATTCATGCAATGATATTTATCTGATTTGCTCTTTTGTTTTTTTAATTAAATTTGTATATAACCTAGTCTTAATAAACTTATTATGCCATAAATATTTTCTTTGAATTGCAACAGTGATATTGGACATTTGCACAATCACATTTCTATAATTTAATTATGTTGTAGTATTATTAAAAACATGGATATATTACACACACATTTCTGAGATATTTACTTTTGAATTAGTATTTAAATTAGTTATATAATTAATTAACTTAGCCAGAGACATATAGAGACAATGAATTTTAAACCTTAGAGCAATTTCTTGCATGTGCATTACATATCTGGTAAACAAAAATGAGACTTAATCATCATCATCATCATCAGATATTATCTTTTTGTAACATTTTTATTATATTTATATTTGTGAAATAAATGTTGCTGTTTTTTCAGATAATGAATTTCATACTTTGTATCAGCATTTTTTGTCCTTGTATAAGAGTGAAAAGGTTGAAAATATTTAAATAGAATACAACAAGTTATTTTTTATATTTCTGACATGATAATCCAGACACAGCAGTGGTTTCTGTCCAAATATTGTAAATGCACAGAAAATAATGTGGATGTACACCATATACTACTAAATCATCCATGCAATTTACTAGTTACATAATGCTTTATTTACCACCATCTTTTACAATTTACAGTTTTGATTGGCCCAGAAATCTTCTTCAGAACTTTTATATCTCCTAAAGAACTTTTATATCACCTACCTTATGTTAGGAGATATAAAAGTTCTGAAGAAGATTGCTGGGGCAATCAAAACTGTAAATTGTAAAAGAGGGTGGTAAATAAAGCATTATTATGATATACATTTGGCAATGCAATAAGAAAGAGTAGTTAATAATGTAGATGCTTTGATACTTCATATTAACTAATTCTATTATCTTTTCAGACTCTTTTGTAGCTCATTAACAGTTTTATTCACTAGAAAATTAAAAAAAATATGCTATTTACAAATTTTATAAAGGATAATAAAAGTCAATTATTCCATACCATCAAGACAGGAATTATATAATTTAAAAAAGTTAACCTCTTTGACTTTAAATTAGTTGACCAAACACATGACTATCTTCTATTTCCATCATCTAATATTAGTATTGAATGTCTTTAGAAAAATTTAACTTTATTTAAATATTCCAAATATATTCAACTGTTAGTATATGCACAACATTTTGAGAGGTATTATTTCCCCCTCTTCTTCAAGTGTTTCTGGCCTGACCAGTTACAGTAGTAGCATGTGAATCAAACCTGGGCCCTTAGATTTTTGATTATTGAATTTTAAGGTAACATTCTAACCAACTGAGCCATCCTGCCAAAGGCAAGTCAGTGCATTACTTTAAAATTCAATATTCAATAATCTAAGGGTCCAGGTTTGATTTCCATACTAGTACTATCACTGATCAGGCCAATGAAGAAGCGAGGAGAATAATACCTCTTGAAATGTTGTGCATATACTAACCTGTTTGATGTGTTATTACTAACAGTTGAATGTATTTGGAATATTTAAATAAAGTTAAATTTTTCTAAAGACATCCAATATACATATTAGATGATAGAAATAATCCAATATATAAATGCAACTAAAACACAATCGTCACAAATCTTCAGGAAAATATATGTCTATCTTCATTTCATGATTAAGAATTTGACAAAAACTCCACCATAAAAAATAAAAAAAAATAAAAAATTACTGAATTTATTATCATTTGAAATTCAAACATTTAATCTTTGGAGAGTTTTTATTTCACCTACCATATTTGATGAATGGCTCTAATTGAGTTTTTTAATATAACCACTAAGCATCACGATCACCATTCTTTATGTTTACACGAGCTGTTTCCACAGAGGCTGAACTCTCCATACAGTAGTGCGACTCAGTGCAAGCCAGAGTAATCAATGGATGCAAGAAGGTTTGTGCATAAAATACCTATCTAGTGCCTACTCGTCCAATATCCGCACACTAGTTTCTAGCTTGTGGCTTTTATCAGTGAGGAACCTTGGATCTGAGAGCACTGCACCTAGATCTTAGGATCTAATACAATCTTCCACGAATTTCTGAAATATCAATAGCATATCTATCTTAAACTGGCTCCCATAAAAATTTGTAAAAGACCTAAAAAAAAAAAAAGACTTTTTGTGAAATGGATAGATGAAATAAAAAATTTTAATGGGAAATTATGGGAAAATCATGGAATGGAGAAACTGAAAGGGATTTTCATATTGTAGTGGACTGATAACGATTAAACATTGCGATGATGATGATTCCAATAAGATGTTTATCATACTAATTTTAAGCAGAAGACTCCTATGCATTTTAAATGCTCTTACTTAAGGCAGTTTTAAATTATAAGTGAATGCTTCAAAAGTAAAAAAAACTGATAAAGACTAAGGTCAGAATAGTTTTGTTTAAAAATTAAACGATATATGTTGTTGATTTAGATTTTTTTATACGTACATACATATATACACACACATAAAAAAAAAAATGGTTATATGAAAGTTGAAAAGCTTTTCAATTTTTTTTTTTTTTTCAGACATAGCCTTAAATTTTGAATTAAAAAAAAAAAAAAAATTAATTTATCAAACTTGTACCATTTTCCTGACAGATTTAAAAGTCATTAAAATTAGTTGATAATAATACTATAGTAGAACTGAAAAGTAGAATTTTTAAAAAAAAAATTATGGTAAATGAACCTTAATGTCCTCTAAGGGATTAGTATAAGCTTTAATTAACTAAAATCTTAAATATATTTCTTAATATAACTTAAGGCTAGAAGATTATTTAACCCTATCTTGACCAATCACGGAAAACTATGACCATCACGTGATTTACGCTCTGCATCCTATAATTGATTTCTATCTCTGAATTTAATTAAAGATAAATAATTTTAAAGAATTCAAATTAAAAAAATACAATCAAGGCAAAAATATTTAAGTAATTATTAATTTTTTTTAAAAAAAAGGGATGGAATTTTTTTTCGAAATTAACACCCTTATTTTTAAAAAATAAAAATATTTAAACTGAAAAAAAAACAAACATTAAGACTAAAATAATATATATGTAGAGTTATGGTCATTCCAATTCCATGGAAAGAAAAAACTACTCCAAAAAATAGATTTGCAAATATGTAAACCACAAATATTCATCCACATAGAGAACATGTTGGTATTTTTTTCTGTTTGATATTTTGCAATGTTGTATTTTAATTTCGTCAGCAAAAAACTTTTCTTTCAAAAATATTTCAATGCTATATCTAATTGTAGCTCTCTAAGGCATTCTGTTTTTTAACATGCTTCTATATCAAGCTTCTTTATAATGTTCTTGGATAATTCTTATAAGGTAGATAGCTATCTCTTCTTAAAAGTATTATTATTCTTATCTTCTCCTTTTCACTTTCTTTGCATTTTTACCATATATTCAACTTTTTCTATATCCAACTTTCTCCTTTTTCTATACTCCCTTCTTATGCACTTCAATGCAATATATATATAACTCCTCCTTTATTAAAGTTTTGACTGTCCTGCAGTCTTCATCAGATCTACACTTCAATGCAATATATATATATAACTTCTCCTTTATTACAGTTTTGATTGTTCTGCAGTCTTCATCAGATCTATCTGATGAAGACTGCAGGACAGTCAAAACGGTAATAAAAGAGGAATTATAAATATAAAAAAATTTACATTGAAAAATTGAATTGAAGCTCATAAGAGAGGAGTATGCAGAAAAATTAGATATATATGGTATCTATCTCTGACAATAAAAACCACACACAAGTTCACTATGAAATATTCTTTTAGGAAATTTATATTTTCATTCATTCTACATGTCCATTCTCATAATATGACTTTACAATAGTAAACTCTATAGTATCACATCCAGAAATTTGAAGAAAAAATATCAATTGGTTTTACGATCTTGCCATTGTATTTTTAAAATTTTACAAACTATCCTTAAAGGAAACTTTTCTAATGCCTTTAGGTTGCATGGTAAGATGCCCAAGTCTTATTTCTCTACAAATAACAGTTCTATATATAGAAAACCTAACTGCAATGGTTATTTCCCTATGGAGTACTTTTAATTTGGTAAAAGTAACTAACCCCATCATATTGGAGTCTGTGTTACAACTATAAATCTAAATCCATTTGATCTAACTTATTTAAATTATTTTCATTCTCAAAATTGATAACTATCCAAGATAAAAGTTTTGAGAATTTTTCTTCTATAACTGACTGATAAAGAACTTATGTTTTTTTTTTAAATATTAATTGTTAAATCAGTCTTTAAATATTGCATTCAAAGCATTAAGTACTTTCTATAAATTATCTTTCAAACTGAAAAAAATATTAGACTCATTAGAATATTGTAAGTACATAATCCAAAATATTATATAATGAGCATCCCAATAGCTCTTAACAAGCTTTTCAGAACATCCCTATCCTCAGATCAGTTTCTAGCTCTGGTTTTCATTAGTGAGGCACTATTCAATCTATGATTGAATATCCTAGTGACTTACTGATGCTCTTAACAAGCTTTTCAGAACATTCCTATCCTCAGACCAGTTTCTAGCTCTGGCTTTCATCAGTGAGGCACTATTCAATCTATGATTGAATATCCTAGTGACTTACTGATGCTCTTAACAAGCTTTTCAGAACATTTTTATCCTCAGACCAATTTCTAGCTCTGGCTTTCATCAGTGAGATGCAAGGATGTCCAAGCATTAGATTTAAAATACCAGGTCAAACCCAGCACTTTGTCTAACTGATCTGCTTGTTTAGAGCTAGTGGCATGCTCATTATATAACATTTTAAATACAAACTTATTAAATTAAGTTATATAAGACTTGATTTCCTTGCAAGAATTCAAAATAATATGTATGCGCTCACAATTTTTGAAAAAATAGTATTTACAATTATTATTAAGCTCAAAAGCAATTCCAAATTCCAATACTTCACAAATAATGAATAATATTTCTGTAATATAATTTTCACTATACCATCCTCATGCAAGTGGTTTGATTTCTATCCACTTTTAACACCTTGTGGGGAGGTGAACTCATAAAGATATGACCAAAGACATGTGAAAGAGCTCCATGATCCCTCCAAAATACATTTTATGCTGAACTAGTACTTATTAGTTGGCCCAGACCATGATCTCTTACACATATCTTTATCATTGTTCAATATATATATATATATATATATATATATATATATATATATATTACAATATATATATATAGAGATAGAGAGAGAGAGAGAGAGAGAGAAAGAGAGAGAGAGAGAAATAACAAATCATTACAGTTTAATTAATGTGTCAAATATGCTGCTCTCACAACTTTGATAATGGAAGTATATTAATAATTTTTATTAGTCATTCATTAGACTAAAGATTATCCAATAATGAATAATATTTCTGTAGTATAATTTTCACTACACCATTCTCCACAAATTGTTTTTTTTTTTTAATAAACCTACCATTTTATTGGTCATCATCTCATATTATGATATTCCATTTTTAGAACATGTATAAAGATATTCATTTATTCTACTCCAGTATTTATTCATTAAAATGGACCTAAAAACTAATGTCAAACAGACACTAAGCAAAAACATGCTAAAGTTCCTAACCAATCACATTCTAATTTAGTTGTGACTACTGCATATCTAGAAGTTGTAGGCATACTTCTATACTATTCTATTGAATACAAATGGAGATTGTATTTCAAATTACTTAATTCATTAAAAAAAATCTTTTGGAGTATGCCTTTCAATGAATCCAAGCTTTAGATTCTAATAAAATCAATAGCAACAATTAATATAAGTAAAAATTTGCATACCACATATTGTTGAAAGTCTAATTCACTTACTTTATTTTTCTAATTCTAGATAATCTTTATTATATGTTTTAATTTGAACTGATTTTTTTGTTGTTGTTATTCTCAATTTGTATCTTTTCAAATTCTATTATAATATGTGCAAACAAGGCAACTTTTGTAATTATTTTAAGGTATTTATAATCTCTGTCATCACCCCTCCCCAAAGATCATGGAGTCATTCTGACAAATTTTTAAAAAATGATTTCATCACAAAAATTTCTTTTAAATTGATGCATTTCTTTTACTTTAAAATTTTAAAGTTCAACTTAAAACTAAACATACACAGAATCAAATATTTGATATTCCTGTTGCTCTAATATATGGATAAAAAGTGGACCAATAACCAGTTAGGACCACAAAACAGGCAAATAAAATAGAGAGTTGAGAAAAAGAAATTATAAACATGATCATATTGTTGCTATATTTAATAACAAACTATAAGGCCCAATAGCTAACAGGTTTTATATGCAAATTGCAAACCAACAACCAGAGCTTAAATAAACCAATGGAAAAACAGGTTGTCTTGACAACAGATTGCTGATTTACTATTGGCTTATTTAAGTCTTGACTGTTATGATGTAATCTATTAATATATAGAAAAAAAGAAGAAGAGCTGGTGGGGGGTCTTTAATCAAATTATTAACACTTTTCAAAATTATAATATTACATTTGAAACAATGAAGTGAGGTAAATTATTTAAAATTAACAAAATTTTGAAAAATCTTGATTTAAAAAATAATATTTATTATTAATATAAAAATATCAAAAATCCAAGATTAATACCAAGCATTTTCTTTCTTCAATACATGTGATTCTTCCTTTCTTTCTTTCATTTTTTGAGTGGTAAATGTAGAACTGTTTACTTCAGTAGATTGTATACTTCATAGAATTGCAAAATATGCTATTTTTTTTACATCTCAACTATGCAATATTCTCTGCTGTGGACAGATTGGGTGAATAGATAATAGGTAATACATAATAAAAATCATATACAACTGCTATATAAATATACTTGTCTTGTACTACTAATAATTACACATAAAAAGCCCTTTTCAGAACATGGTTCTGTGCCCTCTTCATATGTTAAATCATCTATTTTAACACTAAACAATTATTGCAATTAGAATGCATTCTAGTGTTGTGTAATGGAAATAAAATAACAACAATAAAATAAAGTATCAGTAAAATAGAATAAAACATTTATATAGAAGTCCAATATAACTTCAAAGAATTGACTATATAATATAACAATGTACAGAATAAATAATACATACATTATACAATTTTATATATACTATCATGTGCTGAAAAAGGCTCTTTATGTGTAATTATTATTAATATACATATTATTTTTCTTAATATAATTTATCATATACTCCACAATTTACACTTCACAATGCACTTTTAATATATGATTTATTTTATCTCCTCTTGCCTACAGTTTCAACTATCCAGCAGTCATCATCAGAACTCTTATAACCTAATAGCATAATAGATTTCATTAATTTCCATATTTGATGATATAATCAAATAATATTCAAACCTTGTTAATGATAGTTTGTTCATTATTTGATACTTTTTAAAACATTTTACATTAACTTTTTAAAATTGGAGTTGTATTATAAATTAATGGTACTTGGATATTATTCCTGCAACCAAGGAAAGATAGGAGGACTTTTCACATTCGTATCAATACACTGCTAACTTTTTAATGTTGTTATTTTGGCAACATCAAACAATAGAAAAACAAAAGAAAGTTAGCAATACTTTGATACGAATGTGAAAAGTCCTCCTATCTTTTCTTGGTTGTAGGAATAATACTCAATAGAGTTTTACAAAAACAAACAAAATAAAAAATATTACATGAGATATACATGTACTTCTATAAATTCTACACGGACGCAAACTAACTTTTGACTCTTATTTAATTCGATCAATTTCAACAAAAAAATTACATGATCCATGTTGCAGGAGGAAAAAAAAGCCAACATAAATATATTTTTATAAAAGTAAAAAAGAAAAAATATTCCATGAAATATACACTTATGCAGATGACGCTTTTACACTAAATTTGTTCAACAAAAAATAAGACATTTGTACAAATACTTTTTAAAATCATATAACAAAACAGTCAACATACCCACAGAAGCTATTTACTATTGGAAATAGAACATCTGGTGTAGTTGGAATTTTCAACTTGGAATGAAATTCTTGCATACCAAATGGCGATTGTACCATCCTTTCTCCTTCTCCAAAGGTTTGTGGAACAAGTGATTGCCCAGCACATGCTCTAAATGTAATTCTACCAGGCAATCTAATTTTTTGAATAAACAAATAACAAAATCAACGTGTTCATTCAATTACAATTAAATAATATCAAACTTGTAATTCAAAGATTCAAAAATGCAGAAGACAGTCAATAACCAAGTTGAAATTGGAAAAAAATGCAGAAGTAAATAACGAAGTTGAAATTAAAAATGTTAAAACAAATTCACAATAATAACAAGTGATAAGTTTAAAAAGTACAAACAACAAACTTTTGAATCAGAAAAAAAATACCAAAATCTCCAAAACGCACGTATATAATAGGTTCGGTTGACACGTTTCAAAACACGTTTTGTGCACGTTCAAAAACACGTTTTTGACGAGGAAAAAACTCAAATCGCAGGGGCTTATTTAACGTTCAACACATCCTATCTTTCATAGGTTGCAGGAATAATTCCCAAGTACCAAATTAATTAATCTGCTTATATCATTAGAATCTTTGCTTACTTTATATTAAATTTGGTCCACTTTCTTTGCAACATTTTTCTCATTAGTTTTATTTTGTGATCTTCGTATAATTTCTTTTTTTTTTTTTAAAGAAAAATAGTTGATTTTTAATTATTCTTTTTTATACTTTTTTTTCTTAGTTTTTTTAAAAATTAATCGTGTGTCTATACTCTACGCTTTTTTTTATAATAGCTTCTTCTTCACCTCTAAACATGTGTCCTGAAATCAAATAAAAAGTTATTTAAAATGTAACAAATGCAAGAAATTGCAAACTTTGACTTTTATAAGATGTTATATTTCCTAATTTGCAAAATATTAATCGTAAAGATAATTTGAAGTGGAAAAACATTTTCGTATCAGGCATTAATCTATTTAATTGATATATGACTATATAGGCTAGTTTGCTTATATTTTTTTCAGTTTGTGCTGATAACTTAATAGTAAAACATGGAGGTAACAATAGTAGCTGTGATGAATGTGCATTTGATTCTAAATGTTCAGTTGCACTGTTTCAAGCTTCAAATCTTCTCACTGATAAAGCTATAAGCTTGAAACTGTCTGGGGATATTGGATAAAACAGCAAAGGGCGTATTAAGCACTATCATCTGGCATGTATTATTACTTACTAAAACTTACAATAAGTGATATAGAGGTGAAAAACTATGCCACTAAAACAGTAATAGGATGTTGATTTTACATCAAATCCTATCTGCAGGATAAAGGTACCTGTAATTATTAAGAAAATGAGAACACCATAATATATAGAAATTGAACTGGATTCAGATCTATAGTAGTATAGAAGCAAATTGGCTTAGATTAGAAATATGTATACCTTTTTCACTTTGGAATTGGTGGAGGGAAGATGCATTTGATCTTAAAGGTCCAGTTGTACTGTTCCAAGATCCAAAGCACCTCACTGACAAAAGCTATAAACTTGAAACTAGTCTGGGGATATTGAATAGGATAGCACAGGGTAGGGATTTATTAAACATTGCAGTCTGGCATTTATTATTATTTACTAAAAGTTACAGTAAATGGCATAGAGATAATAAAAAATTATGGAAGTAATATAATTTTCTACTTGTTCTTTTCCTATGTAATACCATTTACACTTTTTTATACACTTTATCAATACTTTTATTTGTATTAAACTAACAAAAGTAACAGATATTTAACGGGTTATATTTGAATATTTACGCTCTGATGATGACTGAAGGACAGTCGAAACTATTAGTTTAATACAAATAAATGTATTGATAAAGTGTATAAAAAATTATGCTGCTAAAAAAACATTAATTGTTGCACAAACTAGAATGCAGACGCTAACCTTATTTCCTCTTATAAATATTTAAATAATTAAAATTTTTTAAAGCTAATAAAGAAACTTAACTATTCATAAGCTTACAACAATTAATGGTAGTGTACAAGGATTCATAATTCTATATATTGCATATGTCTTTTACATTATTTGATACTTATTCGTAAATAGTATCTAAGCTATATTTATTCATCATAAAGGTAATAATGTAAAAGAAATTTGGATAGTGTTCAATGATACATACTGTGGCCGCTAGGTGACGCTGCAGTACCACCAAGAAGCCTGCAAATCATAAATTTATATCCAAAAATGGCTGAAATTGATAGAAAATTAAAATTAAAATGCTTAAGGCAAGACACCAAAAGTAAGTAAAAAAAAACAAGTAAAAAATTTAATTTTTGGATATAAATTTATCACTGGCAGGCTTCGTGGTGGTACTGCAGCATTACCTAGTGCCCACTGTATGCGTCACCGAACCCTACTGATATTTTTTTATTATTTTTATTCAGTGCAGGACTAATATTATTTTAAATGTTTAACTATAAATACAAATGGCTTATTAAAATTTATGATGTGATTCTAAATATTTAGATGCTAAAATATACTGAGTTGTGAATAGTGAATAATGGCAAATTTAACCAATAACAGTGCTTTTACTAAAAAGTAATAGTTTTAATAACTATCCATATATAGTGAACAATAATAAAGATATGTAGTAAGCTCTCCATACAGTAAGATCAAGTGTAATTCATAGAATGATGATCACTTGATAAAGATGTGTGAGAGATTGTGATTTGGCCCAACTGATGAGTGCTGGTTTAGCAAGAAATGCGTATCTTAAGAATCATACATCTTTTTTACATATCTTTGGTCATATACTTATGATTACATCTCTTCACAAGGTAAGTGGATAGAAACCAGTTCCTACCTTGTGTAGGGAAAATGACATAAGAAAAATATTCATTACATAATAGTATTTTATTGCTTAATTTCTCAAACTATCTTCTGATTGAAAACACATACATATAATTGTGAATATTAACAGTTAAGTGGCAACACATTCAGATTTTAATGATTTTCAATATAAATGACAGAAGCCACTCAAGATACATAAATGGGGTGGTGCAGTTTTTCTTATATTTTTTTAAACATTTACTATTTAGTAACAATTGACTTAATAAAATGTGTTTTACCAGTTCTTATTTATGGATCTGAGACTTGGACACTTAATAGAAGAGCAATACAGAGACTTTAGACCACTCTAAGAAGTATGGAAAGATGCATGTTGGGAGTAACAACAAGAGATCGAAAACACAATATATGGGTAAGAGAACAAACAGATGTTACTGACCTCATTGAAAAAATTAAAAGACTGAAATGTAGTTGGGCTGGACATATTACTAGAAGAGATGATAATAGATGGACAATTGAAATCTTAAACTGGATTCCAAGAGATTGTAAAAGACCCAGAAAGAGACCACATATGAGATGTATGGATGATATAAGAAAGTGAGCAGGGGTGATGTGGAGAAGAGAAACTAAAGATTGGAGAAGATGGATTGAACTTGGAGAGACTTTATCCTGCAGAGGATTGATAATGGTTGATGATGATAAACAACAGACTTATTGACTGCATTATAGAGTGAGGCAATCCAACATGCTTTATGTAGCCCTTCAAAAGTCAACATTGGTTGAAAGCTATAATAAATAGAAAGTCTATTGTAAGAGCCATTGAGATAAACCTCCTTTAAGCCCTGCCCAAAAAGAAATCAAATTGTCAAAGATATGATGTCATTACCTACTTACTCATCCAAAATGTTCTACAGAAAAAGTTAATTTTATGTCTCATTAACATTTTTTTCTGGACATCTCTATAAGTCCAATTATCATCATTTCAAACACTAATACTCTATTGCAGAGTAAAAACTTTTCCAAGTTTAAAATAGTTGCTTCAATTCCTAACCTTTCTTTAAAATATTTCACCAAACTTCCTTATTTCATCCATCCATCCTCCATCTGGACTCTTTCTAAGTCTTTTACAATCTTTTGGAATCCAATTTTAATTGTCCATATATTATCATTTTTTTTAACAATATGTCCAGTCCAACTCCCTTTAGTCTCATAATTTTTTTCAATGATGTTTATGACATCTGTTTGTTTTCTTACCCATACATTTTTTTCAATCTCTTTCCATTGCTCCATATTTCATTAAGCAATCTAGTCTTTGTGTTGATCTTCTGTTAAAATTCCAAATTGCAGATCCATATATAACAGCTGATAAAACACATCTATTGAAACCTTCCTTTTCAAACTTGTAGGTATATTTTAATATTAAGTTAATTTCTGTCTATAGCACTCCATCCAAATTTAATCCTGTGATTAATCTAATCCATTATATTTATGTTTGTACCAATACTTTGACTAATGTATTTGTGGTTATCAACTTCTTTTAATTCATCATTATCAATCTTTATTTTTTCCTCTTGAGAAAATCCATTGAACATTACTTTAGTTTTTGGAGTATTTATCTTTAAACCTATTTTTTTTACTTTTATCACATAGCTCTTGCAACATTTCCTGAAGCAGATGACTTAAATAATCTCCATTCACTTTCAATCCTTTCTCTTCCCATTTTAATCCTTAAAAATGCTTTTTAAGATTTGAAATACAGGCCCCTATATTTAAAAATACTTTTTGTAAAATTATGATATGGAGTCATTCTCTCATACAGCTCTTCCCAATATTAGTCTTCGTAATATAACCATTTATTCTAATAATTGTCGTTGCATTTTGATAAATATTTTCCAGAATATGGTAATATCCTGGATCAAAAATAGACAAAACTCTCCATACAGTAGTGCCACTCAGTGCAAGCCAGAGTAATCAATGGATACCAGAAGTCTTGTGCATAAAATCCCTATCTAGTGCCTACTCATCCAATATCCCCAAACTAGTTTCCTGTTTGTGGCTTTTGCCATTGAAGAGCCTTGAATCTGAGAGCACTGCACCTAGATCTTAGGATCTAATGCAACCCTCCAGCAGTCACCTTTTATCTCTACTGTCCTATAATGAGAATAAAATTGAAAACAAAATATTTTCAATCCAAGCTCATTAGCTTATATAGTCATATAGGTCTGAACTCAGTTCAGTACCCATACATTTTGGTGTCTTTGGTTCTTTAATAACCATAGCCACCACTATTCTATTAGGCTAAAAGTGATCATGTGATGTTTAGTGGTTTAATATCCTGGATCTATATCTTGATGGTATAATGTTTATTTACTGTGGAAATGCTTATAGAATCAAATACCTTTTCATAAACTAGAAATCCAAAGATTAATGGCACTACTATATGGAGAGTTTTGCTTTGTTTTGAATTGTTTAACTGATTTTTGTTGGTTCTTTCTATACATTTGTCTCAATTCTTGAATATGATAGTATTCTTTTGGTTGTTTTCAATCCAAAAGTCACTGTAGGCAGGTAGGTGGGAAATTATCTTGGTAAAAATTTGGTTTAGCACTGATAGAAGATTGATAGAACTGTAATTTCTAACATTTTTTTTTCTTCTATTCATTTAGCACTGGTTTTTCTTTTTGATCATCTACTTTTTAAAAAAATATATATTAAACCCTTCTATGCACTTCTCATATACACCTTAATGCAACTTTTATATATTACAGTTTCGACTGTCATGCAGTCTTCATCAGAGCTCTTTTTAGTCTTCACCTTCCTCTTTTTTTTCCTTATAGATTTAATTACATGATTCATTTCTTAATTAAAAATGCTGAGTAACTCCATCCAAAGAAGTAATCAGCATAGAAATTTTGTTTTTTTTGTTCTTTATTATTGTACAATTCTTTATAGAACTCTTCTACACATTTCATGATAAAAGTTCCGCATTTTCTTTTTAATGCTGAAAAAACTTTCCTTCCAATTCCAAGATGTTCTTTTACATTTTTGAGATGTTTATTCTCTTATATAACTTTCCTTATCAATTCACAATTATATTTTCTTCATCATTATTAATTTTTTTTATGTACCATTTTACAAAACTGTAAATATTCAGTTTGTCCTTTGTCTTGGTAAAACGTTTACTGGTAAATTTCCTTTTTGTATCATTTTCTTGCAGTTTTCTAATACCGTACCAGTTATCTTTATATTGATTACGATCAAACCTGACCCATCTTCAAAGTCTGTTAATGTTTTAAAATAAATTGCAAGTTCGAATTTAAACTGATTGAAATATTTGTGAAAATTAGAAATATCAACTGTTAATATTGATTTTCTTAATAGTTTTTGTCTCTAGTTTTGCATTAATACATATCTTATATTTCGTCAAATAATAGCAACTTCCTGTGTTGATTCAATTAAGAATGTTAATCTTGAAATATTACATGATCCCAAGCTAGAAACTAGTCTGTATCTGGATGAGTAGACACTAGACAGGGATTTTATGCACAAATCTTCCTGCATCAACTGATTACTCTGGTTTGCACTGAGTGGTACTACTGTATGGAGAGTTTGCCTCTGTGTTAATCTTGAAATATATACTTTCTTCTGTTAGTCAAAATATATTACAATTATATTGTATCTTTATTTGGATGTTTTCATGTCTATTTTCATTAACAATTTTTTTTAAAGAGAGACTTCATAATATGCATTTTTGACTGCAAATTCCACAAGTCTGTATTCTATCTCATTTATATCAACCTAATAAAATTTCCCCCAGCACTTTTATCTTCTAATCATTTACCAATTCTAGGATTAAAGTCTCCCAGAACAATTTTACAATGTTGTTTCATCTGATAAAAAACTTCTTGTCCATCCACATAAAAATCCTCTCTTTCTTTATCAGAATCTAAATTACCCCCATTTGCATCTTCCATTAATTTGAATAACGAATCTTGCCATTAGTCTGATATACTATCAATCTCCACAATGTTGTTCTTCCATTTTTTATTTATAATGTATCCTACTCCACTTCCAATATCCGTGCCTTTATAGTAGAGTACATGCCCATTTTTTAAATCGATTGTCTCTTCACCCTTTCTTCTAACTTCACAAAGTCTAACAATGTCCCATTTAATATTCTTCCAATTCATGCAATCTTCCTTTACTTCAAAATGATCTCCATTTATAAGTACCTAAACAAAAGATCACTAATGAAAGACAGAGAGAATCAGGACATTCTTATATCCACCTTTGGTTTCCAACTACTACCTTGGCTGCTCACCTTACAGCCCACAAGAAATAGAACCATAATTTAATTCTGTTTTTCATGAATATAGATAAAGACTATTTTCACAGACATTCATTCTGATTCAAGAAAACCCAACTGATATTTTAGTTAAGAGCTGTCAGACAACTGAGAACAAAAAGACCATAGTGTTTCTTGATCTTAACTTTAGATGTAAAAAAACCAATAAACTCACCATACTGGGATGTTTCTTTACTATATGAATAATCACATAGTAATAACAATTGTAATGACAAAAATGTATAGATAATAAATATTAGGATTTTGCTCTGCTCACTATTGTTTGTATATTTTTTCCATTAATGATAATAATTGTTTTAAAAAGGTATTATTTTTTAAAAAGAGTTATACACTTGCAGAAATAAATGAAAATGAAGTGGGTGCATTCTTCTATTTTATTCAGGACAATTGAGTATGGTTAATAATAGCATAGGAGACATTTAAAATTAAATATTCTTGGGGTTACTTTGTGGACTTTTTGTTATTCTAATATTTAAACCCGTTTTAAAAAAATATATTAATTTTTGTCACATGTGTCAAAATCATTGCTACTACCCATTTCAATAATTCCCTAATCTGCACAAATCCTTAGCAATTGACTCAAAAATCATTTGGTATTTGAATATTATTTTGTCTACCAAGTTTGGCAGCCATTTTTTTAATTATACAGTTTCAAGGGCTGAACAAGTATTTGTTTATGAGTTGTTGTTTTTTTCCCATATGTCATAGCATCGGCCGGGAGGCGAACTTGCAACAACCATCTGCAACCAACTGCTTGCTTGCAAGGCAGCTGCGCTGACCTCTTGGCTAATAACGTTTAAATAGAGTTGTTGTTTTTTTCAGTTTATTTTACCAAATATGTGTTAGTTGATTAAAAAAAATTAATAAATAGATTATAAATTCCATTCAGGTTTTTTCAATTTTTTTAATATCTGTATTTTAACGTGTAAATTCTTACATGCTCTGAACATTATCGTAGTTTGTTTACAATTCAGCGTCTTTATTTCTTTCACTACCATTTTGGCAAAATACTGAAAATTTGGGATCTTGCTTTAATAGATCAGCATGCAGTGAAGTATTTATTTCCAAAGGTATGGAACCATGCGCTCACAAAGAGTTTGCATTAATGGTCATAATATGACACTTTATGTTTCTGATATTTTTATATTAATAAGTTAATTTAATACAAAAAAAAAAACAATAATAAATAAAGAGCAAATATTATAATTAATTTTCGGAAAAAAATTCCTTTTTTAAAAATAATGATGATGATGATGATAATAATAAACTGTAACTATTGAATACGATTACCTCTTATCAGCCATTTTGTTTTAAATATGTATTTATTGTATGCCCCTGAAACTGTATAATTAAAAAATGACTGCCAAGCTTGGTAGACAGTATAATACACAAGTAATAATCATTCAAGCATTATAATAGGTACATTAAAAAGTTAATTATTAATTAGTACTACAGATGTTTGAAGGAAGCAATTATGAACTCCTTTCAAGGTTAAAAACATAAGCTCACTTCCTCTTTTTTTGAAAAGCTATTTTGTAGCTAGAGCACTCTCATATCATGTTCATGGCTTGAAATTTAAATCTGGGCAGGGTCAACTTTAAAAAAAAATTTCAGGTCATAAAATGGGTTAATTTTTTTTATTTTTAGATAGCTAGCTATTAAAGCCAACTTAGCTAGCCATCTAATAATGGTTGGCAAGTGGGTATCTAGCTATTATTGTGAATAGTTAAGATTTCAGATTAATCTATGTTGAACAGAAGAATGTCAATGCATTGACTACAGAAACAAACATTATGTTTGACATATAGCACAATCTTCATTCCTTGTGAGGCTTATATTCCTATCGGTGCTGAGACTTTGGTTTATTTTACCCCCTCCCCCTAAAGAATTATATTAAATTGTTAGCTGTGACACAAGACAGTCTGATTTCATTAATCACGCCTCTTCTTTGGAACAAATTTTAAAGATCAAACGGATGGTGATAAGGATATTTTATTATCAGCAAACGACTATCCACACTAACTTACCACTGATATACATGACCACCCACATGTAGAAAAGATAAATAATCACCAATATAAGTATTTGGTGCTGAACCAGCATCCATCAATTGGTTTATATTATCACCCCCCACACATATATCTAATCAGTACACAGTCATATAAATAATCAGTGCTTGAAAGTCTGTGTTCAAATCCCCTATATTTACAATTAAATTCCAGGCATATGAAGAATGCCTGTATTTCAAATATTATCAACAGGCATTTATTTGAAAGTTATAAAAGACTTCAGCGCATCGGACAGCCCCTCCCCCTGGTTGTACTTCAAGCCAGTAGTGGGTAACTTTTGAGCCGACTCTTACCATTTCTTCCAAGCAAAGTTGCATTTTCCTGTTTGTGGTTTGGATAGAGCAAAAAGTAATGATAAATAAAATGAGTCCTTGATTCTAAAACCGTATGGAAAATCTCATATATAAAAATCTCTTCTATAAAGTTTAGCCATTTTATTAAATAATCAGATCTATTAAAAAAAAATTCCGTTTCATCAACGCAATTCGGATCATAATAATCCGTCCATTTAAAAAACGATATTTGTTTACAAGAAATTAAAACCTTTTTCGGAGTATCAAATATGTGTTTATAACTGAAGTTATGAAACGTACTAAAAAGAAGAGTAAAAAAAATGAAAAAAGCCCGTGCCGTGATAAGTGGTTAAAAAAATGAGAGAGAGAGAGAACGAGGGAGAAAGAAATTTGCTCCGAGTTCTTTCCCACATACTACCATGTAATTTTACTCTGGAAAAGTTGCCTTTCAGTCAATCAATGTAGGATGCTACTCTTTTATTCTCAAGTGTGAAAAGGTTGAATTGAAATCACTATAATTATATCCCATGGAAAAAAGTATGTCTTTCAAATAATTTACTCCCCCACTCTTTTTTTGTAAAAACTATATTTTGATACAAAGAATAAAATATAAAAAACAATTTGTGAAATAAAATCAAGTTTATTTTCCCCCTGTATTTATCATTACGATTTCCCTTAGAATGATAAATTAATACATTGTACAGGCGTAAACCTGCATTTATATATGTAATATATACGGGTTCGAACTCAGACTTTCACACGACCCACCACTCTCAGTGCCATCTCATATTGCTGACCCATCTGATCACATACATGTTGAAAAGATAAATAATCACCAATATACGTATTTCATGCTAAACCAGCAATCATCAGTTGGTCTAGATTACTATCCTCACACACATATATAATCAGTACTCAGCTTTATATTAAGCTAGTCAATCTGGGTCAGCAATATGAGATGGCACTGAGAGTGGTGGGTTGTGTGAAAGTCTGAGTTCGAACCCGCATATATTACATATATAAATGCAGGTTTAAGCCTGTACAATGTATTAATTCATATAAATAGTGTGTAAAAGGTCTGCCCATCCCTCGCATATGTATGTATAATGGATTATTCTCCTGTACATGAGGGGTCAGAATGACTAATATGTCAACATGGGTAGGATGACAACCTTGGCACTAACAAGGGCTTTGAACGTTCCATCATCAGATTTTCAATGAAATGGAAGGCTAAAGAGTTGTGAGTTGGAATAGTTTGAAGCCTGTCCATTAAAGTATAAAGATTGGCTATCTTAATATAAAGCTGAGTACTGATTATATATATGTGTGAGGATAGTAATCTAGACCAACTGATGATTGCTGGTTTAGCATGAAATACGTATATTGGTGGTTATTTATCTTTTCAACATGTATGTGATCAGGTGGGTCAGCAATATGAGATGGCACTGAGAGTGGTGAGTCGTGTGAAAGTCTGAGTTCGAACCCCTTAGAATGATAAAAAATTATGTAAAAACTATTCATTTATATAATGATAATCTCTCTAACTTATTCTATCCTTGGAATCCAACTTTTGTATAAGTGATGTGACTGACCACTCTTCTAGAGTATTCCGGGAACCGATACTACAGGATGCCTTATTTATATATATGATGTATCTTTTAAAGCAAATTTTACTTATATACCCTTAGTTGCACTTATATATATATATAGTATAACCTAAAAAGAGAGAAAGGATCCTAGAAGAGAATCCCAGAACTTGACTTCTCTTATAAAACTTACAATTACACTATTCTAGAGATTGTAATCACTATTCTAGAGACTCTACAGCTAGACATAGTGAGGTTATAATAAATTTATATGATACAGAGAGATTTATAACAATATGGGGAAAATCAGACATTGCTGCAAATAATGATTGCATAATAAATTATTTGGAATAAATTATAGAGGAAAATTTCTATTTTTATTAAATATTTGTTAGATTTAACCTCCCATCAAATTATATTCTCTAAGTACAACAAACCTATATATATATTTTCCATATGTCAAAGCATCGGCCGAGAAGCGAACCCGCGACAACCGTGCAAGCAACTGCTTGCTCGCAAGGCCGCTGCGCTGACTTCTCAGCTACCAACGTGTGACACCAAACCTATATTTAAAGAAGGATTTTCTAATAAATCTTCTAATCGACTATTTCCAAAATAAATACTATTCTTGTCATCACTTCTAATAGCATAATTTGCAACAATTTGGATGAAGCGAAATACCATAAGATGTACTTTTCTTCTAGTACAGAGAATATAAATAAGAAGTACTCATCCTACACTAGTAATATTTAATATCATGATATAGAAAATTGGGTAAATAACTGTAAAAATAATAAGAGTAAATGATCTCAGGGGTCCTACTCTAAATCTTGTGAAATGTACTAATATATAATGTTGCCTACTAAGTAAGTCAATAGATAAATGAATATGTGAATGATATCCTGAATGGCTATAGGAGGCAAACACTTCACTTGCAGTGACTGCATCCTACTATAAGATAACAATACTTATCAAATTATAGAAAAGGATATTTATTCAAATATTTAATTGCATATTTAAAATTTAAAATAATCATAGCCTTTTACCCAGGACATCATTCGAGCTGAAAGAAAGACAAGGGTGTTTTTTATGTTCTTCCACCCTCCCACAGACAACCTTCATAAGTGACTAAATATAAATTGGACCCTGACATTAAAATAATACAATAGGGTGCATTCTGGAATAGCATCGATACTCTTCTGAAATGTCAAACTATCTTCATTTCATATTACACAATCTTCTATCTTAGAATAACATAGTCAAAATACTTCTTAAAACAAAATATTATTTTTAGTATCTGCAAATGTGAAATTACCTATTACAGTGATTTCATCCAGAAATCACAACTATATGCATGACTTTATTTTATTTCTGTGAATATGAAATTATTCTGTGTACCATTAATTTAATGAAAATAATTAATAGTGTGAGCTCAAGACAATAGCATACACAAATAAATAAATAAACAGAAACTAGATTTAATTGTTTATAACTTACAAGCTTAAGAGAATAGGGTCATGTAATCGATGACTCTTATTTTGACTATTTATAGTCTCTGCCTTAAGTCTTGTGTGATGTTATATTGCTAAGACTACTAATATATGGTATGGCTGAAGATCTATCAGCCCCATATAGCTATTTGAGTTGGATAGCTGGGTTTGAAGACATGTAGGTGTCTGAAAATTTCAGCTTTTCCACTCAATAGATAACTTTTAGATAAGTGCTTGGCTTTGAGTTGATATTTTTAGATCTAGTGTCTGAACCTACCCTGGCACCTCTCTGAGAAGTGCCAAAGCACAAAACCAGGGTCAGGGGTTTGGGGGGGGGGTTCTTGACAGAGATATTTTAAATGCTGGCTCTGGCTAAGCATTTATCACAAAGCTTGTTGAGGAATTGGCAATCCTCATTGTTTATAACTTACAAGTTTAAGAGAATAGGGTCATGTGATCTATGACTTACTTTGACTATTTAGAAACTAGATTTATTTTAAATAAATAATCAATAGATTTATTTACAATTATAACAATAAAATAACATTTACATAAAGCTTGAAAATATTGTGAAGATGGCACTGTTCAAAAAAAAAAAAACATGGTCATTTGTCTGAAAGTATTCAGACAACATCTTTTGACCTGACAAATAGACTATTAAGGTTTCTTTTTGAAAATAAATAATTTTACATAAATCATCTTATTTAATAATTTTAATAAAATGGAGAATTACTAGCTAATTCTTAAACACATCCATTCTACTAAATGATCTCTTAAACAATTTTGAGCATCATAAAATTTAAATGTTTTAAACTAGACTTGCATTTGCTCAATAACATATAATTTTTCTTTATTCATTTATTATAAAATAAAAACATTATAAACATTAGTAACCTGGACTAATGGACTAACGTGCTAATACTTGATATTATCAGCTAAATAAATTTGAGCAATGGCTGGCTTATTCAAAATAAATTTCAAATTACAAATAAATACTCTCCTATTGCTTAGAATTTTGAACAACTAAATAACTGAATGAATGAAATATATGGACCATATGCACACATAAAATTAATAAATTACTGTCCACATAATATTAATAACATTAAAATATTTAAAGTAAATAACTTATCGGCAAAAATTCTAGATGAATACAGCAATTACATAGCATGTGTGGATTGCACTTACTGGCCATATGCTTACAATATAAATATTTAAAATTATTAACTGTTGTTGGTTTGTTTGTGGATGATTATAATATCATAACAGCACAATACAGACATTGTTACACCTCTTAGCACTAGAATAACTGAGTGCAACCTGAAGAAATTAAATCCTTCAAAACTAGCTTATCTTGTCATCACATATCAAAAATACAAAACCTCACCTACTATGGAGGAAAATAGCTTTAAACACATCATGAGTGATAGGCCAAACATAGGCTCTGCAGAGCAAAATAACATATATCAATAAGAATGGTGGCTTCCAAATACCTATGTCTGAGGCAAAAGAGGATGCCTGGACTTTGTCATAGCACATCAGGAAAACATGGAAAGACACACCAAGAAATATATGATCCTCTCCAGGGATCTAGATATCTTTATCTATGTGATAATCACCATTTAAAGATAAGCACTATCAATTCATGGAACAGCATATAATAAAGATGGGGGAACTTGTCCACTCCATCAAGCACAATAATAAATAAAAGCCATAGGACCTTACATTATGAGGTCAAGCAATACTATAATTAACAATGACAAGATACAAACATCACTATAACTAACTAAAATCATATTCAAATTTTAATCATAATAAACAATAAGCAATGTCTGAACCAGCAAATGTGCTATTTAAGTCAAACGATTAGAAAAAAATTAACAAAGAAAATTAGTAGCATATAAAATTTTGGCACAAAGTGACAATACACACATGTATGGAATATCAAATATCAAAATTATTGTAACAAATAGACATGAGTAATAAAACAAATAGAAGTATGAGAATAATAATTCTTAGTGCATGAAAATATTAGCGGTTATGACGACTATTGCATTTATGCAAAAATATAAAACTTCTGATAATTATTTTAGCTGTTTTGCCCATAACTGAATGAAATATCATACATTTAAAATAATTATTGTGAGAGATGAAAATCTCCACTAACTCAAAATAAATAGAATATAGCTTAGCTTATCAAGCACATACCAAATTTATAATAAATATTGCCTGATAAGGTGTAGAATATCTACGTATTCTGATATACCCATTAAAATTACATAAATTGATTACCTGGCACATTTGCAATACAAAATAGTATTACTTAAAATATAACAAAATACCAAAAGAAAATATTGCATAGAATATTTTTACCCCCCCCCCCCCAAAAAAAAACACCTTAGTTTGTAAGCAAGCTTTCTCCACACCGGGTCATCTGTTAAGTGTCTATAGTTCTCCTTCAACAGGTGAATGGTTCTGCGAAGCTTCAAATCAAAACTTATTATTTTATACATGGCAAAAGATTTCCAAACGAGATATTTATAACAGTTCTTATATCTAACTTAGTTCTAAATTTAAAAGCATTTTTTTAAACATAAAAAAAAAAAAATGAACATAAAACAATAATTAGCCATGACTATGGGAATGACGATGTTGTAATACAATAACTTAAACCATTAAGCATCACATGATCACCATCTCTTATACTAGCACCTAATTGTTTATAAACAAGGCAAAACCCTCCATATAGTAATGCCACCCTGTGCCAACCAGAGTAGTCAATGGATGCCAGAAGGCTAGTGCATAAAATCCCTATCTAAAGCCTACTCATCCAATATCCTCAGACTAGTTTCTGGATTGTGGCCTTCATCAGTGAGGAGCTTTGTATCTGAGAGCATTGCACCTAGATCTTAGAATCTAATGCAACCCTCCAGCAATCACCTTTTACCTCTACTTAACTATAAAACTATGAGAATGAAATTGAAAACACAAAAATATTTTCAATCTAAGCTCAATAGCTTATATAGTCATATGGGTCTGAATTCAGTCCAGCACCCATACATTTTAGTGCCTTTGGCTCTTTAACAACCATAGCCACCACTATCCTATTAGGCAGGATTGGTGTTAAACCAGTAAGCATCACATGATCATCATCTCTTATACTAGCACATAATTGTTTATAAACAAGGCAAAACTTTCCATACTGTAGTGCCACCCTGTGCCAATTGATTACCCTGATTGGCACAGGGTGGCACTACTGTATGGAAAGTTTTGCTTTGTTTATAATACAATAACTTATTTAGCTGATGGAAAATTTTGGGATCCTGCAATTTTATTTAATTAATAATGCAACTTCATTTTTTATTCTTTTTAAGAAACATATTTTAAACACTTTAAAGTCACTTGTATAGAATAATGACACATTTCTAAGTTTTAACTTAATATATTTCTGTAATATATTTCATAAAGCATTCATTAGCAGAGAATAATTCAGCATGTCAGAATGTCTTTAGAAATATTCTGCTATCTTTATGGCATAGACTGATAAATTATTAGTTTCACCTTTTCTAATAGCAAATTATCTTTCTTCACAAAATTTGAACTGAATAGTTCCAGCATAGAAAACATTAAAAATCATTATAATTCCTCCAGTATATGTTTTCTTTTCATATACAAGAACTATTTTTTTTAAATGTAGTTAAGTTATCTAAACATTTTAAAATTATTCTTTATAACAGTTCCAGTGGCAATTAATAATTTTGGTTGTTAATCAGGCAAATTAATATAATGCATTTTAAACTTCAAATATACAGTTTAATAGTCTATGCATTTCAATTTTCTCTTTTTAAAACTCCTGTTTATGAGACAAATAATTAAAATAAGAACTGGAAAATTGTTCTGCATAATTTCTACGATATTTGTAAATGAATATAACACCTGCTTTTCATTAAAATTTTAGTTTTTCTTAATTGATTAATAATAAACATAAAGTTCCTCTGTAGAATTTTCATAATTAAGAAAGCTTAATTGAGAGTAAATAACAAAAAGTGGGAGCTACCTGTAATTTAGCCAAAGTGCATCATAGATTTAAGGATGACTAGGTTTATGTTAAACACTTTAAAAAAAATATATATAAAAATTTAACACTTTACAATTTTAACTTGTGCCAGAGAGAATCAGGACATCAGAGAATTCAAGCCAGACAGAGTAACCAACCCAGAACAACCCAGAAACTTCTCTTTTATAGTACTCTTTTTTATTACTCCTTTTTTTAACTCAATTTCTTATAAATAACCAATAAACAAAGACTGTTATTTTTATTACTTTTTTTTAAACTCAGCTATAAGATAAGTCAATCAGTAAATGATGTCATTTTAATCTAGATATTTTTAAAATGACATGTGATTTAAAGAACTTAATTTGGAAGAAAGTTAATAAAGTTTTCTTATATAAAAAAATATTATTATAAAAAATACTGAAACATAATTTTACTTCATTTACTAATTGAATCTCTTATGACTTTAATTTATCAATGTTTAAGTTAATAACTATTTATCCCTTAGATTTATTATTTAACTAATATTATAATCATTTATTTATATCCTTTTTTAAAAATGAGTTTAAATAACTCAAAATAAAACTACTTCATTAATTATAAAACATATTCCATTCACCCATGCAAGTGCATACATACATGAATAAAAGAAATGTTTCAAACTTTAACCTACCTTATTAATTACTTCTTAAATAACTAATTGTAACTTATTATAACTACCAAATAAAATATTTAAAGATATTAAATATTACAATAACCTTAATAAACTTCAAGCTGAATTATAACACACTAAATGATAAATATAAAAACATGTCTCATTTGCCTACAGACTATACTAAAGTGTTATATACAACAAAATTATTGTTTTTTTCATATTTTACTTATCAGTTAACTATTTTTTAAAAAAAAATCAAGTAAATATAGAAACTTGTTATGCTAAGGTAAGTCATGGGAGCAAGTGTAAAAATACTTGGTCACCATATATAGACACAATCATAAATATATATATAATCATATGTTTACTTTTTTACAACATTAATTAAATCATAAACACTAGATACAACAAATTAATTTAAAAAGATACCACATTATTAATGAAGCAAGTATGTCATGCTATAGCTTTGAGGATGAGAGAGTCCTGACCAGGTGTCTATATATACCTTTTCCTTTTTCTTGTTTTTAGCTTACTTCTAAGAGCATTTAATGGTCTTTCTGAGCTGCTTTCATACACAAATATGCATCTTGTGCACCATGTAGCATAGAGAATGGCACATATATTCGGGAAAAAAACTTTACCAAATTCCTTAATCATATATCCAATATTTATTTTTTTATTCTTAAATATGGCTAGTATTTCCGCCCTGATCTGGTCAAAGCTGAGACATGAGAAAAAATGTAACATTGGGTTTCAGACTCTCTTTTACATAGACTACAGCAATCTTCTATTGATTGAATCTGTCTTTTATACTTGGTAAAAAAATTGGTAGGTCAGTAAACACTTACACAATTCCAATATAGATAACATTCAATAATCTCGAACTGTTGTCAAGGCAACCTCCTTTTAACAATAAAGGTGAAATATATATATATATATGTGAAGTCTAATTTTTAGATTAAATAATTATTTTTGCTGTACATTTAGAATTTAAAAAATCACAATTAAAGTAATAAATTTTTTTTTATCACATTTAACAAAATAATTATAAAACATTTGATATTTTAATTTCTCGGTCATAGATATAAAGTAGGGTTTATAATATATTCTAAACAAATTAACAAATACATAAGATTATAAAATAAACTGAAATTCTTTATCCATTGAAAATAATTCCTTTCATTGAATCCTGAATATGATTGTGTTTTCCAATATTTTAAAGGGATTATAACTCTCAACATCTGTTATTTCTTTTAACATTAAATGTGTCATCACTTGTGGTTGCAGAAAGGAGTTTGCTGTTAGCTGAGAGGGAGACCCTTTGATTCCTCTTTGAAGCTTTACAGGACTCAAACACAGCAAATTCCTAATGTCCACTCTACATATTTTTAATAATTGTAACTATTATTAGTATATGATTATTCATATTGTAACATTTTACGTTTTGATTTAGATCTTGTATTATGCAATATAAAGTACTAGTTAATCAAACTATGAAAAAGAAGAATCTTCCATTCATGTATGAGTTTAGATATCTCAAGAACATAGTTATATTTCATGATTAACTGACCTAATATTTTATTACTATTCAAATTGCCACCAGAACCAGTTTTTAATTTATTTAAGAGGGTGCCAGGTCTATAGACCCCTGATTCTGTTGCATCTTATAGATCCACAGCAAATAACTAAAATGCAACATTTTAGAAAATGCGCTTCCATCGGATCACATACCATAAATTTGCAGCAAATAACTAAAAGTAAGAGTGGGAATTACATTTTTCCATCAATTAATTTATATGAATTTTCCTAAGCTTAACTATTAAACAAGCATTTTGGCAAAGGTAATTTATACAATTCTCTAAAATTAATAATAAAACCTAAATAACTAAAATTAAACATGTACAATGGCAGGGTTAATTAAATCTAAATATTTTATTAAAACTAATTAAAATATTCAAATGATAAATTATTAATAAAATTGGAAAGCACATGCACATGCTCATCCAGATAATGTTAATCAAATAATTAAATCGTCACTGGTTGTCATAGAATAGCTGCTATATCCCACTCGATGGCGCAGTTATCATGCTAAAATTATAAAATATGATCATTCACGGGCCGTTAATTATAATCATTTTGATGTGTTTTTTGTAATGCGAAAATAAAAACAAAAAGAAAATCGTCTTTTTTAAATATTACTTAATTTTAAATATTATTTTTTATTAACATATACAAATTAAATGATAATAATAAATGTAAAATAAAATAAACAAATTACAATTTGATTCATCTTTTTTAGTTTTCTTTTTATTAGAAAAAATCAATTTTCTATCAGAGATTTTTTCTATCGAAGATTTTGTTTACCGCTAGTTTTTATTTCAAATAGAATAATAACTAAAAGTAAAACTTGTTATGTTTACGTTTAGGGTTAGTTTTAGGGTTAGGATTAGGGTTAGTTTTAGGGTTAGCTTTAGGGTTAGTTTTAGGGTTAGGTTTACAGTTAAAATAAAAAATATCAAAATCGTATTTTTGTAAATATTTTTTTTTACTAACATCTATAAAATAAATGATAACAATAAATGTAAACTATATTCAACAAAGAATAACAGTAGTCGGAGAAAAGAAAGACGCTAAAACTTTTTTAAACAACGACAAATATATATATATAAAATGTTTATAATATATGCTTTTTATGACATTTAAAAAAACAGTGTACAATTGTACTTTTCTTACTGGATATTTTTGTGTTAACGCTTTTTTTTTATTTCAAAAATATACACACTGTACAATCTTAAAATGTCTCATGGAATGTTACGAACAGTACGTTACTTGACTCGTTACCTAATTCCAAATAACATTCATATATTTCGTCAACATTTACTACTTAAAACTTTAATACACTACGGTGTAAAAAGTCTGTTAATTATTACTTTACAAAATCTAACATTTCAATACTTTAAAATAAAAAAAAATCCAATGAAAACAACATTTCCATCCAATTCAAAAAAACACACCTTCTCCCCAAGCCATAATCATTTTATAAACTGTGCGAATTCGGAAAATGTATTTGCTGCATAAAACATACATGCTGTACTGCGATGCGACATAGCGGCCTGCAATCTGTAGCACAACAAAAAAGTTGTATTCTAGAAAATTCAGGTTCGAAGGTGTCGGCTGCAGAAATGGCAAATTTATGTGTTTTAGCGTGAAAACAGGGCCATCCAGTGGGATATATCTGCTCATTGATGACAACCTCGTCACTATTTAATTATCTTCTTTTAAGTTTTTTTTAGAAAGTAATCCATGGATTAAATGAATGTATCTTTTATAATAAATCAGTGAATGTCTCTATCTGTATTTGAAGTTCAAAGTTAACATTTATAGTTAAATTTAGTTTGCAAACATTTAATTTGACATGCAGTTTTATGGAGATCACAGATTATGATAGCATATATGTATTTCTTGGGTTGAAAGAGCTCATTGATTTCCTAGGTTGACATTTTCCCATTCCTGGCCCACTTTAAGGCTGGGCTCGAAGGCTTTTTGGAGTGACCTCTTCATGATGAAAGAAGGTGTCCACAAATGTTCTGGTTTCCACTCCTGCATAAAGATTTAGTCAGCATATGAGTAGTCCTGAATGGAGACATCTAACTGCCATTATAATAACAAGGCAACTGCAATTGGCCCTTGTTCCTCCATTCAGGATGTATGGGAATAGCCAGTGGAAAAAACAAAAACACAACAGACCTTGCTTGAAGTTATTTTTTCCCTTTTATACTCTCAACCAGTTTTTTAGACTTCTGCACATATTTTTATTTTTGTTATCAGAATACAAGTTGATAATATTCTACATTTATTATTATTTTTTAATTACAAAGTCTTTTTTTTTATAAATTATTTTGGCCATCTTTAATTATCATTTAAAAGGTTTTACTCTGATTGTAATCTCTGGCATTTATAATCTCTTTTACTTATCTGGATTAGTAATCTCTATGTGATTACATTCTTTCTAATTTAATGAAATAGATCATTGTAAACCTAAATAGCTTTCATTATAATTAATATAGCCGACTGACACACCACCCCCATAGAAAAGTAGCTGGCTATATAAAATAGCACAAAACATCAGCAGTATGACAACATTATGCCAGACATCATTGCAAACAAAATAAATATTTGAAGTGCTCAGAAATTAATGAACTTAGATCAAAATTCACAAAATACAAAATTAGGCATAACCAATTATAAAATAACAATGATGTTTAAATATTGGGCTCTAGAACCCAAATATTTGGACTTTATCATTAAACCTGGATGCCATGCCTACATTGTGGTTCCTGTACTTTAAATGGCATATCATCAAAGTTGACCCAGTATTCCCAAACTGCAGAAGAGAAGACGAGACATACTATCATATTATCAATTCGTGCAATGGACTTGGAACAATAAGATATATTATTTATCAGAACATAAAGGTAGACTATTACCTCATTATATCATTACAAGACTGCATTAAAAAAAATTTCCACTCATTAGAATGTCAATTTTCATCACATATTCAATCTGGTATGCGAGATGCAAGAAAATGTATTCACAGCCTCCCCCTGATGAAAGATTGTGCTTTATACAATCACTGCAAAAGATAAAACAAAAAGATAAACTTCTATCATCAAACTTCATTTATGAGGAGACAAGGAAGCTATTCCATACACCTATGAACTTTATATCACAAGGACTATCTCAACATCAATCAACTTCAAACCATTTGGACTAATACCAAATTCATCTAATACGCAATTGTAATGCATGGTGATAGTCTAAATAAAAGTACTTAAAGTAATAGCTTTCATTATATGTATCCAAAAAAAATTATACTAACTAATAAAAAAAAAACTAAATTACGTCCATTGACGATTTTCAAATTTTACTTCTTTTAACCTTTAAATCTTACCCAATGCCAACATACTTGGACCATATATATAACAATGGTACAATATAGCATGCAAAGATTATAGACTTCTCACAAATATACATCAGCTAGCATGGTAAATTTATTGGTTTAGTCTTTCTTCTTAGTTACCTGACAGTTTTTAACTGAAATATCAGTTTTTTCTTGCAGGCAGAATTAAGAGATGTGTGAATGAACTTCTACTTACATCTCCAAATCTTAAGTAGAAGTTCTGAAGAAGATTACTGGGGCAATTGAAACTGTCATAGTGGATTGTGAAAAAAGCATTGTAAAAATTCATAATAGAATATATGTAAAATATTTTATAATAAACACTTTTATTTACTATGCACCAAAAAAGCCACAATATAATTTTCCACAATTGAGGTTTTTATATTTAACTTAAAATAAAAATATGGTGTGTCTAGAAATTAATTAATTCAATCATTACTTTTTACAACAAAAGATTGTATTACTCACACTTTTATTTCAAGTTGAATATAAAAAACCCAGTTGAGTTGACACAATTATTTTTTGGCTTTTTAGTGTGCAGTAAATAAAAGTGTCTAATATAAAATATTATATATATATATATGTTATTCTATAATTGTCTGTGTACATACTATAGTTATTATAAATAAAGTTATTGAAATAGAGTAATTACATGCAGATGGTATATTATTATTACCTCTATTATAGTATATACTCTAAAAAATTATGGTAACAATATTGATATATAGAATAGTTAATAAAGTTAAATAATGCTAATTAATCCCTATTATGCAAACGAACTGATATAATATATAGTTTGCAAATTTTTCTCAGTTTGTGAGCTAAGCATAAACTAATGTGGAACTGTGCATATAAGCTTATTATGAAGATGTAAGTTGAACCAGTAAGCTTGCAGAGAAGACATTAAATGGGATGTTAAGCACATTAAATGCTATTATATTTTGTGTATGAAGAAACAAAATCAAAGTAAGTTATGTTACAGATGATTTATATATATATATGCTGTGTTTGTAGGTAACCTATTTCCACACAACAACTTATTTTAATCACTCTCAAGAGTAAACTGAACTCTATTAGTATTAATCATCAAAACATCACATGATTACCATTTCATACACATACACATGCCATTAGTACAAGTACAAAACACTCCATTCAGTAATGCACCAAGTGCAAGCCTTCAAAATCAATGGATGCAGAAAGGTGTGTGCATAAAATCTCTATCTAGAGCCTACTCATCTGACATCCCCAGACTAGTTTGTAATGTGTAGCTTTCATCAATGATGATGTATAGATGATGAAGTGATCTCAGATCTATATGGCTATATAAGTGAATGAGCTTGGGTTGTAAACATTATGGTGTTTTCATCTTGGACTCCTACCTTTATAGTTAACCCAATAGGTAAAAGATAACTGCAGGAGAATTGCATTAGATCATACGATTTAGATGCAGTGCTCTCAAATTCAAGGCTCATCTCTGATGAAAGCCACAAGCTAGAAACCAGGCTGGGAATGTCAGATGAGTAGGCACTAGATATAAATTTTATGCACAAACCTTTCTGCATCCATTGATTATGAAGGCTTGCACTTGGTGGCACTACTGTGTGGAGAGTTTGGTACTCTTACTAGTATTTTAATTAATATTTTATTTTGTTTTAATACAAGTAAATAAACTTATGCTAAGTTTCAAGTTTGTCTTAGTGTTTATTTAATTAACCATTGATACTTATGCAGCTGGTATCATAGTTGAGACCAACAGATGTACAACACCCTACAATCATATGATCACCCTTTTTATGTTTACTTTAATCTGTTAACACAGTAGCAACTTTCTCTATATAATATTGCTATCTGGTGCATCCATAGTAGTAGATGGATGTTAGAAGATTAGTGCATATGCCTATTCATCCAATATGCCCAGACTACTGCATTAATAGAGCATGCAAGCATAAGAAATTGTGGTCATGTGATGATACAGTGGTTTAATACCAATCCTAGCCAAAAGATGTTAATGACTATAGTTATTAAAAAAACAAATTAACCAAAATATATGTACACTGAACTGGGTTCAGATCTTTATGACTATATAGGTAAATTAGCTTAATTAAAATCATTATCGTGTTTTCATTTTAGGTTCATAAGTTTATGGTTAAGATGGCTTCTGAAAGGTTGCATTAGATACCAAGATCTAGGTGCAGTGCTCTCAGATCCAAGACTCCTCCCTGATGAAGGCCACAAGTTAGAAACTAGTCTGGGGATATTGGATGAATAGGCACTAGAAAGAGATTTTATGGACAAGCCTTCTATCATCCATTGATTACTATGGTTTACACTAGGTGGCACACTGTGTGGAGAGTTTGCTATTGTTTTAAATAGAAATAATTGCAAAAAATATTAGAAATTAAAAATAGTATGTATATAAAATATTTTATAATTTTTGAGCGCCATTGACTTAAAGTTCTGATTAGGAGGTGTAATAAACTTAAATGAATCAAATGCACTGATCCAGCTTTCAGAAAAACACTGCCAGAATCATATGAATTGAGTAAAAATATGCAGTACAGATATGTTTATATGAATGACATGATGTAATATGCAAATGAGGCTCAATAAAGCAATTATATATTCTATTTTCTGAACAATCGAACACATGGATCCTTTTTTTTATGGAATGTATATCCTTGGCAATTGCTCACACCTCTCTGTATTTTCTTTACATATCATCTCTTTCAGAACAAATTGGTCTAACATTGAATGGAGAAAACATGTGACCCATGGAAGATTCATGATCGTGAAAGATCGATCTGTATTCAGTCTTTTGTTTTGCTCTATTATACAAATATGCATGTTGGGTGATTCTCATGGATCTATTTGCATGAGATTCACCATAATATACAGAACTGCAGGATGGGTTACTACATGCAAATTTTATGAACCATCTGAGGAGCATGCTCCACCAGTATTATATCTTTAGTAAGAGAGAGCTGCAATCCGAAGCTTACCCTGTATGTATTAGCACAGATGTCCCTGAAGTCATTTGCAGTGTAAGGATATAAAAACTGTCCGCACTATAGGCATGTTATTAATGTTTTTTATTTACATTGGTGTAAAATTTCCCAACTGTTCTAATAAACATGTTACAATTAGAATCAAGCCCTAATAGACCATTAACTTATGCATTAATGTTGTTCTTTCTACATGCTTCATAATGCATAGATTATTGTTTCTATATTAGAAACATTTTAAGCCAGCAAGTTTGTGTTCTATTGGATTTTTGACATAAGATAAATGGCTTCCTTTATTCGTATAGGTTTTATAATAAATGCTTTTACTTATTGTGCATTAAAAAGTCAAAAAAAATTTGAGGTTTTATATTTAACTATAAATAAAAGTGGGGTGTCCACAAATTAATTAATTCAATCATTATTTTTTATAAAAGAGTGAATTACCCATACTTTTATTTCAAGTAAAATATGAAAACCCCAATCGAGGTTGAAAAAAATAATTATTTTTTAGCTTTTTAGTGCACAGAAAATAAGTGTTTTACTATAAAATTTTTTTTATATATATTATATAATTACATTTTGAATTATAAGTATCAAATTAACTCCACCCACATCTTCGACACCATCCACTTTAAATAAATATAATAATGACTATTATTAATCATTTACTAAACTAAAGATTATCTCTAGCACAGACATAAACTTCAACACTCAGTTAAAAATTAATATATCTGATTTTTTTAAAATTAAACATATAAACACATGGAGTTATTCACATTTCTTTTTGCCATAGGAAATATCTTTATAAATTTATTAAATAACCTTAATATTTCCACATATTCCTGTAAATTCATATAAATAACATTACAATAAAAGGCAAATGACTCCCAATGCATTTGGTCCAGATCACTACCTTTCATATATAAATCTCTTTTATATGAAAAATATTTATCTATATTAAATAATTACATTTTGAATTACAAGTGTCAAATTAACTCAACCCACATCTTTGACACCATCCACTTTAGATAATTTGATATTTGTAATTCAAAATATAATTATTTAATATAGATAAATATTTTCCATATAATAGTGATATATATGAGAGATAGTAACCTAGACCAACTGATGAGTGCTGGTTCCACACAAAATGTATTCTGGGGTGATTTGTCTTTTATTGTATCTTTATTTATATAAATTTAAAGCAATGTGCGGTAATATTGAGGTTATTTAATATATTTATAAAGATATTACACATGAAAAAAAAAATGTGAATAACTCAAGTGTTTGTGTATTTAATTTCTAAAAAATCATATATATTAATCTTTAATTGAGTGTTGAAGTTTATGTCAGTGCTAGAGATAATCTTTAGTTTAGTAAATGATTAATAATAATCATTACTATATTTATCTAAAGTGCATGGTGTCAAAGATGTGGGTTGAGTTAATTTGATACTTGTAATTCAATATATAATTATTTAAAATAGGTAAATATTTTTCGTATAACAGAGATACATGTGAGAGATAGTGACCTGGACAAACTGATGAGTGCTGGTTCAGCACGAAATGCATCTTGGGTCATTTGTCTTTTATTGTATCTTTATTTATATGAATTTAAGAGAATATGTGGTAATGTTGAGCGTATTTAATATAAATATATTATTGTGTGCGTAAATTTAAAAAATCAGATATATTAATCTCTAACTGAGGTTTAAAGTTTATATCTGTGCTAGAGATAATCTCTAGTTTCGAAAATTATTAGTAATAATCATTAGTGTATTTATCTGAAATGGATGGCGTCAAAGTTGTAAGTGGAGGGAGTTTGACAATGGTAAATGAAAATGTAACAATTTACTCTAGATAAATACTTTGCATATAATAAAGATGTATATGAGAGATTGTGACCTGGGCCAACTGATGAGTGCTGGTTCGGCACGAAATGCATCTTGGGTCATTTGTCTTTTATTGTATCTTTATCTATATGAATTTAAGAGAATATGTGGTAATGTTGAGCGTATTTAATATAAATATATTATTGTGTGCGTAAATTAAAAAAATCAGATATATTAATCTCTAACTGAGGTTTAAAGTTTATATCTGTGCTAGAGATAATCTCTAGTTTTGAAAATTATTAGTAATAATCATTAGTGTATTTATCTGAAATGGATGGCGTCAAAGTTGTGAGTGGAGGAAGTTTGACAATGGTGAATGAAAAAGTAACAATAAATAAATTTAATATACAAAATATTGTGTATAGTATATCTATTCATATAAATGTTAAATTAGTAGTTATAATTTAACACTTAAGATTTTTGATAGCATAAGAATGCTTTTAAAACTTAGGGTTTTTTATAATGAAGTAAAAAAAAAATGTATTGTTGAATTATCGTTACTTCGGGAAAGTTTGGAAACTAAGAATACATATGCATATATATATATTAATATTATACTGTATTTTTATATCTGAGTGACTTATTTGAGCGTAAAATAGTATGGCTTTTTTTTTTAATGTTTAGTATATATATATATTGTATACTTTCAATAGCCTTTTTATTATTAATCTGTTTTTAAAGTGTATTGGTCATAATTAGTTTAAATTGAGCTGAAACTCACCAAGAAAAAATAAACAAACGTTCGACTGGTCACATTATTACAGGTAATTGGGTTTCCATCGAAATCGAACAGAGCAAAGAAGTACCATTTAATTCGTTTCACAAATGTTGACAATGCTTGAAAGGAATTTTGGCTTTAAATTTGGAAATTTGAGAATCTATTATAAATTAAATAGCTTTTGAAATTTCTTCAGCTTTTAAATAAAAATAATTGATTTTCCTTTATTAAATACAAATCAGGAGAAATTAGTATTTTAACCAAATAGTTTTGAAATCTAACTTCATATTTTAAGGCAGTTTTTTAAAATGACAAAAATTAATTTTTGTTATGCCTAACCATCCAATCAAAGAAAGTTTAAGGTCATTTAAGGTTACAGCTTGATTAAATGTTTTACTATTCACAAATGAACAATTCTACTTAAATGCTTATTAAATTCGGATAAAATAATTTATCGATCGAAAAATATCAAATTACTTCAGATGGTCAAGTGTTAAGTATGCTTACAGCTATAGTCCAATTTAAAAATGAAGATTCTAAGATTGTTATAGAAATAAGTATTATATTGAATGTTTTTAATTACCAATACATAACAGCATATTAACTTACCGTCAAAGTTGTTAATAGCTGTAATCAGTACTTTAATATAAAAGTAGGTATATATAGACTTATATGCATACATTTGCCCGAGAGGGTATATAAATATGATGTTTAAAATTTGAAAACGGGTTAACTATAAGTTTGTGTTTAAAAACATATATAGGATTATTATATATTTGCAGGATTAACTTAATTAGGATGCGTAAAGAAATAAAATACAAGTCACTGTCGATTAATTGACAAAGTTTTTATATAGATCCATTAGAAGCTTGTGGTAAATCAATATTTCATCATTATTATGTTTGAACACCCGATTCTAATAAACAAATAAATAAATAATTCAGTAATAAACAATTTACACAGAACGCAAATAAATTATCTAAATACTAATTTAATAAGTGAATTACTCACGATATATATATTCACATTCTTTTAGAATGACAGGGTTAAGATAATTCTATTATTCGTATATCTGCAAATGAGTTTGTTCTCTAATTTATGTAAATTAGTGTTATAATTTCGTACTCCCTTCAAAATATTTTTCTAAACCACACACATAGGCTACTATTATAATTCCATACTACCGTTACAGACTGGTCTTTGAGACTTAAAATAATGGTAATAAAGATTAAGGTGGCCTATTCGGTTTCCCACAGAGATTGAGTCTCCGGAAAAGATGTTGTCGGTTAATTTTTCCACTGCTTCAAAACTGCCATTTTCTAATAATCACGACATAAAATGACATTTTATCTGTGGTTGTTTACATATCTGTTCTTTCTGGAATATCCTATTCTTCAAGGTAAATATTAAACTCTCCAGCTGATTAGCTATACGTAATCAGCTTAACCAATTTCTGTAAAATACAATTTTCATTCCTTAAGTTCTTTTGTTATTTGGAATAATTTCTTGAGTAACAGTTGATTCCTTATTTTCTCATATGTTTAATTAGATAATCCTCAAAGCTGCTATTAATTATTCCTAATTAATTTTTGCCATTTTTAATTTACTTTTAATTCTATTTGCTACGAATATTTTAACCATTAAAATATACTTATAATATATATGTTTTTACTTAAATTACTCCGTTTTTAGTCTGTCTAGTTAAACTCTTGCAAATCAATTTTCGCACTCTTTCCAATTTCTGATCTAGTTGAAACTTTGTATTATGGATCTGAGACTTGGACACTTAATAGAAGAGCAATACAGAGACTTCAGACCACTCAAAGAAGTATGGAGAGATGTATGTTGGGAGTAACAAGAAGAGATCGAAAACGCAATGTATGGGTAAGAAAACAAACAGGTGTTACTGACCTCATTAAAAAAATTAAAAGATTGAAGTGGAGTTGGGCTGGACATATTCCAAGAGATTGTAAAAGACTCAGAAAGAGACCACATGTGAGATGGATGGATGAAATAAGAAAGTGTGTAGGGGTGATGTGGAGAAGAGAAGCTAAAGATCAGAGAAGATGGATTAAACTTGGAGAGACCTTCATCCTGTAGTGGATTGATAATGGTTAATAATGATGATGATGATGATACATATGTGATAATATGTTGGACTATTTTCATCATTTATCAATAAATGTTCAATGTATAGAACATTTTAAACTTTTCAAATACAAACAACTTTTTAGTAATAACACACAAATAGACAACATAGGTTAGTAATTACACCTATTTGTCCATGGGTATGTGTTAGTACTAACAAGTTGTTTGTATTTGAAAAGTTTAAATAATGTATAAAATTTTCTATACATTAAACATTTCCTAATAGATGATGGAAATAATCCAACATATTATCACATCTGTTATGCCATCAGCACAAACCTTCAGACAAACTGTTTTACCACATTGCCTAGTTAACACCATATCATTTTACAATGGAATTTAAAACATAAATATTAAATGTAGCATTTTGCAGTGTGCCCATTTCATTGTTGAGCACCAAAAGCTAATATTGCTGCTGGACTCTAATCCTGATTTTTAACATAACATTATGGCTAACTAAAGAATACCAGTGCAAGTTTGACTCCTATGCTAATACTGCCACTGGTCAGGCCAACAACACTAAAGAAGAATGGAGAATAATACTACTTGGAATATGTTATTATAATACTAAATCATCCATGTACTTTACTACTGTTACACAATGTTTATTTACCACCTCTTTTACAGCTTACAGTTTCGATTGCCCCAGCAATCTTCTTTAGAACTTCTTCAGAACTTTTAGCAATTGAAGTTAGGAGCTATAAAAGTTCTGAGGAAGATTGCTGGGGCAATCAAAACTGTAAATTGTAAAAGAGAGTGGTAAATAAAGCATTGTGTAACAGTAGTAAAGTGCATGGATGATTTAGTATTAAATGGTATACATTTGGCAATGCAATAAGAAAGAGTAGTTGTTATCATTCAACATTTACTGATAGATGAAGGAAGTAGTCCAACATATTTTCACATCTAATGCACCATCATCACAAACCTTCAGGCTTGTATACATATGCATTTGTCATGACAATAGTTTTTTTTTTATGGGTGAAAACAATTTTAACAAACAAAATAGTGAAATATTTTTAGTTTTATATGTAATTTTGATGCTAACAGCAATGCTTTTCGTAATTTAAAACTGAATGATTCGTTAAAATCATGTTCAGTTTTTTTCAACATTTTCGAAGTTCGATATCAAAATATAATTTAAATAAATTCACTTCATCATTACATTTGATAATATGCCCCTTAACTAAATAAATATTAACTTAATATAGTATTATTGCTATAAGTGGAGAGTGAAAATGAAAACAACAGAAATCAGTAAACTATAACAAGGGCTATATAAAATATAGAAAATAAAATGTATAAAAATTTTTTTTAAAGAAAAGCTCCTATTAACATATATGCACTAAAAAAGAATATATATATATATGATATATTTTACAGGTTCATCCATGTATGATTTGGATTACAAATATACTCACATTTTTATCTGTAACTCGTAAAAATCTTAGTATCAACGTGTATAAATATAAATTTTCTACGCGGTTAATATTATGCTATAGTCGAGATTAATCCTCCAACACTGGTTTATTAAATAAATAAAATACTCTCAATCCAAAGCACAAGGTAAAACTTTTTAAGACAACAGACCTGAAGCACTTTGGAAAAAAATCATGAAGTTCTTAAATTGATCATATTACTTTTTTAAAGCTATATTTCAAATCGCTTTAAATTATTTTAGTTGACATTTGCAAATTTTTTCAATTTAAAGCTTGTGAATATCATGTCAAATAATATATAGCGTTTATGAGCACAGACTTTCACACCACCCACCACTCTCTACTCTAACTCACAACACTGATACACTTGAACACATATATGTCGAAAAGATAAATAATCACCAATATACGTATTTCATGCTAAACCAGCAATCATCAATTGGTCCAGATTACCATCTCTACACATATACGCTATAAGTGCTCAGATATATATTAAGATAGTCAATCTTCATACTTTAATGGACAGGCTTCAATCTACTCCTCACTCCAACGCTTCAACCATCCATCCAATTGAAAATCTGATGATGGAACGCTCAAAGTCCACCCTGAGGCCGAGATTCTTGTCACACTCATGTTGACCTAAGGTCAATCTGACCCCTCATATACAGGACATAATCCATTTAATACATATACAAGGGATGGGCAGACATCTCTACTATGTAATAACTGAAACACAGGCTTATTATACACCTGTGTCTAATGAAATAGGAAAATATCAATTTTTCCCAGAGTGCAATATTATGTAATAGACTATATTAATGTTTCAATTATAGTTTATTAAATAAATAAAATATTCTGATCTTTTGCCTTGGATTGTTAGTATTTCATTTACTTACTAACCCAGTGTTGGAGAATTAAACTTTTTTGTATCAATAATTTATCTTTAGTGTCTATATAAGTATATTAGACCATTAATAAGGGTGGGATTCTACCCTTATTGTTAAAAGGTGATTGCCTTGACAACAGTTTGAGATTGTTGATTGTTATTAATATTGAGACTGTCTAAGTGTTGACTGGTTTTTAATGATTACTTATAAACCTATTTAGTCTTGAACATTATTACACTTATTATTTACATAATACTTTGGGTACAATTTGAAAATTATAGTTTCAGTTTATAATGTTATAATTGACTATTTATTAATTTGCATTCAGAATAGTTTTTATTTACCTGTTTAAAGAGTTTTGTTTAAACTTCTTTGTATCAATAATTTCAATCTCTGTGGTCAAGTTACAATATTTTGTGTCTATATAATTATATTAGATTGTTAATAAAGGTGGATTCTACTTATATTGTTAAAAAGAGGTTGCCTTGACAATGATTAGGAAATTGTTGATTGTTATTGATTTTGGGATTGCCTAAGTTGACTGGTTTTTAATGATATATATATATATATAATAATAATAAAAATAATAAATATAACAGTAATTAACTATTATATACTGTCTTTCAATCAACGGAAGTACTTTTGGTTAATTCCTTAACCCTCGTCAACTGCCGTTAAATTAAAAAAACAATGGAAGCAAACATCAACTCAAATTTCATGAATCCCAAATTTTATGTTAGCAGCTTATCTATTAAGCTGCTAATATTAAAATTCGGGATTCGTGAGATTTGAGTTGAGATTCATCAGACTTTAGTTGATGATATTTGCTTCTGTTATGTTTTTTGAATTTAATGGCAGTTGAGGATGGTTAAGGAATTAACCGAAAGTACTTCTGCAGATTGAAAGACTGTATATAATAGTTAATTACTGCTATATTTATTATTTTTATTGTTATTATAATAGTTTTTAATTAATGGACATTTTATTTGTATTATATATATTGGTTTTCACAATACTCTTAATATTATATAACCAAAAATAATAGTGGGTCCTCATGTACAGACATGTTTTTAAAACTATTTCTATATTTCTAAACATGAGTATCTCCTGCTTTTATTTTTGTTTTCATGATATCAAGAATATTGTGAAAACTGGGGGGGGGGGGATTTTTTTTTTTTGTATTTTAGTGCATTTATGTAAATAAAAGCATTTTTTTTTTTGGGGGGGGGGATATATTTTTATTTAATTCTAAAATTTGATGTTACAATTAAAATATTAAAAGACTTTTAACAGAATGAATAATCCATGAGCTTATAATCTTTTTGGTGTAGATCTTCTCTTTAATATATATATTCAACTATACACACAAAAACTTATATATGTGTTTAGTTTAGACAATAGATTTGCATTTAATTACTTGGATTAATCACGCATACCCACACAAAAAGAACAGCTTTTATGTGCTTTTTGTTGGAAAGATTAAAAGATCGTTTTAAAATTTCACTAAGGAATTGATACATTTTCCACAATCTATCATTAATAATAAAATGAGCAAAACCTTCAATCATTAAAGAAAGTTGCAAAGGGAAAATAAAATATTCATGAAATGAATTTAATTCTTGCATTGATAAGAAAAGATTCTAGAAAAATATGCTTCATTATATTTATAATGACCCTTAGGGTACTTTACTTCCACATTTGTATTTCAAGGCAAGTTTTTAAAGAACAAATAGTAATTAATATACCGTGTAGGCTTCCAATGGCGAGTTCAGTAATAAGGTTACTATAAGCCATTCATCGTTTATTGAAAAAAACATGATTTGGCAACACGGGAACACATATGACTTGGAAAATATTCTCTTATATTACTTCTTCTTTTCATTTGTACTTGTAATAAATTAGCAAAACATTTTTAACATATGCAATCAAAAAGGTTTTATTTTCTTTGTATGAAGTAGTTTCTTTTTCTTAGACACAACTGAATGTGCTTTTGATGTGGTTCACCAGAATCATAGCCTTCACTGATAGGCGAGGGGTGTTACCCTATTTATTGAGGAATAATTGTGGTAATTATTTAAATTAGATTTTACATATTCCATTTGGTCGAAAGTTGAATATTGTTTTCTTTCTTATTAATGATGCCATTGTGGTTGGTTATAAACGACGCATGCATTCTTAACTTTTTTCTTCCTCTCATCAGAGTCTTTACATACTTTTATATATATATAAAAAAAAAACCTTCCTACATTGATATATCATGCAAAATATTTAGAATCAATCATTCCAAAATCATTATGATTGAAAGAGGTTCTTAGGATTCTAAAAAAGAGATTAGCATGTGTGTTGCATTAATACGTTACTATAGATTTATTTACAGCTAAAGCTGTATACTATTATTAGATCTTTAATAAGTGAGTCAATGATTTTTATCTTTGTTTTAAAATAAAATACACAAAAATTAAATAAGTTAGTGACAATGTCATTTTAAGCTTTATTAAATTATTTACGATGAATTTAATTCATGTGAAGGAAATATATATCGGAATGCCTTAACATCCGAAAGCACAGAGGGAATAGACTTTGCCGAATGATAATTGCTAAGCAGAGAACTTGTTAAGCAAAATAGGTATACCAATAGTTATGGAATTTTTTTTTAATGATTACTTCCATAATAGGTAAATTTGAATACATCTTATATAACTCTGCACTACATGTCGAAGCGTATGAATTTTTTCCCAACGAAGGAGTGAATGGTTTCTGATTTTATTTTAGTAGATACAGTTATAAATAAAAATGATAATAAAAGTAAACTTTGCAAAGTTTTTTAATAATTCATAATACTGAGATCCATTTAAAGTTTTTATTGTAGAAAGTGAGTTTTTTAAGTATAGTTCAATAATATGTATGTTAAATTAGGCTCACTATTTATAAGTTTGATAATTAGTGATATAAGTGCCTGCATACTTTATCAAATGCAGCTTGGAAATTGTTAGTTTGACTAAATGTACACATATATTTGTAAAAGTGTTAATAAAAACTTTATAAATATGTGAGCATACGTTGGTCAGACAGGAAGTAAATAAACTGCACTCTAGTAAATTAAGTTATACCAATATGCAAATTAATAAAAAACATGCTAGTTTACAAATGTATGCAGATTTGGACTGATGATGCAAATTGAATGAAGGTACCATATTTATTAAAATAAGTCATGTGTATCTGCATAGCAATAACTGCATTACCATAAAATACAGTCTCATATGCAATTATAATTCATGCAGCTTAAGGATATATTTAATCACTATATAAAAAATTTATGGATATTATATTGATCATATATTTTTCTTGTTATTCTGTTAAACTGCTGATATAAAAATTGTATTAAAACAGAAGTTTTGGTGCAGAATTAGCATATTTTTGTTTCTGGTTATCATGCACAACTTAATTTTTGTTTTATAAAAATATGCTACAGATATTAAAGTTATGCTACAGGTTTTTCATTTTAGTACAGAAATTAAAAACTTCACCATATTTGCATTGTTTCCATTTTTGTTGAAAATGAACTTTTAGCATAACATTTAAAATTTTTACATTTTATATATTAAATAGACAAAACTCTCCATACAGTAGTGCCACTCAGTTCCAACCAGAGTAATCAGTGGATGCCAGAAGGCTTGTGCATAAAATCTGCATCTAGTGTCTACTCATCCAATATCCCCAGACTAGTTTCTGGCTTGTGGCCTTCGTCAGTGAGGAGCTTTGGATCTGAGAGCACTGCACTTAGATCTTAGGATCTAATGCAACTCTCCAGCAGCTTAAGATCTATGTGCAGTGCTCTCAGATCCAAAGCTCCTCACTGATGATGGCCACAAGCCAGAAACTAGTCTGGGGATATTGGATGAGTAAGCACTAGATGGGGATTTTATGCACAAGCCTTCTGTAATCCATTGATTACTCTGGTTGACACAGGGTGGCACTACTGTATGGAGAGTTTTGCCTGCTTAATAACAGTTATGTGCTAGCATAAGAAATAGTGATCATGTGATGTTTAGTGGTTTATATTAAATAGAATCGGAAATTATTATGTTTTACATATATTTCACACGTTATATTGTAACAAAAATAAATATTATAGCAGATTAGTTATATTACAAAGTTATATACAAATGTATAAACTGCCATGTGCGTATGTTTACAATACATACGCATTACTTGAGTAAACTGCCTAAAAAAATAAGTGAAAAGTTAGTTTAGCATTTGGTTATATTACTAAATATTTACTTTGTCATATGTGAGAAACCCAATGATGAGGTGCACTAAAATAAGAAAAAAAAAATTTTGATGCACACAAGGATATGACTTGCACAGTTTATAAAAATATAAAGCTTTTCAAACCCTGTTTAACCTGCCTTCCAAAAGATTTTATTTAATCAACTTATCAATTCTTAAAGTAAATCTGCTGGCAGATCTGAAAATATTATTTAAATGTATGAGTTAATAAATATAAGTAAATTGTTGAACCGTATTTAAACGCCAGCAATGAAAGAGAAAAAAAGCACTTTTTTCTCTCTTCATTTGTTTATGTATCAAATTATGACATAATATCTGTAAATCTGAGTATAGAATATGTTTTTCTAAAAACATGTTGTCAAGAAAGAAAGGTCAAATCTTAATAACCAGCTGGTGATGAATCCATTGTTGAAAAAACATATTATTGAACAACATCAAATAGGTATAATTAAGTCTGAAACAAGAAACTTGTATTCCATTCTATTTCAGTAGAGTCCAGCATGCAGTCTAGTCAGGCAATCTAGTCTACTTTTGTTATATGAAGACTCAAAACATAAGAAGCAATGTTGCAATGATCCAATACCAAGGACAAAAACCTCTGGTTAAAACTATTTTTTGCTATAAAAAATAAGAGCCATAGATCACATGACCCAATTCTCTTAAGCTTGTAAGATATAATCAATGAAGATTTCCAATTCCTCAACAAGCTTTGTGATAAATGCTTAGCCAAAGCCAGCATTTAAAATATCTGCCAGAACCCTCCCCCCCCCAACCTCTGACCATGGTTTTATGCTTTGACACTCCTCAGAGAGGTGCTAGGGTAGGTTCAGACAGTAGATAAATGCTGGATTTGGGTTGGTATTTTTAGATCTAGTGTCTGAACCTACCCTAGCACCTCTGAGGAGTGTCAAAGCCTGAAACCATGGTCAGAGGTTTGGGAGGGGGTCCTGATAGAGATATTTTAAATGCTGGCTCTGGATAAGCATTTATCACAAAGCTTGTTGAGGAATTGGCAATTCTCATTAATTATTTTTTGCTATGACTTGGATAACTGTATTTTGATGACTGCTTTCAAAGTATTTGTAATACTCCAGTTATAACAGCCAATATGATGATTTTTTTCCTATAAGAAAACTCTCTCCTATGTGTGGCTGGATACGCAAAAACCAAAACAACCAAAATAGCAAAAAAACGCAGTCAGATCCAGAAATTAAAGCTGATGTTGGCCAAAACTAGCCAGTGCCTGCCATAATAAGGTTATGAAGGAATAAATGAACAATTCCATAAAAAATACCCAAGACCTACTGATAATATTATACCTTATATAACATCACAATATTTCTATATTTATTCTCTAATATCACTAAGGCTCAATGAGAAAAACTATCATCTTTGTAATGAAGACAACTGGAAATATATTAAAAGAATGATATCTATATAAAACCATGGTTTGGAACTGTTTAAATCAGGGGTTGCCACACTTTTTTGATTATTAACCCCCTAAAATTTTTCAAAATTTCTTGGCAACCTCCACAGAATTTATTTTTAGTGGTTGATTTATATGTTACAAACAAAAAAAAAAGCTTTTACTATTTTCAAGCATTTATTTTGCAATTTTATGTTTTATTTATTAATATATGTAATAACAATTTTATAATAATCATTTTAATAATTTTTCTGACTGACAATCAGTGAGACAAATGGGATTGATGATTCTTAGCAAGAGTAGCAACATTTGGTTCAAAATTACTAAGCTTTAGCCTTAAATTGCCTTGGAATTCCACATTCAACTTATGTCTCTGTTTTGGGTGAGTTGTGTAATTTTTCCTGGTAAACAAACTGGTATTAAATTCATTGAAATAATATTCAAAAACATTGTATATATATAATTATATTTGTGATTTTTAATCAATTTTTCCATCGACATCCTAGCTCGGATCGACCTCCAATAATGTTATATTGACCACTTTGATGATACCTGGTTTAAATATTTCATATAGTAAGATCTTATCATTATAAATAGTATAAGGCCTTAAATTTAAACTTGGAATTAAAATATCTTTTTTACTATGATATTTAATATTTTGTATACTTATTAAAAATTATAAGAATATATGAGGCATTTTTACTCATGCAGTGTTAAATAAATTGTTTTGTTTTTTTTTTATTGTTAATCCATTTGGTTTGTGTTTGCAATTCAATCCAAACATGATACTTTTAATATTCAGTATGCTAATTAATATCCATAAACTTGAGAAATCATGCAATCCATTGGGGAACATGTGGGAATAGTGATAATAATGTGTAAATGATGATGATTGTACATTAATAAGTTTTCCAAAAACGAACTTTGTAGTTAGAAGGTTTGGCACCTAAGAGTTTCATTCTTTATTTTATTTTATTAAAACTAAAAAATGAATAAAATACTTTTGGGAGAACTTGTACTTTTAAATTATCATCATCAATTGGTTAATATCGCATATTTGAATTGAATCAATTTATTCAAATTTTATTAACCATTAAACTTTCACCATATTTAATATTTATTTGAATCAAGATTTATGGTACATATTTAATATATCATTATATATCTTTAGTTCCTGGTTCAAACCTGTTTACTATTGCAATTTGACCTATATTTTTTGACAATTTAATTTTGTAATGATATATATGCTATTAGAATTGTAGTCCATGTAAATTTTTTTTGTCAATGCTATGTTATCTGATCTAAAAATGCTTGGAAAATAGAAAGGTTCAAATTCATGAAACTTGTAATAATGACCCCTAACTGCATGAATATTCTAAGAAGTGTAGTAATTAAGTATAGCATAATTTACAATGCTCCTTTTTAATTTAATACACTGTACAGGCTTACCCACACTGTCACATATACTGTAATATATAAGGGATTTAAACTCAGACTTTCAAATGATCCTCAACTCTCCATGCCATCTCATATTTCTGACCCACCTGATCGCACACATGTTGAAAAGATAAATAATCACCAATATACATATTTTATGCTAAACAAGATTACTATAACCACAATATATACAATTAGTGCTCAGCTTTATATTAAGATAGCCAATCTTCATACTTTAATTGACAGGCTTCAAACTATTCCAACCCACGACTCTTCAGTCATCAATTTCATTGAAAATCTGATGATGGAATGTTTAATAGTGGAACATAAATATTATAAATATTATTTAATAAATCAGAGATGGATAAATTCATTCAATATAGAAAAAAAAATACTTAAAATAATCAAAATAAGCCATTGATCACATGACCCTATTCTCTTAAGCTTGTAAATTATAAACAATGAGGATTGCCAATTCCTCAACAAGGTTTGTGATAAATGCTTAGCCAGAGAAAGCATTTAAAATATCTCTGTCAGGAACCCCCCCAAACCCCTGACCATGGTTTCATGCTTTGGCACTCCTCAGAGAGGTGCCAGGGTAGGTTCAGACACTAGATCTAAAAATACCAATCCAAAGCCAGCATTTATCTAAAAGTTATCTAGTGAGTTGAAAATCTGAAATTTTAAGACACCTACATGTTTCCAAACCCAGCTATCCAACTCAAATAGCTATATGGGGCTGATAGATCTTCAGCCATACCATATATTAGTAGTCTTAGCAATATAACATCACATAAGACTTAAGGCAGAAACTATAAATAGTCAAAATAAGAGTAATTGATCACATGACCCTATTATCTTCATTTTTTTATGCTTAAAATAAATTTCATACATTTGAGTCTTAAATTATGAAGAAATATTACACATGCATTCTATTTATATATATTCATTTTGTGATTTAAAAAATGATGTAAAAATAAGAAATATATATAGCTAATATTATATATGCAAAGCACAGTGCCAAACGTAATGATATGTCAGCATTATACATATGTAGAATTTTAAATTGTTAACTTGTCTTAGTTTCACTAATCCAAGTGTAATTATTTAGACTAAATATTGTCGAAATTCTGACTAATAATTGTTTAGATTATATTAAGCTCATTTAATGTGACAACAAAAATAAAATATGCAAATTTGCTTTTTTTTCCTCATGTGTCGAACCCGCTAACCCGGGACATCTGCTTGTAAAGCGGCTGAAGCTGACTTCTCAACCACCAATGCTTGATTTTTTATTAATGTGATTCGCAAAAATACAAAAAATTATAAAAATAAATATTAATAATGATATTTATTAGTAAATACCTGGTTAAAATGTAGGAAAAAATATGTAAGGCAATAAAATTAAAAATATTTGTTTTAATTATAAATTAAAAAAGAAATTTAATATATTTTCATGAGCCACACCTTATGTCAAATAATCACATGTGGCTTATAAGTCACAGCTGGTCATCCTGACAATAAATACAGTTCAATGATATTTACCATAGTATCACTTTCCAGAGGGTAATTTGAGATAATTGTAATTTCAGATTTAGAACATTTTTTCTAATAGAAGTTTTCGTGGAAATAAATTTGAACATTTAAACAACAACAAAAAAATATTATTTTTTAATGTTGTTACATTTAAACTTGGAGACAAGCACCATCTGGAAGATAGATTCAGGGGTACTGCTTCTATATTTAACAAGTTAAAAGATATTTTTTTACCGTAATATAATTACTGCAATTACATTAATTTTGTAGATGGATATTATTCTATCCAGTTCATCGCAAGATACTTGTACCTGTGTAACATAAAATTATACTCCGGATAAAAATAAAATATTTTAAATAAGATTTTACATCATATTTTTTTTTTTAAAACTTATAGTATTTTTTTTATTGTAAGTAAACAAATCAATCTTTTTGAATAATATAAACTATAGTGTTGATAAGGATATGCGTGATTGGATCTGGGCCAACTGATGAGTGCTGGTTCAGCATGAGATGTGCATTTTGTGGTCATACATCTTTTTGACATATCTTTGGTCATGTTTACAATTACTCCCCTCCAAAAGATGTTAAAAGCAGATAGAAACCAGTCCCTATCTTGCATGAGGGTAGTGTAATGAAAATTATAATACAAAAATATTATTCATTAAGTGGATAATCTCCATTCTAATGAATGATTAATAAAAATTATTAATATACCTCCATTGAGTGTATTGTGTCAAAATTGTGAGAGTGGTAAATTTGACACATATCAATTAAATGGTAGTAATTGGCTATATATATATATATATTGAACAATGATAAAGATATGTGTAAGAGGTATTGTGATCTGGGACAACCAATGAGTTGCTGCCTCATCATGAAGTGTGCATCTTAGGAAACTTACATCTTTTTCACATATCTTTGATTGTATATTTATAAATATACCTCTCCACAAGATGTTAAAAATTGATAGAAACCAGTTCCTACCTTGTGTGAGAGTGGTGTAGTGAAAGTTACACTACAGAAATATTATTCATTAAGTAGATAATCTCTGGTCTAATGAATGACTAATAGAATCAGTCTCCCTGTCTTGTATTCTTACAATATTTCTTTAATGATGAAACTTAACACTGCAATGGCAATAATTTAAGGCAAAAGATCTGCTTTATACCACAGCTGTAAGAAGAGGTAGGAAAAGTAATCTGTTAAAAATGGAACAGCAATGGTGATCATAATGTTAGTCAAGCTAATTATTTTATCATATCTAAGAACTTTTTAAAATACTGGAATTAATATACGTTAAAAAATATTAAAGAAAAAGATATCATAAACTTAGCCTTTATAAGAGCATAATCCTTCTACTAAGTATCACATGATCACTTCCTATGATTACACAAGTTGTTAAAACAGTGGCTGCTGGAGACTTGCATTAAATCCTAAGATCTAGGTTTAGTGCTCTCAAATATGAGGCCCCTCACTGATGAAAGCTACAAACTAGAAACTCATCTGAAGATGGTGGATGAGTAAATAGATCTTGTGCATAAACATTGCATCCATCGATTACTAAGATTTGCATTGGGTGGCACTACTGTATGTGGAGTTTGCCACCTTCTATTAATTGTGGTATAGTCTCTGTAGAAAGAAAATCAAATCATACAGCATGTGACTTAACTTATTATGCTTGTATTACATATCTAATATAATGAGCATGCTAATAGATTTATACAAGGTTTTCTAATAAATGCTGCAAGAGAAAGCATTCAAAAGCTCTATCTAAAATTGTCCCTATCCCCAAACTGATTTTGAGCTAATGGCTCTCATCAGTGAGGTGCTAGGATATTCAGACACTTAGGTCTTGCCCAGAAGTTACCTAATACTTAACTATTAAGTAAAAAATCTGAAATTTCCAGATACCTATGTCTTCAAATCCAGTTAGCTAACTTAAATAGCTATATGGGTCTGAATAATTTTCAGCTACACGATATATTAATAGCCTTAGCAACATAACATTGCCAAAAAAGCAAAACTATAATACAAAGAAAATCAAATCATACATCATGTGACTTAATTTATTAAGTTTGTGTTACAAATAATATAATGAGGATACTAATAGCTTTAAATAAGCTTTACCGATAAATGCCACAAGCAAAAGCATTTAACTTCTCTATCTAGGATTATCCATATTAGCATGATCATTACATTAGTTTATATAGAATATTAAAATTATTTTTTTTACAGTCTGCACACTAACAAACAACTTCTGCACAGATTAATTTATGACTTTTAACCTCTACTTAATATTGGTGGATATCTAATTGCAATCCAATACTGATTAGTCAACTAACTTGGCTATTGAGTGCTTATGCAAAACTATTTTATCAGGGTTTATCTTTTTTATTATGAAATATGAAGTAATAATATAAAAAATAAGAACATTTGTTTCTGATAAACATACATCATTTGCATGTTTTCACCTATTTTTTCTAAAATCTAAAAAAATGCTTTCTCTTACAATTGTATCTAATCATAACTTTCAAATGGTGTTTAATATATTTACATACTTGTAATGATTGTTTTAAAGCCTTGGCACTTATTTTTTCCCCAGAAATGAATTTATAAATATTATTGTATAATTCTCTTAGATATTTCTCTTTTCTGTAATTTTTAGCAATTTAATTAAAATCATTAATTTTCTATCGGGTTTGCTAGTTTTTATTTTAGCTATATTTTTTTGAAATTGTCTCATAACACATGTGACTTTCTCTGCCTAATATTAATTTTAAAATATTCCAGATATGCCCCTTCTTTTCAGATATCCACTTTTTTTAAAATAAACTTAGCCAATTAAAACTTTAATTGTTGCTCATCCCAGCCCAATATCTTTATTTTTGAAAGAAAAAGAATAGAATTACAAAGAAAGTGCACATTTAATTTGAAAATATAGGTACATTATCAGCAGATATTAATTAACGACCTTTTTAACTTTATTATTTGTGATGACTATTAGGAACCAATTTGTGAACCACAAACACAGCTGCATAGTGAAAAGACTGGACCCTAATTTTGTTCAATCTGATATTTGGTGATACATTTTAAGTTCTGTTAGCATGAATAATATGTATTCTAAAAAATAAACATATTTTTTTATGAATATGATTGGAATACGAGCTATTTTTTAAATGCAACTATCATATTTCAAATTTAAGAGTAGTTATGATCTACCCAGTAGTAAGTGCTTGTCTAATATTAACTTTTTTGTGTTTTGACTCTTAATGATGTGTTGTTTATCAGATGCAATTATTTTGAATGTGCACATACCTATTAACTTAATGTATGCTATGTAATTTTTCTTTTTTATATTTACAATCTAACCATTTTATATAACTTTATGTGTTTCGTAATTAACCTTTTTAAAAACATTTCTATCTTTTTTAGTGTATACTTTTTCCATTTTATTAATCATTTCAATGTTAATGCAATATACATATATATAATTATAGGGGATTTGAACCCAGACTTTCAAGCTTCTTTCAGCTATTCAATCTATCTTGTACAACTGATACACATGACCACACACATGTGAAAAAGATAAATGATCTCCAATATACATATTTCATGCTGAACCAGCACATCAGTTGGTTCAAATCATCATTTCCCATATATATGTGTTATAAGTGCTCGGTTTATATTAAGATAGCAAATCTTGAAACTTTAATGAACAGATGCCAATAGAATCCACAATCCAACTCTTCAGCCTTCCATACCATTGAAAATATGATGATGATACAACCAAATACCTTGAGGATGCCAATATTATTGTTATGTCCATGTTGACCTAAAGTCATTCTGACCCATCATATATAGGACCTTGTCCATTTAAATACACAGAAGAGAGATGGGGAACAGGCTGAATCTGTAGTATTTAAATACAGATATGCTTTATAGTCCTGGAGTTTAGATGTAATTATGGGGGATTTGAACCTGGACTTTCAAGCTCCCTTCAGCTATTCAATCTATTTCATACAACCAATACCCATGATCACATACATGTGAAAAAGATAAATGATTTCCAATATACTGTAATGAATGCTTAAAATACCATTACAAAATTGAAGTTTTATAGGGGTGAAGAAAAAGAAATAAATTTTTATAAGATTTTGTTGTAAAACTTGATTAAAAGTTTTTTTTTTTTTTAATGCTTGTACAAATATATATGTATGTACGTGAAATTATATTTTAACCCCAGAGCTATATTTGGTTTTTAATTTTGAAAAAAAAAAAAAGAAAACTAAGATTAGTTTTATTATTATTATTATTATTAAATTGTATAAATAGATTGATCTTCAAATTTTGGGAGTTAGATTGATAAGAATAATTAATTAAAAAGAAAGAAAACAAGAAGAAAATAATTTTTCATTAGTTAATCCCTTGATCTGTAAAAGGCAATTTATTTTCGTTAATTAGATAACTATTGTTAGCTAGAAGAAGAATTTTGTAAATTTAAAAAAAAAAAAGATTTTGTAACTGGTTCAGATATGAGATATGATTCAGCTATAAAAAGCTTAATCAGGCCATTGTATTATCTTTCACTAACTCTGAGATACTTCCACCAACTGAGAGATACTTCCACAAAATCTGAGAGATTGTTATACAGATTCTGAAGATATGTTCACCAACTCTGAGAGAATCTAACACAAACTCTAAGACATATTTGCACAAACTATTCCTGCCAAAAAATAATTGGAGAGAACGATTCCCTGCATATTCTGAAATAAAAATGATATGGTAATTATTCTACCTAGAATGAACATTAAACCTACCATAGGGATATTTTCTTCTACCATGATATGCTAAGCTTTTTGCCAGGACAGATTCGTGCTTCCTGTGTCTCCATTAACTGTGCCTATAATGCCATAAGAACCAACCACAAAGAAACCACTAACCGACTCGCCAAAGCCTACCGTCAGTGAATCCATATCAATGGTCTATACTCAAGAAGTCTAGTGCACTAGCGTTTAACTAAATTATTAAGGTACCTTATGTTCTACAATTTAAATAATTTAGTTGTCTTAAATTTGTTTTCTTTTTAAAATATACATGTGCTTCAAGTTTTTATTTTGTGTAATTCCATTTCTGTGCATTTGATATTTTTCTCTTGAATGAGTGCTAGTTTAAAACCAGTGCTACATGTTCTGTTAAGTCTTAGTAAGTAAGGTAGTATAAAGTTATTTGTAATCTCACATTCCTTTTTGTTATAGAGAGCAGTCTGGATATTACAGACTATTTTAATTAGCTTCTGGCTCATGACCCATTTTGTTATTAGTCCTACTTATGTCGAGAAACTATAATTATTTATAATAGATTATTATGAAATATAATAGTCATTAGTTTTATTCCTTCGAGCTTCCAATTTATTTATTAGGGGCATGTACGATCATTTTAACCCTTTCAATAGGTATATCATGAGCTCCTAGCCTGTCTCACTGTGAGGGAGGTCAATTGATTGAAAGTAATATTTTTCAATGCCCTGTTTTGTTGCTTAAAGTTAAGTTTTCGGAAGCTATCTTTGCATTTCTCCTGTTTTGACATAAACTGTCAAATATGGAGATTTATTATTTTCCTAACTATGGGTTATAAGCAAGAAGCTACTCCCCCCCTTTTTTTTTTCTTATGTGATATCACTAAATACTTACTAATACTTCTGTTATTGTCTGTATTTTCCACTCGTTCATGCACAGGAAATCGCTTTCTAAGCCATATAAAATATTTTTATTTTTTTTTAACGAACGTACAAGTAGTATGTTTTGAGTGGATTTTAAAATATGTTATCTAAATTTAGGTTTATTTAATCATACTACTAATAAAATTATTTATTCCTTTTTACTTGGCTGATTTTGTTTTCTGATGCTACCTTTCCAACTTTCTGAACAAAACATAACATCCGATTTTCAGACTAGTGGTGCCCTTGTAGTCAGTATATGCTAAACCAAAAGCTTTCATCTGGTACAATACATATTTCATGCTGAACCACTACTCATCAGTTGGTCCAGATCATCATCTCCCACACACACATATATATGTAAATATAATATAAATATTGTTCTTTGCCTTTTTCATAATGTATTATTTCTTTAATACTTTCTTAAAATTTGTCTTGAATAATTCTCGTTTTATTTATCAAAGTTTGCCATTTAATCTTCAATATATGTCCAAACAATCTTTTTGTAAGAATCAATTTAACATCATCCCAAAATATTCATATAGTAAATTGATTTCAAATTAAAATCATGAGATGAATAGTTTTTTAATATTAAATGTGTTAACCAATCTTGGGCTAATTTCTTTTGTTTTTAAAAAAATTGAAATTTACACAATTTTAAACTAAGTAATATGCTAACAAATTACATGCGCAATATCTATGGCTATTAACCTTTTGATAGTAAGAATGACGTCCTTAAATAACTCAAAAAATACTCTATTCTCTAATTAAAAGTTGGTATCTCTTCTAGTTCGTCACATTTTATTCTTAGTAATAAAATTAAATATTTAACTATTCTTTTCAGCAAATATAGTAAAAAAAAATCATATAATGTTAATTAAAGTACAAATTTCAAAGGTTTGTGTTTAAATATATTTGTATACATACACACATGTGCAAACATTTTTTACTCTTCCTCTAATCAACAAAACAAACATCATAAAGTTTTTATGATTAATTTTGGAGAAGTAATACACTTTGGGGTATAAAAAAAATTAATTGTCTGAATTTAACATTTTTCTAATATTTTAATATGTCAGTTTTATTTCAATTTATTATCCATTAACTATGTTTTAAAAAGATCTCATAATCACAGTTTAACTTTGTCCAACTTATATTCTCAAAAAATGTAAAATTTGTATATCTTACAAACATTTCAATAAATTAAGATTTTTTTCAGACAATCAGCATATATAGCTAATTTAGGTAAACAACCAAATTATTGATCAATAAATTAATATATTCATATAATCACCATTGTGTATCTTTACGCAAGCTGTTATTAGTCAGGAATTTCTCAGCAACTACGCCAGGAAAAACCTGTTAGCCACTTTACCTTCCCTTTCCATTCTCCACCCTAAGTTTTCTCATATCCTGCTCCATCCCATTTCCACAATATAATCTTTGTCAACTCCATGTTTTTATAACTAATTCCCCCTTATCTTTTCCCAAACCCAGCACAAAAATCAATAACCCACTTTCTGTATAATCAATTTCCTTATATTTATTGTTCCATAACTTAATTATTTGTATCTTTTCTGCTTTCATGCATTTACATTCAATTAAGAGATGCGTAACATTTTCTATGCCTTCCTTACACAACTTGCAGACTAAATCACCCACGTTTTTACATTTACATGTATAATCCCCTGTTGCTAAAGATCTCATTCGAACCTTAAACAGTAAACTACTTTCCTTCTATTATCATAAATTAACTCACACTCAATATTCCGTTCACTTCTATATACATTTACACTCTTTTTACTCTCCATACTAGTTCTCCACTTCTCCAATTCCCAATTCTTTATTAATGCATCTATTCTTCTATCTCATTCCTTACCACTATAACATCCAACAATTCTCCTAACACAATCACCTCATCTTTTGTACAAGTAGACTGACATAAATTCTTTATCCAAATCTTCTGCATACCACATTATCTTTCTCACCCATCTTGTTACCTGCCCTTTATTCATAACCCAATTAAATACTATTTGGGCTATTCTTTTATTATCCATAAACTGCAATCTACCGAACATTTTCATTTTGATTTTTGCATCCCTCATATAAAAACTTGACCATTCCATTTCTCCTTGAATTGCCTTCTTTGCTGTCCACACATCTGTATCTAATGCATGTCTTCATACTTCTCTTTGTACTTTTTCCAAGTAATCTAATACCCCTTTATGTGTTGTACATTGTTACCATATGTTAACCCTGATACCACCATTCTCTTCCATACAATTCTAGATACATCATATCTATTATTTGAAAACACTTAATTTCTTTATCAATCCATTTTTTTTTTTGCTTCATTTATCAATTTTTTTTCTCATTTATCCAAGCAGTTTTTCTGATTACTTAAGACAGTTCCCAAATAGTTATATCTATTCACTACACTTAATTTTATATCCCCCAATAAAAAATATTTGTCTTCTCTTTCTCCAGTATTAATCATCATTACTTTTTGATTTTTATTCACTAAACTTAATCCCCATCTCTTTACCCACTCTTGTGCATGTCCTCAGCATATCTTCCATATCTTCCCTTCTTTCTGCACACAAAAAGACATCATCTGCAAATAAAAGACTTGATAATGCATATACTCCCTTGCCACCTATTAATGGTATCTCTGTCCCTCTTCCTAATCTTTCTATTGCTCTCTCCATTTCTCTCAAATACAACAAAAACAAAATTGGTGACATAGGTCATCCTTGCCTTAGTCCCACCCCATTTTTAAATTTAACTGATTCTATATTCCCTCATTGATAAGTAAATTATTTTCATATAATTTCTTAATAACATCCATTAAAGCTCCATCCATTCTCAAATTTACTAAACTTACCCATAATCTATTTCTATTTCTCTATCATATGCATTCTCTATATCTATAAAAACCATATCTATTCATATCAATAAGTTGTGTATCTACAAATAAATTATCTCCTATACATCTATCCAATTGAAAATCTCCTTGCATTGCTCCCACTATATTATTTTCTTCTATCCATTTGACAACTCTTCCAGCCACCATATATGAGAAAACTTTATATAAAACTCATGTTAGCACTATTGGTCTAGAATTGTTTAACTTTCTATGATCCTTACCCTTTCCTTTAAATAGTAACCTTACTCTTGTATTACTCCAATTACCTGGAAAATCTCTCTTCTGTGCCGTCTTATTAAAACACAATAATTTTACTTTTACCCCACAACCTAAATTCATTACCATCTCTGCTGACCATCCATCTAAACCTCTTGCCTTTCCACTTTTCACTAGCTTCCCTGCCTCATTCAGTTCATTTTCTGTAAACTTAATATTCCCATTACAACATGCTTTCATTTTTTCTATCACTCTGTCCTTCACATCTTACATCTTTTCCATATCCATTACATACTTATTTAATATTATCTCTAATTCTTTTCTAGAGCTACTCTCTACTCCCTCATCATCTAGTAATACTATGTCTCTCTACTCTACATTACTTCCTTTTTAATGTATTTCCAAAATTTTTTATTGCCATCTCTTCCACTTTTATTAATATCCTCCAACAATTTACTATTCAAGTTCATTCTCTTTATAATTATCTATTTTAACCAACTTCTTTTTTTCTAAGTACTTTTGCCCATTTAACATTAACATTTTTTTCACTTTCTTTGTTTTTAATAACACCCTTATATTCTCTGCATGCTTGCCCCCTCTCTTTTACACGTTTACTAACTTTCACTTTTTTATTACTTTAATTTTTCTGAATATTCTCACCTAAAACCCTATTTGCCATTTTTTCTATTGCACCACACCAGTCCTTATATTCATCCTCAACAAAACTCTCCCATGGTTTCTTCAACTTTTATTTTGTACTCTTCTAACTTACTCTTATCATTCACTCTTCATTCACATCTTTCACTATCATTTCTACTTTTATTTCTATTTTCCATCACATTACTAACCATTTCTATTATAAAGAAATTATGATCATTATTTCATACTCTCTCTTCATTATCAAACACCCTTATTTTCTGTACTCTATTCATTCCCTCTTTCTCTACTAATCAATAATCTATTATGTGGAAAATATTATTTCTAGAGCATATGTATTGTCCTCATAAATATATGATACATTTCCAATGCTCAAATTCACTCTCTGATAAAAATTCTTCAAAAGCTGTCCATTCTTATTACCTACATCATCATTTTCTTCAATATGCCCCTTCATACCCCCTATAATCATTATTTTCTTCCCCTTTTCTTTGAACCTCTGTATATCCTCAACTAGGCATTCATATATGGTACTGTTCCACTCCATTATAGTTTGACTATCTCCAGCAGCTATATAAACTATAGCCACAATTCATTCTTGTCTTCCTAAACTTATCTCAAACTACAAATGTTCTTGACATTTAACAGTATTTACATATTTTTTTGGCATAACACCCCTTTTTTCTTTTCTATTTGTACCTTGCCATACCAAATTTTCCAGAATAGTTTCTTCTTCTTCTCTTAGATGTGTTTTCACTACTGCTATTACATCAAGCTCTTCATTTTTAATTGCTTTAATTCCAGCCACTTTTCTGGTTTCCTATCACCTTGCATATTCAAATACCCAATTTTAACAATTTCTTCTTTCCTAACTACTCTTTTATAAATTCTTTTGATTCTTTCTTCTCCATTACATTTATAAATAACTTGCTTTCCACTAATTTTGCAGATCCATTCCCTCTCCACTTCTACATTTATATCTAAATCAGCTACCCTTTGTTTATTTTTTACATCCCATCCATTCTTCTTCTTTCTGATAACACTGCAATTTAAAACCCCATCCCCCTTTATAAGTCTCCCAAACTATATTCTTTATACACGCAGACTCCCTAAACTTTACTTCTTTATTTTCCTACGTGAAATCCATCTTTATTATATAACTCCCTCTTCCCAATAAAAAATATACCATTGTTTCTCTCACACAATTTTTTCAATCTTTCATTTATAGAACATGCCATATCTAACATATACCTCTTGTCAAATGTTGGTAATAATCCAACTATTCCTACTCTTTCTTTAATCTTACTCAAATTTCTAATCAATTCTATGTACTCATCCATTACTTTCTCTGATGGCCCTGACAAATTATTAGTTCCTACCATGATGTACACATCTTTACTCCCTTGCTTTTTTACTTTATCATAACATTCCTAATTCTAGCTCCAGGCAAACATACTCTTCCATACATGGTTCTATTTTCCCTTGCAATTATATCTTCACATTCTCTAATTAGTGAATCTCCTATCAATACTGTCTCATAATCTACTTTCTCTGCTTCATTCATAACATTCTCTACCCTATTCTGGACTTCCATTATCTACTTCTTCCTTATCATTTCTATTCAATAATTCCTTTATTTTCTCACACTTCATCTTTAATTTTCTTTCTACGTTCTTTACCTCTTCCTCTATCTTATTTATTCTGTGCTTAACCATCTCCATTGCCCTACCTATTTTTTCATCCATATCTCTTGTCACTCCACTAAAAACATACTCTATCCTATCTTCCTCAACTACATTTTGCTGCATTTCTTCTGACTTTCTCTCTAAGTTATCTACACTTAGAAACCCCCTTTTCATCTCTTTTATCATATTTACACATTCTACATAATCATAAACCTGTTACATCCTTCTTAATCACATACATTACACTCTACCATAGCACACCTAATTTCTTTCTGATGATTATATATGCATTGTGGAATTCAAATTGTAGTTAAACTAAGGGTTGGTAATGTGATAGTGAATTAATGTTTGATTTTGTTGTTAATTATTTTCAAATAAACCATAACATAATAAATTTAATCATTAAAAAAAGTCACATGACTAAGAAACAAACAAATTATTTGCTAAATAATATTTCTGTAAAATAACTTTCGCTACATCACTACCACCCAGGGTAGAACTGGTTTTTATCCACTTTTAATACCTTTAGGAGGGATGTAATCATAAACATATGACCAAAGACATATGAAAAAGATCTATGCACCTTTTGTGTTGAACTAACATTTATCAGTTGGCCCAGACCACAATCTCATTGTTCAGTATAGATATATAGCAAATTACTACAGATTATTTGATAAGGGTCAAATGTGCTGCCCTCGTAACTTTGACACAAATTACTTAACGAAAGTATATTAATAATTTTTATTAATCCTTCATTAAACTGTAGATTATCCAATAATATATAATATTTCTGTAGTGTAAGTTTCACTACAACACTCTCACACAAGGTAGTGAAGGGACTAGTTTCTATCCATTTTTAAAACCTTGAGGAGGAATGTAATCATAATATATTACCATAGACAAGTGAAAAGTGAATAGAAACCAAGTCTTACCTTCCATGAATGTGGTGCAGGGAAAGTTACACTACAGAAATATTATTCATTATTGGATAATCTTTAGTCTAATGAACGACTAATAAAAATTATTAGTATACTTCCATTAAGTGATTTGTATCAAAGTTATGAGGGTAGCACATTTAACACATCAAATAAACTGTGGTAATTTGCTATCTGTATATATATACTGAACAATGATAAAGATATGAAGGTGTAAGAGATTTTGGTCTGGGCCAATTGATAAATGCTGGTTCAATACAAAATGTGCATCTTTGGGGATCATAGACCTTTTTCACACGGTTTTGAACCTATATTTATGATTACACCCCTCCGCAAGGTGTTAAAAGTGGATATTGCATAATTGAGTAAGTGAAAATTACATTACAGAAATATTATCAATTATTGGATAGTCTCTACTTTAATAAATAACTAATAAAAAGTTTTTAAATTATTTGAAAAACATAAAAAAATCTTTATTTATGATATTATTATCTTGTAAGATACCGTACTTCCTTTTTTTTTTTAAGTCCAAAGATTGAATCACGTATCAGACTTCTTATTCTCTTTCATAAAAGAATGATTGTTACATTAAGCGTTTGAAGTTCCTGGATTAAAACTTTTATGCTTTTGAATCGATTTCTCTCTCTCTCTCTCTTTTTTTCTAATATAAATATAATGAAAGTATTGATGAAAGCAAAGAATTACAATAAGTAATCTAGGAATGACCAAAATTAAAATTACTAAAATAAAATTAATTTCATAATGTATAATGGGTTGGGGGAGGGGTATTTCTAAATGAAGTATGGGAAATTATAACTTTGATTTTTTTTTTTAAAAAAAGAAGAAATATTTTGCCAACGTTTATAAATTAAGAAATGGGTGCACATCACAACTGAAATGAAGAATATACATGAAATGGTAAAAAGGCGAATAAATATTCTAATAAGAAGACGCGTTAGTCAATACTGTATATAACAAACAATACATTGATTAAATAAAAGTTGAATGACAGACAATGGCTATAATACAGTGAGAGTGATAAGTCTATAAGTGCTTGATTAACAAAAAAATTGAATTAAACAGGACAATTACGTACAATCAGAATCGTTTCCAGAAAGTCTCACTATCCAGAAATTTCTGGCAAAATCCAGCACTGCCTCACTTAAACCAGGAAGACTCATTTAGCTTAATTGATTTAAAGATTAGTTTCTTTTTTATTAATAAATTCAAGTTTGTATGTTTTCTTTTACTTTCTGTTTAATAATTTGATGATTCTCATTAATTGGGATGGGAGGGGGGGGTTGAAAGCAACCTTAAATAAGACCTGATCAATATTGCATTAAATTAGCCTTCAGATGCATATTATTACTTTATTTTGCGTTAACGATTTTAAGTTAACTTAATAAAATTATATTGCACTTAGGTGTATGGTGTGTGCTATATATATATATAACATCCCACATGTATATATGTGAAATTTCAAAAGAATATGCAATGTGTATACATATATACATTTCTGTAGTGTATCTTTCGCTACACCACTTAACACCACTCTCACACAAAGGTAGGGACTGGTTTCTTACCCATTTTTAATACCTTGTGGAGGAATATAATCATAGACATAAGACCAAAGACGTGGAAAAGATTTATAATCCCCAAGATGCATATTTCATGCTGAACCGGCACTCATCAGTTGGCCCAGACCACAGGCCACAATTGTTCAGTATATACAGTATATAGCAAATTACTACTGCATTTTGAGTATTATAAACCTTTTATATATGTCTTTGGTTATATGTTTATGATTACATCCCTCCACAAGGTGTTAAAAGTGGATAGACATCCGTCCCCCCTACCTTGTGTAAGAGTGGAGTAGTGAAAATTATACTACAGAAATATTATTCATTATTGGATAACTCTAGTCTAATGAACTAATAAAAATTATTGTATGCATATATAATCTGCTCAAAAACCAATTTAAGTCATTAAGTTTTACATTGATTATGTCAAAAAAAAAAGTTCTAATCTATAATGAAACATCACATGATAGATTAAAAAAAAGTGTTGAAAAAAATAAGTCGTTAAAAAAAAAAGAAAAGCATAAAAGAAAATTACATCGAGATTTTTTTAATTTTTTTTTTTTTAAAAAAAACTTTTTGTTTTGTTTTAAAAAATTGTTTCAAATCAATTTTTTTTAAATTAAATTTTAAATAAAATGTGCATTTAGAAAAAAAAAAGATTTGAAGATAGAATTTTTTTGAAAAAATAGAAAATTTATTTACATAATAATAAAACTTTACATAATAGTAGTCAAATTATAAATACACCTGGGTCTCGTTTTATGCGGATTATTTTAATGCGATTTTGAAGTTATGCAATTCATGTTTCTTCTTAATATCTTTCATATTTCACTATATTTATTAGCTATCAAGAAATTTAAATTATTAATAACTTATTTTGACTTGAAATACTTTTTTTAAAAAAATATATATAACGTTATATGATCTGAAGCTGTATTTAGAATCTTAGCTTCTATATAAATAACCTACTTAATAGATTTATACCTATGTATAAAAATAACGCAATAAATATTCAAAAATTTTAAACTTTTAAAATGTATTTTGTTAGATATTAACAGAAATAAATATTTTTTTAGATTTTTTTAAAATAAATAATAATCTTTCTAATGATAATCTTTTGTTTTGATTGCGATCTCATTTTTTTAATATAGAAACAGCACAAGACTGGAAATGGCGCTAGTTGTACAACACGTCACGAATCTGATTTCTTACTAGTTCACAAACGAAATATTGTAAAATAGCGAAAATGATTAAAATATGTATGAAAAAATGTAAAATTAAATACTGTAGTTAATAAAAAAAGTTTGTCGTATAATAATTTTTTTCATATATTTGAAATTTTTTATTAGTCATACTTTATTTCCTTATTTTTTTAAGGTGAATTTTAAAGTAATTTTTCCTTGTTGCTTTGCTTTTATGCCAATTTCTGAAAATTACAGGAACCTATCCCCCATTTTTCAAGGTAAGTTACGTTTATTTTTGTGCGATTTCTTTTGTGCACATTTTCTGAGGAACCTATCTACCACATAAAATGAGACCCATGTGTATAAAATATAGTGAGAATGATGAACTTGTGACAGTTCGTTGTATTGGGTGAGGGGCCACGGTATAAACTTTGGATAGTAAGGAAGAAGACAAAACTGAGAAAAGAATTTTGACTGTAAATATGGTCTACTTGATGATAGCAAAAAGAGTAGAGAATATTCCATTTTGGAATGAAAAATATTAAAAAAGAAACGGGTGGAGAAAATATAATAGGGGAGCAGAGCAGTAGAAATTTTCTGTTTATTTAGATCTTTGTGGTGAAAACACAAAATGAGAAGAGAATATGGAATTAGTGAACAACCTTTTTAAAAATAGGATAGGACAAGATATGAATGATTTTGTAATTGTAAATTGGAATGGAATAATGGGTGGGTAAAATGGGGTTATAGTAGTATAAAAGAGTTTTGACTGTTTAATGTGGTTAATGGGATTTCAGAAACATACAGCCTTCTATGTCTAGAAACTTTTGATTTTGCTTAATGAACCATGTAATACCTCTGTCAATGATAATCAAGTACTATTATTTGGTCATAGCAATAGAATGGGTAAATATCTAATTCTGAACTTAATAAAACAATATCCTACGATTCCATATTCCAGATTTTATTAGTCTAGCAATTGCACTAACCCAGGGGTGGGCAAATAGTGGCCCAAGGGCCACATGTGGCCTGCTAACAGTTTTTATGTGGCCCACCAAGACAATCAGAAAAATTCACCTTGAACTGAGATTTCCTTTCCGTGCACGACTGAAAATCGTCTCATATTTTCCACTAGGATAGCCACATCAACACATATGCGCAGTGTAGATACGATGTGCAGTGCTTTCCAGTTGATCTGGTTAATTTCAATTTTTTCTTTGGATTAGCAAATATATACATTTCCAACTTTAGTGAAACCATGAACCCTCCAAAAAAATGTAAAATCGGTGATGAATGTCATGTGTTTAATGAAGAATGGACAAACAAATATTTCTTTGGTAATACAAAGGAATAAAGCAGTGTGTTTATTGTGTCATGAAAAAAGGTGTGGCCCTCCGCTAACCTTCACTTCCACAAAGTGGCCCCAATGTGGCTCTCTGCCAACCTTTGCACCCCTGAGCCAAAACAATTGCCCACCCCTGCACTAAACCGTGATTATTTTATTACATTGTCATCTTGTGTTTTAATTATAGTCATAACTGTGTGTGCTCTGTATATTAAATAATCAGCTTACAACTAAGTTTTATGACTCCAAAAGTCTTTTGACAAGTTTACGTGTTAGAGTAAGTATCAGTGACAACATATTATTGCCTAATACTAACTTTCTAAAACAAAACTTCTAGCATTTCATACTGAAGATTTACTATATACTCATATTATGGGATGTAATTTATAATATCCGTATTTAAAAAACTAATGTTTTTATTACTCAGGAATTCATAAGAATTTAAGCACAGGAAGTGCGAATATCAGAATCGAACCCCTAGGACCTTCCAATCTCAAATGGGATGTTCTACCACTATGACTACAAAAATTAAAAAAAATAAAAACATTACATATCACTAGCTGAAATCTACGTAAAATACTTCAAACACCCACAGGTATATTATTTCAGCCACACGCCCCCTTTAAATAAAGAAAACTAAAATTTTAGTAATCCATTGAATAGGAAATAAATGATAAAATATCTATTAAAATTCAAGCTAATTTATTTGAATCTAAGAAAGCAAAGATGTGATATGTTGGACTATTTCTATCATTAATGAGTGAAAGTTTGAACGCATAGAAAATTTTAATTTTTATTTAAACTTTTTAAATACAAACAACTTGTTAGTAATAACACACAAATAGACAATACAGGTAAGTAATTATACAACATTTCAAGTAGTATTATTCTCCACTCTTCTTCAGGTGTTGATGGCCTATATGCACAGTGACAATATTCGCTTAGAAGTTGAACTCGCACCTTTAGATTCTTGAAATATCGAATTTAAGGCAAATGCTTTAACCAACAGCTATTCTGTCACTGTACATATCATGCCAGAAACAACTGAAGAAGAGTGAACAACTGCTCGAGACATTGTGTCATTACTAACCTGCGATTTCTATTTGTGTGTTATTACTAGCAAATTGTTTGTATTTGGAAAGTTTAAAATTTTTTATGCATTCAACATTCACTCATCACAAACCTTCAGGCAAATACTAAGAAAGCAACAATTAATTAAGATTAAGTCTGAGATAGAGATTATATTACATCACTGCACCCAATACTGAAAATAACTTCTTTTTTTAATAGAGTGCTAAAAAGCCGAGAGGTCATCGCAACAGCCTTGCAAGCAAGTAGTTGTTTGCAGACGGTTATGGGTTCGCCTCCTGGCCGATGCTATGACATATGGAAAAAAAAATTGAGATTTCTTTATTTAAAGGGGGGGGGGTGGCTATGGGGGTTTCAAAAAATTAAAATATATATTTTTTAAAGTAAAAAAATCACACATTAATAAGTGTACTTTTTAAATGCAAAATGAAATGAACACACATAGATACTAAAAATACAATTAAATATTTTATAGCATTTTAATGATTAATTTTATTTACAAATTAATGTAACTAAATAGAAAAAAGAAAAGATTATGAACCAGTTTTAATTCCTTAAGGTATTAAGTTTTTACATTCTGTCATCTGGATAAGCATTTCAAAGTCAAAATCAAGATGCCTCACAACTGTGTTGACTAATAATTTGCATTAGGTTCAATTCTTAATTGATGTCAAAACGTTATCAGTTTTAAATATTTTGAACTATACTATACAATTATAATTGTATTATCTTGCCCAGGCTTCATTATATGTAAAACATTTTAATAAAGTTGTAAGTTATAAAAACAAATGGGATTTCTGACCTGATAAAAAAAATATATACCACTGGTTTTATTTTCAAAGACTAAAAGACTTCTGCTGCACACATATGTGAGTGTTTATTTCTAGAAACCACTATTATTGTAAAAATAAATAAAATAAAGACAGTTGCTTGGCAGGTCACATGACTTTTGATCATCCAAGTGACAGGTTGGATTTTAATTCAAGGACCTTTTACTCTCATGTCTATCACTATACCAGTGCACACCTTTTACTGTCATGTTTATCACTGTACCACTATACCAAATCTTTTGTTATGAACAATTAAAAGGACGGCATTTGTAAATTACATTTGTGCAATATATATCCAATCAGGACCGCTAAAATGAATTAATCAGTTCCAAAATGTCATTCATTGTATATATAATCAAATGGCTTTATTGCTTAAGAGTTCATAATAAGTTTGAGTGCTGGAAGCATCAGCACTGGAATTGAACCTATGACTCACAGTCCAGAGGCTGGCACTATACAACTTCTCAATTGAATGCAGTGTTATATCATTAGTTCAATGTAGTTTACATTGAAATACATGTATTTAGAGATAGTCCATTACAGACTCACAGTCAAGATCTAAGTTATCATCCAATACAACTCTTTAAGTAGGATATATAATTAATTGTTGTACATACCCACACAGTCAAGCTTTATTTGAGAATTCTAGCAATTAAATTTGCATTTTTCCCCTGGTGAAAATTTTGTGAAACTTTTTTTTATTTACAGATTTAAAATTCACATATATTTATTTTCTAACATTTTAATTACAAAAAAAATCAAAAGATGGCGGGGGGAAATTGAATAATCAGTATTCTAAAGAAACTAAAACCCTGGTTAGACAAGCTAGACATTGTTTATTTGGTGATCACAAACTTTTCTGAGTGTATTTCGCAGAAACATTATGATCATTGAAAAAATACTACGATGGCCAAAAAACTTGATTTTTTTGGAAAGTTTATAATTATATTTGTATTGTAATTGTGTAATAATTATTAAAAATCAAAAATAAATATTATTACATATTTATTTTTTACAGAATGTTTGATTTTTACATATAAAAGAATATTTTCTTCTGAATATTGTTCCTATAGATATTACGGTTATGGGAAAACACAGCTTTTTAAAAATAAGTCCACACACCCGATTGTTATAAGATTCAGTGATATCATAAAAATTTATGAAAATATTCTAATTTTTAAAGTATAAACCGATAGATTTAGTAGTTATTAAAAAATAATTTGTTGAAACATGAAACAAACAAGATTTCATTCATTTTGCAAATTGAATTGGCACCACCTGAAATTTGATGACATGACAGCCTCTTGCTTTCACTAAAATACAATTTTTAAAATAATTCCAGAAATTAAATGTGATTTTTTAAAATTTATTTAATTTCTAAACAAAAATATATATCAAGTGAGGTCAAATTTATTCAATTCTGATAAATAATAATAAGTTTAATATTAAAGTGAAAGTTGAAAGTTTAAATCTAGTGAGAACAAAGAAATTTCTCAGAGTACAGGAAGGTTAAGAATCAAATGAAAATATGAAATTACATATTAATAAAAATTCATGAATTGTCAATTTCAGAACATCTGCTTTCTTGCGAGATAATAATCCGAAATAGTTCTACCAGTGCTAGTAGATTCTGCATCTTTGTAATACTATACAAACAGGCTCTTTCTCTGAATCCAGTGAAATCATATTTTGCTAATAGTAAACTCCTTTGCAAGAACTAGAAGACATAGGCATTCTTAAAAAACTATTGCCTAATCTTTTCAAAAATGATAGCTACAGTGATTATCATCTACCATTTATTTTAGATTAACCCATGCTAGCAAACAAATTTTAATTTATTTCATAATATCTAAATGTAAATAGTTCAAGCTGAAATCCTTTCTATTATCTGTACCATTTTAAGGCAGCTAACAATTTGTCACTTTTTTTGTTCCATCTGGTGAGAGTTTTTGGAAATACTCAATCTTTCTGTTTTGATAAAATCTTTACTTTATACTAAAACTCGATAAATTGGACTTGATTTTCTTTTAATTTAATTTTGTAAGTGAATAATATTCTAAAAACTTACATTTTACTATTTTAAATATTTAAAAACTGATCTGTAAATATAACAATAAACAATAAACGCCTTCACACATTTAACATGTTAAAATGAAAATTAACAAATTCCCTTTTTTTTTTAATTTTTTGAATGAATGAAGGTACATTTGTGATAACTATCAAATTCTGTTTTAAAACCTGATATTTTTTTTACAAAAATTACAATATTTTAAAATATTTCAACACCAAATCAATTCTGATGTGTGTAGACACTGTCCTTTTTTTATATATATTACAGTCAAGTTAATTAATTTCTGTTTCTAAAAATAAAACATAAATGAATAAATTGAAAATTTATTGGTATATGTCTTTATAATAATCAAAAAGATTATTTTAAATTATACTTCAAAGTGTCCACATGTAAACTAGACCTGAGGAATAGGACTGCCTTTTGGAAATTTTTTTCTATCAAAAAAACAAAAGTGACATCTTTTGATCTGTTGATCTTTTCAGATTTTTTTTTTTTCAATTTTAATGTCAATAAACACATTATGTTAAAATCTGTTTTGAAAAAAGCAAAAAGTTTAGACTTTGCGGCTAATTATTCCGAAGTATAAAATATAAAATGTGCTAAAACGCATGAACACACAAAACTTGAGCGCATTTTATATTTTATACTTTAAAATCTATTTTATAAATAAGTCCATAGGTCATTATCACTTAAGATAACATTAATGCTATAATCTAAAATTATGGGACAACAGGGCTCTTTCTGAAAAATCTTTCATCATTTTTTTAAAATTAAAGTGAGACGTTTACAGGTTAATTCATCATTTTACAGTTTAATTTATAATTTTTTTAATTCCTGATTTTATCATATTATATTCTGAGTTTAAATCACTAAGAGTTTTATATTTTCTTTTAATCCTAAACAATTTTTGAGACATATGAAAAGAATTTAAAAAGAAAAATTATGAAGCACTAAACATCACATGATCATCATTTCTTATGCTTGCTTGTAACTGTTATTAAAACAGGAAAAACTCTCCATATAGTAGTACCACTCAGTGCAAGCCAGTGTAATCAATGGGCATCCATTGATTACTCTGACTTGCACTGAGTGGCATTACTGTATGGAGAGCTTATGCCCATGATTATTCTGGCTTGCATTGAATGGCGCTATTGTATGGAGAGTTTTGCCTGCTTTAATAACAGTTATGAGTAAACATCAAAAATTCTGAAACTCTCCACACAGTAGTGCCACTCACTGCAAGCCAGAGTAATCAATGGGCATCCATTATATGGAGAGTTTTGCCTGTTTTAATAACAGTTATGAGCAAGCATAAGAAATAGTGATCATGTGATGTTTAATGGTTTAACACCAATCCTGCCTAATAGGATAGCGGTGGCTATGGTTATTAAAGAACCAAAGATACCAAAATGTATAAGTACTGAACTGAGTTCAGACCTATATGGCTATATAAGCTTATGAGCTTGGATTGAAAATATTGGGTTTTCAATTTTATTCTCATAGTTTTGTAGCTGAGATAAAAGGTGGCTACTGGAGGGTTGCATTAGACCCTAAGATCTACTTGCAGTACTCTCAGATCCAAAGCTCCTCACTGATGAAGAACACAAGCCAGAAACTAGTCTGGGGATATTTGATGAGTAGGCACTAGATAGGGATTTTATACACAAGCCTTCTGGCATCCATTGATTACTCTGGCTTGCACTGAGTGGCATTACTCTATGGAGAGTTTTGCCTGTTTTAAAAATTGGGAAGTTGAATAAATTGCCAAAGACAAATGGAATGCAAATAAGTTCATAAATATGATATTGATGTCCAATGCTTCACCTCAAAGTTTAAGCGATAAAAGTTTCACTAACATGTTGTTTTATCAACCTGTAGTACTAATTTGTAATATTTTTTTACCTTTCTGACAAGAGTCTTCACATCAGTTTAATGACTCCATGCATAGTATTTAAATACCTACTGTTTTTAATAGATTTTCATATTTGTTTTGTTTGTTTTGGGTCGATTCAAATTTATTTAATGTGATTTCATGTTTAAAATTATTGCAGTATACATACTTAGGACAACATTTTAAAATAAAAATACAGAATATACAATATTTTTACATTAGATGTATAAAAAAAGCTAATTGATAATTTAGTTTTATTATTTAGATATTCCTATTTAAAACCATAAAACATCACATGATACTATTTCATATGGGTACACATACGGTTAATATGAGTAACAAACTCCCCATACTGTAGTGCCATACCAATATGCACAAATGCTGAACTGAGTTCAGATGTATATGAGTATATAAGCAAATAATGATATTGATTTGGAAACATTATGATGTTTCATCTTGGGCTCCTAGGTTTATAATTAGCCAAATAGATAAAAGGTGGCTTCTGGGGGGTTGCATTAGATTCTAAGATGTAGGTGCAGTGCTCTCAAATCTAAAGCATCTCACTAATAAAAGTCACAAGCTAAAACTAGTCTGAGGATGTTGGATGAATGACACTAGGTGAGAATTTTATGCAAAAACCTTCCTGCATCCATTGATTATGAAAGCTTGCACTTGGTGGCACTACTGGTTTTTTTGGTATAATTGCTGAGAGATTCTTGACTTCATTTAAGAAGAAACTACAGTACATCACATCACATCACATTACTTTTATATTCGTGTTTATAGGATTTTTATTTCGCAAATTTGTAAAGACAATATTAGCAATTTCAGTTTTGGGTTTTATGGTTCCTACCTAATATTATTATGGTGTGTGGGTCTAGAAGACTAAAATTATTATAGTACATTATTTTTATATATAAAAAGATAAGCAAATTACATTGATAGGGATATGTGTTAATGGGTTTTCATTTTGATATTTTTTTTATAAGTGTTGTCAGATTCAAATTCAGACTTTATGGTCATATTAAAATAAAAACAAGATGCATATCTAAGATAATACTTTTAAATATGTACAATATTTTTACTTCTAACAATAAAGAGTTAGATTAACTAAATTGATATGTGGAAAAGATGTTGCCATTCTATGCTTCATCAGCCATATTTGTTTATAAGTATTTGATACAGTGAAATCAATCGAATATTATCAGCTGTGAAATTTTTTGGATTTTAAAAAATATATATATAATAACTCATACAGTCAATTGCTTGTTAGAGTAAATGATATTTCAATTTTAAAGAGATTGAAAATCTCTACCTTAAAATAAATGTTTAGGTTTTTTTATTTTTTGTTTTAATTAATTAGTACTTAAATCATTAATGTTAAACATTAAAAAGTTATATTATATTCATGTAATAGTGATATTAGCGATTAAGCCAATGCACATGCGCTTTTAAAGATAAATTATAAATGAATACTCTCAATTTTTCCAGACACAAGATATAGTATTTTAGAAAGAATGGAATGAATCCACCCATTTCTTTCGACCCAAACGTTTATGTATGGGCAAATCTTAAGCATGTGGAAATGACAGCATGAAGGTGTTAAATGATTTAAAGTGATCGTTTAACACCTTCATGCTCTCATTTCCACATACTTAAGATTTTCCCATACATAAACATTTGGCTCGAAAGAATGGGTGGATTCATTCCATTTTTTCTAAAATACTATATCTTGTGTCTGGAAAAATCAAGAGTATTTATTTATAATTTATCTTTAAAAGCGCATGTGCATTGGCTTAATCACTAATATCACTATTACATAAAAAAACATAACACTATATAAAATAATATCTTATTATATATTTATGTCAGTTGCTAAGAATTTTGATATAATGTTAACAGTTTCTATTTCACTACTTCATTTTAGAAGAAATATAACAAACTATTTACCAAATTCAGCATTTCCTTTATTTTGCTGTAATATCATATATAAATGCAATTTATCCACTTCCTTGAACACTTTTTAGCAAAAACCTTTTATTGTACTTATATGCATACACAATCTAATGCTTTGACTGTCCTGCAGTCTTCTTCAAAGCTATGATATAATGAACAACATAAAATAAAATACACAACTATATACATAATTTTTTTCTTCAGAGCTATGATATAATGAACAACATAAAATAAAATATATAACTATATAAATAATACCATAAAAATGTAAACAATACAATTATTTATATAGTTATGTATTTTATTTTATGTTATTCATTATATCATAGCTCTGAAAAAGATTGCACGATAGTCGAAACATACAATTGTGTATGCAAATATGTACAATAAAAATTTTTTGCTAAAAGATGTTCAAAGTAGTGGATAAACTGTATTTAACAAACTATTTCTTGTGATCATATGATATTTTACTTTCTGATCAATAGTGAAAATTGCACTATATCATAATCCTGCTTTCTTTTTAAATGATTGGAATTTTAAATTTGTTTGACTAATGGTTTGTTGTAGATTTTCTTTCCAATTAAAAATAGCTATGTATATATTCCCAAGTATGAATAGTTATCTGAATTGATGATGATCTTGGATATCTTTAAAAATACTGAGTTTATATAGTAAATATTTTAGTTACTTGAAAAAAATCCATATTCTTTATCTTAGATTTGAACTTAGATCGTGTGTTTGTACGTATAAAACTACATAATCAATAAATACACATCCACAAATTTTCTGCTGAATTTTTTAAAATTTATTAATAACGGCAATAAATGCTTTTTTTAAAAACTAGGGAGATATTAAAAACTAATTATAATTATTATCTAGTCAATAATTGATAAAATGATTTTACATGTGTGCCAAACCCTATTGAGTATTTACTACAATGCTTTGCAGTTACTGTAAAAGCCGGTTTTAAAGATTCAAAGCATTATTTTAATAAAATTAATCTACTATTTCGTTTACATTTATATCAAATATACATTTTCTTTTATTATTATTTATATATATATTTTTTTTAACAAATGGATTATAACTTCTTTTTTTTCTATTTTATTATTCCTAGCTAACTTCTTCATATTCCTTTAGATCACTTTCTAACCACTGAGTTATTTAGAATTAAAAGTCCATGTTTCACAACCATTAATTAAAACGGGCAAGATGCATAGATTTAAAGTTTCTTTATGTATAATTTAGCTTAAACACATTCTTAATTTAAATGTTGATATAAAGCCTAAGTCATTTTAATTAATTTAAATTATCTTGAATTTTAGAAATTTAATATTTTTGAATAAATTCTTTTTAATTAAAAAGTATGTGTTGATTCAACAAGAAATTTACGTATTTCTAAATGGCGCGTCTTTTTAAGTACTATTTTTTATTTCAAAAAAATTATGCAAAACGTTTTATTGCTTTGCAATTGTTAGATTCTTAAATTGAGCTTATCAAGACAAAGCGGCAACATGGCATGGCGTCTTTGTTCCAAACTTTCTAATTGAATAATTTTTCAATTCCAGTTAAGTTAAAATCAGGTTATTTCTTTTTCTTTCTTTTTTAAAAAAGGTAGTATTTATTGTAAAAGCTTAAAATATCTTAAGATTTTTTATAAGATCATAAACACCAGATGTGCAGTAATTAACTTAGTATTTCAAATTTTTGCTTCCTAAAAAAAAAAAAACTTCGCTCGTTAGTTTTAAAAACAAAAATCCGTTTGCCTGAGGGATCCGCCGGAATTAATTTCTAGTTACTGTTTTTTCCCTTGAAAAAACACAAAATATTAATGTTTCAAAACTTATAGTCGCTTAAAAAACCACACATACCATCGGTCAGTCTGGAAGTGTTACTTATAAAAATTAGCGGGGATTGATATCTTAACACTACTAAATAATATATTTACTATATTTGTCTGAAGGTTTGTGATGATGGTATTTTATTAATAATTATATATTGGACTATTTCCATCATCTAATACTAAATGTTGAATGTTTTTTTTAGAGAAATTACATTTCAAAAACATTCAGCTGTTAGTAATATCACACAGGTCAGTACATAATACAACTTTTTGAATGGCATTATCCTCTCTTTGAACCTGGACCTCTAGATTCGCAAATATTGAATTTGAAAGGATGCTTTAAACAACTAAGCACACTTTGCTTTAGTTTTATGAATATTGAATTTAATCACTGAAATATTATTAATCAATTAAGTCTTTGGCAGAATAATTTAATTGGTTGGAGAATTAACTTAAATTCAATATTCATGACTCTAAAAAGTATCACATGATCACATTTCTTATGCTTGTTCATAACTGTTATTAAAACAGGCAAAACTCCTTACAGTAGTGCCACTCAGTGCAAGCCAGAGTAATCAGTGGATGCCAGAAGGCTTGTGTATCAAATCCCTATCTAGTGTCTACTCATCCAATATCCCCAGACTAGTTTCTGGTTTGTGGCCTTCATCAGTGAGGAGCCTTGGACTGGAGAGTTGCATTAGATCCTAACATCTAGGTGCAGTGCTCTCAGATCCAAGGCTACTCACTGTAGAAGGCTACAAGCCAGTAACTAGTCTGGGGATATTGAAAGCGTAGGTACTAGATAGGGATTTTATGCACAAGCCTTTTGGGATCCATTGATTACTCTGACTTGCACTGAGTGGCAGTACTGTATGGAGAGTTTTGCCTGTTTTTATAACTTTAAAGGATCCAGATTCAATTTTCAAGCTACTACTATTACTGGTCAGGTGAGCAATGTGAAGAAGAAAGGAAAATAGGATTTGAAATTTTATATTATGTACTAACCTATATGTTATTGCTGATAGTAGAATGTATTTGAAAAGTTTATCCAGGACAAATTGTTAATATAGCAGTTGGATAATCACATAATTTGTTAAGGAAAACAAACACAAAAGTTTAATAACAAATTCAAGAATTTATTTACTCTGATATTAGTAGAATAGAATTAGTAAATCAACTGGCTAATTGCTGGTTAAACACAAGATCAATCCAAATCATGTAACCCTTCATATATCTGTAGATAATTAATATACAAAAGTATCTTTACAACTGTAATTCTGCAAGCACCTTACTGCTCACACACATCTCTTGAAATAGTCTAATTAGATTAGGACTAGAGCTCTTCTTTATGCTAATACTCATTCATTGCAGTTTTCCAATCTGTTTTCAGTTCTTGCTTTTTCTCTTCACATTACCACTTCTCTCGACAACACTGATTGAACTGTAATGACAAAACATCACCCATTTTGTTAATTTGCATAAAGTTAGACTTTATTGATACACAAATTAGTCTGTTGCTTCTTGCAGTAAACTAATTTTCTTTTCTGTATATCATTATTTCTAGAGTGTTTTAATACTGTTATACTAACCAGTCTGTACACACATATACATCACTTTATATATATGTCATATTATTATTACTATTTGCGGGATATTCCGTGTAATGAAAAAGCTAAATTCTGACGTTTCAGTACAATATCAAGTACCTTCCTCAGAGCATTTAGCTTTTTCATTACATGGAATATCCTGCAAATAGTAATAATAATATGACATCTTTTATCCGTGAAAATATTAGAATTAATATATATATACACACACACATCCAGTCATTATACAACATTTTCTAATTCAGCAATTAATATTTGATGAAGGAAATAGTCTATCATATAATTATTATATACTGCATATATTTTTCAAAATTTACTTTATATAATTTACATTTTACTTTTATAATTTGAGAATGTTAGTTCAAAACATACTTTATTGGGCTTAAAAAATAATCCATGATGTATGGCATAGGTCTTTTAAAAATCTATTTGTATCTCTTTTTTGCTGATATGAATGATTTTTTAAAATCAATATTTTCACCATCCCCTTAATTATACATTTAATTTTCCCAATCCCATTATGAGAAGATATTTTTTTAATGATTGGATACATTGATGCTCACATAATTATTACTTTGTTGATTAAATCTTAATTTACCGTGTTAAATAATTGACTTAAAGTTTAAAAAGTATCTCAAATTAAAAGAGACATGGTACAAAATGGACTGAAGATTTTACACAATGCATATCTTTACAGACACATTTGTAATTATAGATATAATAAACATTTCCATACGTCCCCATTCTTTTTAAATTCACTTAAATAAAGATATAATAAAAGACAAATGACCCCAAGACGCATTTCGTGCTGAACCAGCACTCATCAGTTGGCCCAGGTCACTATCTCTCATGTATATCTTTATTATATGAAAACTATTTATCTAGAGTAAATTGTTACATTTTCATTTAATGATTAGTAATAATCATTATTATCTTTATCTGAAATGGATGGCATCAAAGTTGTGAGTGGAGGGAGTTTGACAATGGTAAATGAAAATGTAACAATTTATAATTATCTATGACGTTAAGAAATCAAATTTCAGAAAGAAAAAAAACACATGCACGAAATTAAATAAATGTGAAAAGTTGGGATTATTTATAATCTTAATTATCATTTTTTCAATCTCTGTAACATTTCAATATCAAATAATTTTTATAATTAAGTGTTCCTATGATGAAAAAAAAAACAACAAATGGTTATTTGATCTGGCCTTTAATTTTTAGAAAACCCACTTACAAATATTTTTCGATTGTCTTTAAAATGTATACGTGCTCACCTAAATACACCCCTCTAAACAAGATTATTTTAGAGCTAATGCCACTTTAGATATTTTTATTTTAAAAATAATTTACCATCTCAACTAAAATTCTTTTTCTTCATGTGTCACAGCATCGGCCAGGAAACGAACCCGCCAACCCGGGACAACTGCTTTCAAAGCTCTCGACCACCAACGCTTGACGAACTAAAAGCTCTCGAACTAAAATTCTTGATGTCACTTTTGATAAATTCTTCTAGAATGAATAATTTTTCTGTAATGGATTTTCACTACATTACTCTCACGCAAGGTAGAGATTGGTTTCCATCTGCTTTTAACACATTGTGAGAGGATATAATCATAAGAATGAGCCAGCACTCATCAGTTGGCCCAGATCAGAATCTCTTGACCGAAAACATGAAAAAGATGTATGATGCCCAAGATGTGCATCTTGTGCTGAACCAGCACTCATCAGTTGGCCCATATCACAAGACCAAAAACATGCAAAAAATATATAATGCACAAGATGCACATTTTGTGCTAAATCAGCATTTATCAATTAGCCCAGGTCACAAAACCAGGGATGTGGGAAAATGATATATGATACCCAAGATGCATATTTCATGCTGAACCGGCACTCATTAGTTGACCCAGATCACAATCTGGGCCAATTAATAAGTTGATTCAGCATAAAATAGACACCTTGAGGATCATACTTTTTTTCTCATCTTTGGACATATCTTTATGATGATACCCCTCTGCAAGGTGTTAAAAGTGAATAGAAATCAGTCCCTATCTTGCATGAGAGGGGTGTAGTGAAAATTTACACTTCAAAAATATTATTCATTAAGTGGATAATCTCTAGTCTCATGAATGACTAATAAAAATTATTAATATTCTTCTAGAATACCTCTGTATTTCATCTGGGCACCTTTTATCTCCATAGATATCTTTGATGCTTACATATATTTTCAATTCTAGATACTTTATTTATCCAGATTTTTAGTCAGACTAAATAATTTAGCCTATAATTTGCAAAATATAATATTAATAATTCAGCAAAATCTATTTTTTAATAAATATTCAAACATTAAATTTAGTAGCAAATTTTCCCACACAGTAACGCCACCTAGTGCAAGCTCTAGTAATTAATAAATGATAGATGGTTGTGCATTATAATCCTTATCCAGTGTCTTCCCATCTAATATTCTGGGTTAGTTTCTAGTTTATGGTTTTCATCAGTGACAATGTTTGAATCTGGGAGAAAAGATGATTCTGTGATGTTTTAATGGTTTGATATATATTAAATCATTAATATCTTGCTATTTATTTTTGTTTTTTTGAATAAACTCACTTATAATATATAAAATTTTCAGTTAATATTATCATTAATATTATATTGAATAAATCAGGGGTGGGGAAAACCTTTTTCTGCCAAGGGACATTTGACTACACCTCAGTCTCATTTTATGCGGATTTATTTAACGCGATTTTGAAGTTACACGATTCATGTTTCTTTGGAAGTCGAACTCCAATAATGCACTATTACTTTAAATAATAAATTCTGCGCACTTACGTTATATTGAAAGTAATAGCACATTATTAGAATTCGACTTTCATCTTAGTAATTTCAATATTTTTAGTCCTTTATAATAGTAAGATTTTATGCAATAATGAAATTAAAATCATAATTTCCACATTTTATGTACAGCTACATTAAATTTTACAAGATTATAATGTAAATTTGTTCGAACATTGTGCGTGTTAATTTTGCATTTTAAATCACATTCTGTTTTTGCTTTTTAAAAAAGAACGTAATCAATTGTTAATCATTTAGTGTCCGCAAGTTTATTTTTAATTATTTTCTTATTAATGACACTAATCATGAACATGCTCTTAAATTCCAACGAGAGCTAAATGGTTGTATGTCTGGATATTGCAAGCTTCATAAACAATTAATAAAATCATCGTCTCAAAGATTAATTACTAATTACGTTGTCACCTGAAAACCATTAACACAACAAGAGAGTGAAGTTGGTACTAGTTGTATTTCCTCTTGTGAAGAATCTGATTTTTTACCAGTTTGCAAATGAACCTGTTTATCGGCAAGTAGCGATAATAATTAAAACATGTATAAAAAATGTCAATTACTGTATTGTAAATTATGCATAAAAATATATTGTTTTGAATAAAATTAAATATTATAGTTAAAAAAAGTTTGTCTTGTAACAATTTTTTTCAAATTTGAAATTTTTTATTAGTCATATTTTATTTCCTTATTTTTTTTTTTGCATGAATTTTAAAGTAATTTTATGTTGGTGCTTTGCTTTTATGCGATTTTTGAAAAATCACAGTCCATATCCTCTTTTTTTCAAGTTAAGTTACATCTATTTTTGTGCGATTTCTTTTGTGTGTGTTTTCCAAGGAACATATCTATCATGTAAAATGAGACCCAGGTGTATTTATAAATCTCATTCATGAGACATACACTTAAAAATTATCCATTATATCTGATCAAAAATTTAATTAATTTACCTGTAATCATTAACATTGGGCAACCTCTTCAAGTGGCAGGCAATTTCAATTTTCCCTTTTTAAATGAGCCGTAATTTTTTTGTGAATTAAAATAAAGTGACATCATTATTATTAATGACTGTTCCACATTTAATTACAATTTTTCTAATTCACGTTAAGCCTTTCTTTATTATGCTCTGTCCAGGTTAATTCGACAACAGCATAAGATACAGTCTTCTATAAACCCTCCTTCAGAAAATGATTTCAAATTTTCTACCTTTTTTTTTTAAAAAAATAACTTGCTCTCATAGTATTTCATAACTTGTTTGTACTTTTTATAAACATGTTACTTGATAAAGCTCCTTTTCAAGTTTTCTATTTTAATATTCCCCTCCCCCCTTGTAGTCAGAATGTTCGCTAAATAATGTCTCTTAATAATGTTTTATTTTCAAATGTGTAATTTTCTGTGTTAATTTTTTTTATTTAACTCCTGTAATCATTGTGATAAAAAAAAAAATTAAATGATAAACAAAAATGAAGTAAAATTTGAGTTTTATTTTTGCTAGTTATACATTCATCTGCAAAAAATTTACTATAAAAACTAAGTAATATTTACTAAGGCTGTAACCTCAAGAATATGTGTGTAAAAATGCGATAGTAGAGACCTCTACAGGTCTTAACCACAAGCTTAATCTTTGGAAGAAAAACAAAATGCTTTCGGCATCGAATATTAAATCCATAGTCAGACCACACAATATGGACAATCTGTTAGAATATTGCACTTCTGGTAGGATGAAGTAGAATTATTTCAAAGTTGGAGAGAGAGAAAGATGTAGTTGAAAAAATATTTTACTTTTCATTCAATATTTTCACATATATTTGCACTACACTATGTGCGTGTTTAAATAGATGTTTTATCTGTGTCTATTTTATGGGTCTTTGTGAAAATGTCTGAAAGTAAAATTGGAGGCTTTCAAGGGCCTGACTTGGTCTATGGGCTGGGAGTTCCCTACTCTTGGGATAAATAAAAATTGAATAATTTATTATTTAAAGTTTGTGCATTGGAGGTTCCAGATTTAAAATCGATCTGAGAGCCTTACACAGAGTCTGACAGTCTAGTGCTATACTAGGCCATATCCAAAAGTGTCAGAACTGGAATTTGAGGATCTTTAGCTCCATGATATGATACTCTACCAATGCACTAAATCACATTGAGCCCTCTTTCTCATGTCTGGCCGTTCTTTTAGCACAGTTTATTTTATACCTACATTTTAGAGCTATGTCATAAACATAATGAATTAAGTAGTATAAACTAGGATATTCCATTAGACATTTGGAGAATGTATAAATTGGAGAATTAAAAATACTTTTGCATCTTGCATTGGTGGTCGAGAGGTCAGCACGACTGCCTTGCACTTGCAGGAGTTGCCCGGGTTGTGGGTTCGCATCCCGGCCGATGCTATGACATTTAAAAAAAAAAAAACTTTTGTGACGTCTATAAATAAATGTGAAGCCTTTTTTAAATTATAAAAAGATAAATATAAATAGTCTTACTACCTATAAGTATCTAACATCTATTTTAACAGTAAAATTCTCCTTTATATTGCAGTACATTTTTTTTATGACTGAACAAAATCACTTTGGAGTTTTTAATGTCTAGATCAGAGGTCCCCAACCCTATGCCTGCAGGCACCATGGTGCCCGCAGACCATTTTACATGTGCCCGCCGCTATCCGAACATGATAAAAAATTATTTCTCTGCTACAAATAAATTTAATTTTTAAAATTTCTTATAAATTATTGTATTATATTGTAATCAAATTGTAGGGCATACTATACTTTTACAGTGTAAAAATATAAACTTTAATTATATGTTAAAATTTTATTTTTGAAATAAATATCTTTTTGTACATTGTGTATTATTAACAACATCCAACTATAAATATTCATTGAAAAAATAAATGGTGCCCGCCACCTGGTTGAAAAAAATAAGTGGTGCCCACCACCTGGCTGGTATTATAGAATGTGCTCTTAAGTGCAAAAAGGTTGGGACCCCTGGTCTAGATAATAATAAGTAATGTTCATTTATTGAACAATATAGGAACCATAGCTGTTATTGTTTATAAATGAGTCACCTGATAAAATCCTAAGCTTGCTTCGGAAATCTTCAACGAGCTCAAATAAACTTCCAATCTAACTACATTTAAGCCTTCTAGTGTGAGATTTAATAATCAATAGATCTTTACACTGGATGACATAAATGTAGTTGCAATGGAAGAAATTACTATTAGACAGCCAAAAGTGTAAGCAATGACCATGTTATATCTTATTGGCCATATGATGACTTATGGGTGTATCCAAATTAAACTTTCAAGCCCTGCCTAGTTTGTTTTTATATTTATAATACAACCTACATATTGACATGCTGAAATAAAGTGTGTTAAGCATATGGTTAGCAGTAGTAAATTGATATAATCAATGCAAAGTCTAGTTACTTCGTTAAAGCTCTGGGAAGCTCAGTATAATGGTGGACTTATAAATTGGAGAGCAAAGAGTTTTAAATCAAGATCATTTCAATAGTGAATGCTGGATGATTTGAATAATGCCTTTGCCCTGTGAGCTTAGCATAATGGCTGCATGGTGGAATGAGAATCATCGTAGACCAAATTGTTATTTTGATGTTTAAATATCACATAACACCCTGGACAGTTACTATTTATAACCTCAGTGGTAATTATGCCCAGTTATCTCCAGCTATCCTGGAATAAAAAATTTAGCCTTTAATGTAAATAACAATATAAGTGTGTATTTGTTTTTTTAAAATATGCAATTAATAATAGAGGAAGAACAGTCAGTATGTAACATTTGATATGGCAACTATATCTCCACATACAAGTTTTCTTCCAATAATGATTCACTCTAGCAATCATCAGCAATCAATATTTCCTATGTTAATAAATAATCAAATATTTCTATAGAAAATTTTAAAAAATTTCCAATTTTTTCTCCCCTAAATAATGGTCATTTTATGATACTACTGACATTATGGATTCCGATATCATAAAAGCAATGTTATCCTCATAAAGTAAAGTAGTGGGATTCATGCCCATAAGTGACAAAATTTATGCTTATTGTTCACCAAAATGTCTATTGATTATGTTGGGCAACTATATCCATGATTTGTTTTGGCCTGATAATCATTCTGGATAGAAATATTATGGATGCATAGATTTTCATCATGCTCCTTACCCGATTTATTCCACGATACTATAATTCTTTTAAAACAATGGCATCATTTTCCATGATGACACAATCAATTGATATACATATTAGTGGACTATGATTATGTGAGAATTTCATCTTATACTAACATCTCTTACAAAAACTTGAGACTTTTCTTCATGAATACTGGTTTAAAACTCAACTGGATACTGTTTAGATGCTATATAATTTTGTTCTTATGTCAGTTCTTAGTGATAATGGTAACCTACACCATATTAATTCTGAAGTAGAAAAGTCTCTCAATAAGGATGTAAATAAGTGAAAATATTTTTCAAAGATATCTTACTTCTAATCCAACAAAGACAGTAGACTGTTTTTCATGTAAACAACAAGAAAATATTTTGTAAATCATCTTCAAAATACAGTTTAACAAATTCTAATCCACATAGATGTGGGAAGACTGAACCCATGAATCATAAACTTAATGACTGTTAAATATATGGCTGCAGGGCAGATTTGCAGTACTTAATAAAGCTACTAGAAAATCTAACTCCTGATTGGATTCTTTGCAAGATTTCTTTATTTCAAATTTTTAATGTCTAAGCCATATTCTAAATAAACCAAAATGAAAATAATTACTAATAACTAACCCAGAGGAACTAAACTTTTTGAATTTTATATCCAAACTCCTGTTTGTGGCTTATTTTTTTAAAAATCTCTATTTCACAGTCTTTTTGCTCATATCAGGTAATGATCATATAGGTATGTTGCAAGGGATGTCATATGAATAAGGATCAAAGAAGCAAAGACAATAAAATACCAATTTGGATTAGTAAAATATTTAAAAAAACTGAATAATTATATATGGATAAGGCTATATTATCAGTAAACGGAGAACATTTCAGACTGTATTCATTGGTCATAAAGTAATCAGATGAAATGATTCTGATATATCCTTTAAAATCTTCTGTCCCTTCATCATGGTTGGAATTACACTTTCCTATTTGTCCATACTTTAGTCATCCAATTAACAGTCAGTAATACATCAGCTAGTTATAGTATATTTGAAACCACAAACTATAATATGAAATTGTCGATAAAAATATCAAAATCTTGAATTTTATTAAAGTGCATTATGACTATACAACCAGAAATTCTTGCATTTACAAAAGCTACCCTAATGTCTTTCCTATATCCTTGAAGCTATCAAGAAATTCTTGCTTTAATTTAACACATTAAAATAACTAATTTCAATTACTTTACAAGCAAAAAGATTTTGTTAAAATCTTAATATTAAAGACTGAGGATTATTGTTGAAATATTTCACAAGTCAAATCAAAACAAAGAAAATGAAATGCCATAATTTTAAAAAAGGTACACATATAGTCTGCTGTTCTAAAGATCATGTGACATTAAGTTGCAGTAAAATGATTGAATGAAAATTCATTTTTTCTTAACTAGGATCTGCCTAATAATAGTAAACAGCCAATCGTAATTGAGTATGTTCATTTCAACTCCTAAAAAAAACAGAAAGATAGATAGAAAGAAGAGAAGAAGAAAGAGAGGAAAACAAAAATTAATCTAGAATGAGCTTTGCAATGACTATTAAAACAATCCGTGAACCACAAATAGATCTATATATGAATAATACTGGTCCATTTTTCTATTTGCTTTCAACAAAGTGTCTAATCATAGCTCTACAATATATTCTATTCTCAGCCATATCTTTCCAGTGGACTTCTGCAGTAATATTTTTAAGATAGTTCTTATAAAGTAGACAATATCTAGCTCTCTCACAAAAAGCATGCTCAAGGTCATCATAAAACATCCTTCTAGAAAACTTTCCATTGTACATTTGTTTTACATACAATCTGACACTTGCGAAGCCCTATCCTAAGCTATTCAGAGATAATCTTCCATTGCTTCATTTATTTAGATCCAATGCAACACTTGCCTACTCTATGCTAAGCTACCCAGTGATCACATACATATTGTCTGTTATCTTAATATTTATCTCAATACTCTTAACGCTTTCATATCTTGATATTAATTGGACATGTGATTATATGTTGCTTCAATAAACTCTTTAGTACAAGTATATAGTGAGAAGACTTGTATTTACGTATTGGACTATTTCCATCATCTAATATTGAGTAGTGGATGTCTTTAGAAAAAAATAACTTTATTTAAATTTAAATGGCTCAGTTGGTTAGAATGTTACCTTAAAATTCAATATTCAAGAATCTAAGGGTCCATATTTGATTCCCACGCTAGTACTGTCACTGGTCAGGTCAGCAACATTGGAAGAAGAGAGGAGAATAATATTTGAAACTTGTCAATTTTAGGGCCCAGGTTTGATTCCCACATCTGAAGAAGAGAATAATACCACTTGAAACGTGAATCTAGGGCTCCAGATTCGATTCCCATGCTAGTACTGTCACTGGTCATGCCAGTAAAACCAGAAGAAGAGAGAATAATATCTCTCGAAATGTTGTGCATATACTAACCTGTGTGCTGTTACTAACAGTTGAATGTATTTTGACAATTTAAATAAAGTTAATTTTTTCTAAAGATATTTAATACTCAATACTAGATAATGGAAATAGTCCAATATATAAATACAATTTATTACACATGTGAAAGTCTGTGCTCATATACCCTATATATTACATATATAGACACAGGTATATAATAAGCCTGTGTTTCAGTTATTACATTGTAGAGATGTCTGCCCATCCTTGCATATGTATTAAATGGATTATGTCCTGTACATGTGGGGTTCAGACTGACCTTAGGTCAACATGGGTGTGACAAGAATCTCGGCCTCAGGGTGGCCTTCGAGCCTTCCATCATCAGATTTTCAATTGGATGGATGGTTGAAGAGTTGGAGTGTGTAGTAGATTGGAGCCTGTCCATTAAAGTATGGAGATTGTCTATCTTAATATATATCTGAGCACTTATAGTATATATGTGTGGGAGATGATAATCTGGACCAACTGATGATTGCTGGTTTAGCATGAAATACGTATATTGGTGATTATTTATCTTTTCAACATATATGTGCTTAAGTGTATCAGTGTTACTAAATAGAGTGGAGAGTGGTGGGTCATGCGAAATCTGTGCTCATATACCCTATATATTACACAGTGTAAAAAAAAATAAACAACGAATCATTTTCCATTTTATTACGATTTTCAAATTTTATCTCTAAAAGAAAATGCCATTTAAAAAAAAATACCATGACAAAGAAAAAAGTAATTTCTTTAATATTTGATGGCTCATTATTTTGAAATACGCTATTGAAAGAAAAAGACAATCGAGAAAACTTTGTTAATATTTTAACATAACACACTTTCTCATGCTCTATTGATAAGCCATTAGCTGATATTTTCTTTCTATTGGTTGGTTTAACGCTTACTGGTTTCAATGGGAGACCTAGATTTATAGTTTCACTATTTACTAATGGTTTAACAAAAGTAGAGAAAATTGACTAATCAAAATAATTTAGCAGGTTGTTGAAGTATTCTTTTTCTTTTTTTAAATGGATTATTTTCAGGTTATTTGATGTTTGGTAAAACTTTAATATAATCATTTTTCATTAAGGTGACTCATCGGGAAAGCATGTGGAAATATTTTATTCTTATATATATAGGTAAATTTACGTTCTCTGCTGCACTGGATTTTAATAAAGCGGCAATCATTTTTATTATTCAATTTTACTATTATTATATACAAAAGTAAGACTGTATATAACTACAAGCTGCAATACAAAAACGCCAATTAATAACAAAGCACTAACTAAAATAATTGAAAAAACCAATTGTTTATTGCTTCGCTATTCATAAAAAATTCGAGTACCCAAAGAAACAAGGCTGGGCTTGATCTGTGGACCTTAAACTATAAAGTATGCTCCTACCACTGTACCAATCTCTGATATGTGGTTCTTCTATTCATGAAGACAAAGGTCAAGGCAATATGACCAAGTGATAGCACTGGATTGTCCCTCGTAATTTGTTACTCTGAAAAAACATTATTAGAGAATCTATACAACTGATACACATGACCACACACATGTAGAAAAGAAAAATAATCACCAATATACATATTTTGTGCTAAACCAGCACTCATCAGTTGGTGATTATTTATCTTTTCTACATGTGTGTCAGTTGTATAAGATAGTGTGGATGTTTGAACGGTGCTTGAAAGTCTCAGTTCAAAACCCCTATATTTACAATTAAGCTCCAGGTTTGTGAAGAGTGCCTGGTTTTCAAATATTTATTAGAGAATCTCAATTTGAGATTATTAATATATCAGTGATACTAACCTTTGCCACTATCAAATATTTTGATGACCAGATTCTGTGATCCAACAATAAAACAGATGTATTAATTTTAATTGCCTTTATCAACAATTGCAACAACAAATAAGGTCTCATTAACAAGGATAAATTTATGTGACTACTTATTTAATCAATTTTACAATTATTTGTTTATTTAGTATATGGTGTCAGCACATTAAAATTCAACACTAACAGTTCTTAAACAATAAAGAGCCTACTCCTCTGAACTATGTAGAGCAAAGAGGCTAATAGGAGCCTAGTAATTTGGACACTTCCTGTAAATATATACCATAATTTGTGATCTTCCACACTCATAGTTTGGGAATCTATAAATCCCTTCTTATGCAACATACAATGATATCTATCCTGGCTGATTCTGATAATCTTCAACCATTTTTTGGAAGGGAGAAACTAGGTAGTTCGAAGGTAGGGCCAACTATTAGAGTATGCTTATTTATTTTAGAATTATTCTAGTCATGCGGCACATGCTATTGGTATTTAATGTGGATGACTATTGAGAATTACAAGTAGGCCAGAAAGACTGCCTTGATTTTAGCCTAAAGTTTAAGAGACTGATCAAACTGATATTGGTCAGATGATTTGGTAGCTTAACAAGCAGTTGCCTAACTGCATCTGAGCTTAGCTAGAGAGGTATTTGAGAATACAGGTAGCCATTCTACTAGTGTTGATTTAAGAGTGCCAGAAATAATATGCAATATATATTTTACAATTGCAATATATATTTAAATACAGGTATGCTTTCTATCCCTAGAGTTTAGATGTAAATATAAGGAATTTAACCCAGACTTTCAAGCTCCTTTCAGCTGTCCAATCTACCGCATACAATCGATATTCATGTGAAAAAGATTGGATAGCTGAAGGGAGATCGAAAGTCTGGGTTCAAATCCCCTATAATTGCAATATATATATATATAATATTTTATAAAAAATGCCTTTATTTCATTTGATAAAAAATGAACTGAAAATCAAAAAATAAAAGCATAGGGTGTCCATAAATTAATTGATTAAATCACTATTTTAAAAACTAGTGATTGAATTAATTTATGGATTTGCCATTCTTTTATCTAGAGTTGCATCATCATCAACAACCATTATCAATCTACTGCAGGATGAAGATCTCTCCAAGTTCAATTCATCTTTTCCGATCTTTAGCTTCTCCCTATCACCCCTGCACACTTTCTTATTTCATCCATCCATCTCACATGTGGTCTCTTTCTGGGTCTTTTACAATCTCTTGGAATCCGGTTTAAAATTTCAATTGTCCATCTATTATCATCTCTTCTAGCAATATGTCCAGCCCAACTCCACTTCAGTCTTTTGTTCTCTTATCCATAAATTGCATTTTCGATCTCTTCTTGTTATTCCCAACATGCATCTCTCCATACTTATTTGAGTGGTCTGGACTCTCTGTATTGCTCTTCTATTAAGTGTCCAAGTCTCAGATCCATAAGTAAGAACTGGCAAAACACATTTATTAAAAACCTTCCTTTTCAAACACATAGGCATATTTCCTTTTAGTATCAAGTTATTTCTACCAAAAGCACTCCAACCAAGTTTAATTCTATGATTAATTTCATCCATTATGTTTCCATCTGTATTAATAATCTGACCAAGGTATTTGTAATTGTGGTTGAAGGAAATTATTATTTTTTGATAATGCATTAATCATCTAACTAAATAAAAATGTTTTTTATAAAATATTTTTTGAATATATTATTTTTTAATATTTGGATATTTTGCAATTGACCTATCACAACTATTTATATTCAAATTTAAAAAATGAAATTCTAAACAATATTACTATATTTCCAGTATTTGAAATGAAATGTGTGTAGTTTACAAGATCTTTGAGTTTATGAAGGCAACATTTTAAGAAAATCAAGTTTTAGTTAAACAATCAAAAAAAATTAAGATTTCATCCTTCATTTCTATTTCTTTCTATTTTAATTAACAGTAAATGTTTTTTTTTAGTAAATTAGTCAAGAAATTTAATGGCAGTGTATTTTTAAAAAATATAATGTCATTTACTGCTGGACATATTGCTAGAAGAGATGATAATAAATGGACAATTGAAATCTTAAACTGGATTCCAAGAGATTGTAAAAGACCCAGAAAGAGACCACATGTGAGATGGATGGATGAAATAAAAAAAATGTGCAGGGGTGATGTGGAGAAGAGAAGCTAAAGATTGGAGAAGATGGATTGAACTTGGAGAGACCGTCCAGCAGTGGATTGGTAATGGGTGATGATGATGATGACTCACATGATGGTACTGATCAATCTCAATGTGGTTTGAAATGCAGCCTATAAACACTGATAAACTGGATAACCAGATAGGCAATCCTGGAATACTACAGTGATACACTATATTATCATCAATGCCTAACATAAGCACAAAATGTGAAAAAAATCCATTTGATAGAATGTTAAAAATTGCTACAAGATTTAACCCAAATAAACAAACAAACAGAATTTCTAAGTTGAATAATTTTAAAAAAACTTAATAAAGAGTTTGCTAAATAAATTTAACTGAAAAATCAAACATTCATGGCTAGACAATTTTTCTCTAAAAAGCATTTGTTTTAAATTAAGCCATAGAATGAGTATATTATATAAATTTTCCTTTATTTTATTCTTTGATAGCAATAGTATTTTAAAAAATACATAAACAGTGTGCACCAGTGAAAAGGTGTCTGATGATTGGTTCTCTCTCCAAGCTGCCTGCACTGCCACCTATAAGTCAATTTATGTATTACATAATAACACAGTTTAGTTAATTCATTACACATATTTTAAAGTGTTAACATATTTAAAGCATGAGTTATAACAACTTATGCTAACATTAAATTTTATTTCAAACTGGGAAAAACTGATATTAAAATGACAATCAAACTATATATACCAGTAAAGCCATAAGTCATAATAATGTTTTCAAGTGGTTTGTAAGGTTTTGTGATGGCAAGTGGGGGTGGGGGGTGGCATTGAAAGTGATTTATGAAGATGTGTAACACACTATCATATTTCGTGGCTCAACTCATCATCAAGGCATGTAGACATTTTAAAATTTTTGTTGTGAAAGCTAAACTGTCTCTAAAATCGATGTGTTAATTTAAAGATGATATTGCAGATAGGTTGGAAAGAGACAACTAATTGTCTTTTCTCTGGGATACACTGTGTAGATAATTATTCATTTTTGATCAAATTACATACAGACTTTCATTTTTTTTTTATTAAAGACCAAATATATCATTACTATTGCACATGCATGATCACTATGCAGCTCTTTATGCTAATATGCAAAATCTTATATAAAACAGGAAAAACTCTCCATACTGTAATGCCACTCAGTGCAAGCCAGAGTAATCAATGGATGTCAGAAGGCTTGTGCATAAAATCCCTATCTAGTGCCTTCTGGCATTCATTGATTACTCTGGCTTGCACTGAATGGCAATACTGTATGGAGAGTTTTACCTGTTTTATTAATAGTTATGAGCAAGCATAAGAAATGGTGATCATGTGATGTTTAGTGGTTTAAATCTTTTATATATATATATATTAAAAGAACACAATTATTAACAAACTTAAGAAATATGTTTGGTCAAAATGTATACTAGAAATTAGTTGCAAACTTTGTCTAATAGTTTCAACTGAAGGTTGGAAGTATAAAAACAATAATTTGTTGTTTTTTTTTAATTGTAGGAGTCCTAATAGGTGATACAATTTATACATTTTCCTCATGATATTTAATGCCAAATGAATTCTCTCCATCCTTTAGAAATTTAGAATTTATTTTAAAGCCAAATTTTAGTGATGAAGAAAAGCAAAACCAAATTCTTAATAATGAAAATTTAATAGTAAGTAAAAAACGCATACATAAAAAAAACTGAACATTTTTTATTTAACAGATATAAATTTTGAGTAAATGATTTCTGAAGAAGTCCATATCATGGTTAGATATAATGGCTGCTTTATTAGTTTTATGACAATTGTTAACAAAATAAATTAAAGGAACCTGCAGAGATTCCAAACAGGAAATAGGATCACACTAAAGGAACCTGGAGAAATTCCAAACAGGAAATAGAATCACCACTAAAGAATCTGCAAAGATTCCAAACAGGAAATAGGATCATCACCAAAGGAAACTGTGGAGATTTCAAACAAAAAATAAAATTACTACTAAAGAAATCTTCAGATTCCAGACAGGAAAGAATCACCACTAGCTTTAAAATTTTTCAATTCTACCACTGCAGCAATAGATATGACAGTCATTAACTATGAGGTTCATAGTTTGTGTTTGCTCATATATAGATAAATTAGTGGCTGATAAGCCACAAATTATCTTGGCATTTAGTGACGAGACTCCAATCTTGTCTAGAAAGATGAAATTCAGCTGGCTTTATTATTGGATCTGAAAAAAGAAATTTGTTTCTGAAAAAGCAAATTTGTTTGGAATATCATCCATTTTTATGACAATTTTTCAATTGTAGATTCTTGTTTGAACATTCAAATAGGGATCTTGATTCAAGGTGAATCTTAAGTGATGAAACTATATCTTGAGTTATTGGCAACTCTGATCTATGTAGTAGCTTTTTATATATTTTCTGTGAAGTAATGACTCTTCTGACATCTAGTGGTAAATATGTGAAAGAATAGGAAGCCATCACAGCTCGCATGAGTCACCCTATAAGTAGTATGCAAATAAAGCAAAATGTCTGCATAAAAGCTAGTCTTCAAATAAAAAACAGACTTTGTCTTGATGAATTCTTGGCTAAACACAGTGATTAATGAAATAGTAAATGGAAATCTAAATAACAAAGGTTGTAATAGACAATTAATTTAATGTAAAATATCAACTACACAATCTGAAAATAAAAGTGATATTATTTCAATGCTGAAAACTTCAAACAAAATTATAAATTTAAAAAAAACATTTGAAATGAATTGAAACCAGAAATAAAACTGGGTGTTTTTTATATTTGAACATACTTTATATTTTTTCTTAATTTTTTAGCTATTTGTATTTTATTTTTTTTAGTAATAGATTGGGTTACATTTAGAACTTTTTATTTGATCAAATTTACCATTATTATTTAATATATTTTTAAACTTTGGAATTATTTGTTAGAAATATATGTTTACAAAATGAAAATTATTCTTAAAAATATTCTTTCAATTTTGTAAATAGCTGAAATATGAAGTAAAATTTATAAAGAACCACAAGTTGTTCCTATATATACAGGTAATCCCAGAAATCAAGGTTGATTATAGATATTAATAAAAATATTCAATAAATTGATTATAATGTTTTCTTCAAGGTTTGTGATGATGGTGTTCTAGTTGTATTTTATATTGGATTTTTTCCATCATCTAATATGTGTATTGCATGTCATTAGAAAAATTAAACTTAATTTAAATATTCCAAATACATTCATCTGTTAGTAATAGCAAATCAAACAAGTTAGTATATGCACAACATTTTGAGAGATATTATTCTCTCTTCTTCAGATGTTGCTGGCATAACCAATGACAGTAATAGCATGGGAATTGAACCTGGACCCCTAGATTCTTGAATATTGAATTTTAAAGTATTATTCTCCCCTCATCTTCAGGTGTTGCTGGCCTGACCAGTGACAGTACTAGCATGGGATTCAAACCTGGATCCTTAGATTTTTGATTATTGAATCTTAAGATAATGCTCTGAACTGAGCCATCCTGCCAAATAGAAATAGTCCAATATAAAAACACAAATTGATTATAAATTCCTGATAATTTTAAAAAATAGCAAAAAAGTTATGTATTAGAGTTAGTGTTAGGGTTAATCTTTCATTCATCAAGGTTACAGATTTGGTATTTAAATAAAATGCTTGGAAGATCATAGTAAATATGGAATATCATCCTCATTCTTTTTTAATAGGTAGTCAACTTTGGTGTCTGGGATTATCAGCTAGTAAAAAAGTATTAACCTATAAAAAATCAATTGTTTTAACTTAGTTTATAAAGCCCAATTAAATTATTGTCCATCCTATTTGAAGTTAATGAAATTCTAATTAATTTTAAAATATCTATAATTTTTTTAAAAAAAGATAAAGTATAATCTGCTATGATCAATCTGGATGTGTTTTCATTCAGCTAATTACAAGATGTAGTCATATGATATTTTCTCTAAGCTTGTCTTATTCTAAAAGTAAATATTTCAAATAAAATCTTAATCTAATCATAATTATTCTTCTTAAAAAATATTACACTAATATTTTATAAAATAACCACAAATGTAAATAAAACTATAGAAAATATTTTCAAAATCTAACAACAGAATAAATATGCCCAAAGCTCTTGCAAGCACTCTGATGCATAGAACTAGAAATTACTGATCATCCAAATTGTAGGTTGGCTTTTGGCTCATTTGACAAAAAAATATTTTGTAAAATACTGACATCTTGAGATTTTTTTTAAAATTAACAAATCAATATTATTACAATTCCTCTTTGCACCATCAAACAAATGCAAAACTAGCAAAATAGTGCTAAAAATAGCTACAAGGGGATGATTTAAAATTAAAGCAATGTTATCATATACACTCTGTTGAGATTAATCAAAGTGTTAAAGATTAAAGAAGTGTGACTAAATAATGCCTGACCACTAATCCAGATCTTCTCATATTTTTTTTAATAAAGCATATTTAGGAGAGGCCAATATTTATGTTTCAATTTTTCAAATAATGGACATTATATCAATATAAATAAATTTTATGGTAATTTATACTTATATTAAAATTATAAATTCACTTATAATCAAATAGACTAATCATTTTTATACGATATTCAAAATTCAAGCAAAAGAATATTGTTTAGTTGATAAATTTTAATTAGAATAGAATATGTACTGTAAGTGTACAGAGCTTTCCAAAATGCACACATATATAATGGAGATGCCTTTTTATATGTATACTATACACCTATAAATAAAATTTTAAATAACAATAATAATAAATTGAGAGGACATATTTACATATGTTTTACTGAGTGTGGCCACTTATTCATTTGCTGAAAAATAAAATTGCTATACAGCATTTTTTTAAAAATAAAATGAATAGCAAAATGTCTGCCTTTCATTGAAATTAAATATGCTATGGATGATATTCTTTTTTTTTTGTTTCAATAACTTTTTTCTTTTATAGAAACAATAATAATCTTGTTATTAAAAACCTGTGATCTCTCTAATTGATTTGATATTTTTTAAATTTTATAAAACTTTTAGCATTATGCCTAAAAAATATTTTATTACACAAAATACTGCAAATCATATTCAGAAAAAGAATAATAAAGACAGAATTAAATATATATGCTTTTGATATAAACTGAAGAAATTTTAAATGTGATTGTGTATAATGTTCAGAGATGGGAAAATGGCTGCTAAAATATTGTACAAAGTGTGACAATTTAATATCCAGAATGACTGTGTGATGCCACCCATGATTTAATTGTATTGAAATTACAAGTATTTCATGCTTGGACATGTTTAAGCTAACACATATGTAAATTTTGAGATGATAGAGTTGGTTGTTAATTAACTATTAAGAGGATAATAAATATTTGTGTGTACGCTTTGGCATAAAAACAGGTGATCAAAATTTTTGAGCAATGCTCATTGTGACAGTCTTTTTGGCCAAAAAACAATTACATAATTAAACCATCTTGCCTATTTACCTGACTTAGCTTCCTGTGATTTTTGGTTATTTCTAAAATTAAAAACTGTGCTGAAAGATTTTATCGCAACTGATATCCAAATGAATGCGAGAATGCTGCTCAAAGTATTCTTGAAAATGAGTTCCAGGTGTGCTTCCAGAAATGGGAGCACTATTTTAATCAGGGTAAAGATGCATAAGAGGACTATTTTGAAGGTGATGGTAGCCACTAGTGTACATTTTCACCTGTATATTTTATAAAGGTATATTCCAGGAATTAAATTATTATATCGTCATAAATATATAAAATTTATGAATTTTAATGTTTCTTTTTGGGATTTGTTTATTTATATTTTTATTTGTTTAATTTACTTTTTTTTTGATAATGTATAATTGAAGACTATATACTGATACAGCATAGTTGTGGTTTTTTTTTTAAAAAAATGACTAAAATTATAATTTTAGTGACATACTTGCTATTATATTTTTTGAACATAAGTAGCATAGTAGCAACAAAGTGCCCTCCCTTACTTGACACTTGTCATTAGTAAAAATATTTAGTCACATAAGAAATTAATAGTACAGGTAAACATGAAGATTCAGTCCCATCAAGCAGTTGTATGCATTTAATGCTTACCTGTGAATTTTGAAAATTCATTACTATTTCAGTGATTGAATTTTATTTTTTGATTTTTACTCTACAAATTGAAAATAAAACCTTTTTGTCAATTTGGTATACTTTTCCCCACATGGTACAATTAATGACAAAAACGTATGAGAACGTTTATAAATAAAAATCTTTCCCTAATTTGTAATCATCCTGGTGGTCAAGCCCATTCAAGAAGGTTTTAGGTTCCAAATGTAATATGAATATAATACTAAGCAAATGTTTTATATAGACAAATAAGAAAGATGTGATTACATTTTCCTCCTTTAAAATCTCACTTTAGTACAATATATTACTTACTTTGCTTTATGGTTAAAATATCTTCCACATCTACAGTCTTTTGTTTAAGTTCAAAAACTTTCACACCTTTGTATTGTTTTCTTTCTTTATTTTTGTAAAAATGGTTTAGATAATGTTTTCCTGAAGATTTGTGGTGATGATATTTTAAATATATTGGACCATTTCCATCATCTATCATTAAATGTTGAGTCACTGTACCTACTCATGAGGCAGACTATCAAGTACAGCTGAAAATGAGTAGCGAAATTTATAAGGTCACATATAGTCCCTTCTTCAAAAGTTCACAGTAGATATAGTAGCTGTACCATGCTAGACAAAAGCAGACGGAGTAAATATATTAGAAATCGTGTGTATGTTTGTATGTATATATTATTAATAAAACATAAGTATACTCGTTTGTATAATCGTGACTAAACACAACCCTAATAAAAAAAGTTTGAAAGTAATTAGAGTAATAAACGGGTTATTTTAAATCCAAAAACTATCAAAATATATTTAAAATGACAAATCAGATTTTAATGAAAACTCTTTACTTTAAATGCCTAAAATAATATATTGTATATATATAGTACAGTGTTAATTGTATTATTTTCATATTCTTAAATAATTTAAATATTTGATAAACGGGTGTGTGTGCCCTTTTTTTTTATTAAGAGGCGGCTTGCGAAAATTTTTTTTACACCATGCAATGTCTTAAATTTTGACCATTAAAATAAATTATTTTATAAGAAATTTTTTGTAGATAAATAATGTAATTATTATTATTTTAGCATTATTGATTATTGAAAACAATTTGATTAATTATAAATTTCTCCAAAATTTCGTGACATTTTTTTTTATTTTAATTTTATTCATGTAAAAATCAATCGTTTGCATATTTTAAATATATAAATTAAAAAAACTCGCTATGTTTCAACTGGTTTGATAAATATTTTATTTTTGAATAAAGTTCTGCGTGATATAGTGCAGAGTGGCATATTCAGGAATCCAATTTTAAGCTCCGCTTCGTCACTTCCTGTACTCAAATTTCTTATAAACTTCGAAACAATAAGTCATTTGAGTCTCCCTTTTTTAAAAGAATATTAAAATGCATCATTTACGAAAATTGATAAAAACCAATTATAATCACTAGTAAAAAATTTTGAATACATGTTTAAATAAATATATTGATTGTAATCGTAATTGTATTTAATATCTATCCTATATATAGATTTAGTGGATGTTAGTATTTTTTTTATTAACTACAGTATATCTATTTGATTGAGGGACGGGGAAGGGGTCACGTGACATCTTTTTTCAATTTTTCCTACAAAATATCCTATGCTTTTTGACATTTTATCGTTAGTGGACTATATTTAATGTTATTAAATCTTTAAATAATTACACTTCGTTTATTAACCGGCAATCTTTGTCTATATTTAACTTTTACTATTAAAAGGAAATATGCCTATGTGTTTGAAAAGGAAGGTTTTTAACAAATGTGCTTTGCCAATTCTTACTTATGGATCTGAGACTTCGACACTTAATAGAAGAGCAATATAGAGACTTCAGACCACCCAAAGAAGTGTGGAGAGATGCATGCTGGGAGTAACAAGAAGAGATCGAAAACGCAATGTATGGGTAAGAGAACAAACAGGTGTTACTGACCTCATTGAAAAAAATAAAAGATTGAAGTGGAGTTGGTCTGGACATATTGCTAGAAGAGATGATAATAGATGGACAATTGAAGTCTTAAACTGGATTCCAAGAGATTGTAAAAGACCCAGAAAGAGATCACATGTGAGATGGATGAATGAGATGAGAAAGTGTGCAGGGGTGATGTGGAGAAAAGAAGCTAAAGATCGGAGAAGATGGATTGAACTTGGAGAGACCTTCATCCTGCAGTGGATTGATAATGGTTGATGATGATTAGTAATGACGTACCTTTTCAAAGTAATATGAAAATATTCATTGAAGACGTGCGTTTATTGATCAATGGTTAGTTTCTTACGACATCAAGGGGTATTTTGTTTAAGAACTAAACTGACAAAAAAAGAAAAGATACAACAATTTCATTCAATAGATAAAACTGATTTTCTCTCTCTCTATTTCTTATTCTTTCCTTACATGAAAATCAATTCAGAAATTCTTAACTCTTTAATTAGGTAGGCTTATACTGGGCTAAGTTATCCATTAGTGATAGGCGTACATATATTAGGGAGATATACCAATTACATTAAAATTACTATTGCAATCAATAATAATTACATATCAGGGTTTTTTTTTTCCTGATAGATTTTACATACGCGGGCACACAGAGAGAAAGACATCTGCAGAATAAAAATTGGAATTGTATAAGCTTGTCTTTTGTAGTTCTTAAAATTGGCATTTCTAAATCCAAAAATCTACACGGCCTGCTTTTACCTGATCCCATAATCCTATGCAGCTTTGCCGATGTACGTGGCGCATGTATGCAGAATTTCCCACAATGTTCATTTAAATAAAATCAATAACTTCCATTAACTAGAAGCTTGTGTTTGGACAATATTAGTCTGAAAAGTGACCAAAACTTGCCAACTCCGTGATGTCTTAAAATAGATAAGATGGTTTGCTTCCAAACTTTTAATTTTTGTCTCTAATATTTATTTCGTTATTTTTTTAATCTAAAAATGTCTGTAGTTTTTTTTTTTTTCTTGAATAATTTTAATACTTCTTTTACGTACTTATAAAGTAAGTTGAAATTTTAATCAAGAAGAGTATAAAATGCCAAAGGTGTATATATAACACGCATTGGAGAGTTGAATTTAAAAGTAACAAATTTTAAAAGCCTACAAATAATTATTACATATAATTTCAAATTTTATCACACAAATGTCTCTAAATGGTGTAAGATCATCACGTATACATATCCACACACACACGCACATTTAGTCTTGAAGATGCAATCGCAATATATAGTACATATATAATAGAAACATTCGCAGTGATTAACAATTATACAATACATCGAGATTAATATTCTAAAACCAGTTTATTAAGAAAATGAAAAACTCTCAACCCCTAGCACAAAACTTTTTAGACAAAAGAATGGATCGTCTTCTCTCTTTGCATCAATATTGATTGATTTAAAAATATTCGTGCTTTCTTTCCAAAATGCTTCAAATTAGTCTGTATAAAAAACTAAAGTAAAAAAAGAAGATCGTTTTTAAAAGATCGTTTTTTCTCTAAAAAGTTTTGTTTTCTGCATTGGATTGAGAGTATTTAAATTAGTTCATAAACCAATAATTTGAGTATTAATCTCGACGTATTGTCTAATATTAATCATTGGAAATATTGTTTGGGAAGATACTGGCCATATCTAAATTTAAATTTTCACAAAAATCAATTAGAATAATGTAAATCAATTTAAAATATAACTTTAAAAATAATATGATCGATTTTAAAATATTTATGCTTTTTTTCCAAAGTATTTTAGATTCACCTCCACAAAAGAAATTGAGGTTTTAAATAGAGAAGATAATCCGTTGATAAATTTTATTAGTCGTTTATTAGACTAGAGATTATCCAATAATGGATACCGGGTAATATTTCTGTAGTGTTACCCCTGCATGAGGTGGTATAGTGAGGGTTACACTACAAAAATATTATTCAGGACAGACCATTCTTAAAAACGTTTTAGTGGGTGTATTGGATTGAGAATATTTCATTTATCTAATAAACCAGTTTTCGAATATATATACAAATAATCATAGATTCCTAAACAACTTGGGCAAATTCCATATATTCTTGCTACGCAGCTGTTATTATTATATAATTAATTACGTGATAAACAAATTAGGATGGGATGTTTAGCAATGTGCATCAGCCGTATTCTACTTGTGAGTGACTAAATTTTTTTAGTTATCTGATGATTTTTAACTGAAACACTAACTAGATTTTCTTGCAGGCAGCACAAAAGTGTGAATATATATGTGAACAATTATTGTCTATTTATAATCATGAAGCTAAATTATGGATTTTCATTTCAAGAAAGTTATGAAGTTATCAGTCAAGGCAGTGGATGATGACTGAAGACATAGGGGTCTAAGAATTATCTGATTTTGAACTTAGGCTGACATTTGGTAAAGTTCTTCTATTGGTCTCAAGATAAGACGACATCTGGACTAGTCTATTTAATTAAAAATAAGTTAAGATATAATATTTTGACCCTCTGTCTAAAATTAATCCTGGAAAATATAGTCATTGAGATGACTGATGAATGATCTTCATCAGGTTCAGTGACTTCATCAATCATCAGTGGAGAATTGTCATCCAAAAGTGAAGAGTCATCAGCCAACAGTGAAGAATCACCAACCAACGGTGATGACTCTACAAAGTTCAAAGTCACCAGATCTATAATGAAGATCTTGAATCTGCTGGTGAATCCACCAAATCTGATGAAACCAGAAAGCGACAAAAATTCACCAAAAGCATCTGAATGATTACATTTTCCAGGGCTAATTTTAATTGGGGGGGGGGGAGTAATATTATATTTTAACTTACTTTCAACTAAGGACTAGTCCAGATTTCATCTTATCCTGGTCGAATTGAGCATTCATCACCATAGACCAATAGATTTATGAATATATAAGATATATCCAATAGGAGAACCAGGCCAATGTGTTATGGCATTCAGTAAATCTGATTGTTTTCATTACAAAAAAAGGATTTGGCTATAAATAGTCCAGTTCAGAATAAAGGAAGACATCAATCCTGTTGAGCACACCAACTAAACACAATGACTAGTGATAACTATAGATCAAGTAAAGAAAGATTGCCTGAATTGGAATAAAACTATCTAATATTAAATTTGATGTTTTCACATTTTGTGAAGTTAGGAAAAAAATGAAGAAATAATTGATTTGTAACGTGGACATGTACTTTCATTATAAAAACACAAACATATTAGAAGTATAAGTGGAGTGGAATTGATTAAATATGAATAACATGAGAACATTATTGTAGAGATTGATGGTGTCATAAGTGGAACGGAATTGATTAAATATGAATAACATGAGAACATTATTGTAGAGATTGATGGTGTCATAAGTGGAACAGAATTGATTAAATATGAATAACATGAGAACCTTATTGTAGAGATTGATGGTGTCATAAGTGGAATGGAATTGATTAAATATGAATAACATGAGAACATTATTGTAGAGATTGATGGTGTCATAAGTGGAATGGAATTGATTAAATATGAATAACATGAGAACATTATCATAGAGATTGATGGTGTATTAGAGATAAGGCTAATATTAGTTATTCAACTTAATGAAAGATTTCAAATAGAAATAATTCAAATTTATGCTCCGATAAGTTCATCTTCTGATGAAGACTTAAATAGATGTATAGAATGTTTATACTGAAACCAAATAGTATTTTCAAATTATCAGGGAGGATTTTAATGTAAGACTAGGAAATAATTCCAAAATGAAATTGCTATAAGTAAATTTGGATATGGTGACAATTATGAGAAAGAAACTAGATTTTTGTAAAGTGCAGAAAAACAATCTTTTTTGATAAAAATTCAGAGTGTAAATCTTCCATATGAAGACACAACAGAGTTGGAATAAATTTTGAATAAAGAAAGTACATATGTCAAAATTGTAATGTGTTCAAATTGATTTAGCACAAGAAGTAATAATTGATTAATAAGATATAAGAAATATGTTAATGCAAAAATAGGAAGACAAACTTTAATAAGCAAGGCAATATTGGCGGATGACATTTTAAGTTAGAACTTGAAAATTATTCTAAAATATTAACAAACTGAAAAAGGTTTAGACTGGATTAATACAATGAAAAGATAACCGATACCCTACTGTGCTAATCATTATAAAGATAACCAGTACAAAAAAGTAGTAATTTTAAACTAGATAAGACAGAGCATAAAAAAAGAAGAATATGAAAACATTGAAACATGATTCTCTTAGTAGAAATTAACATTAAGACTTCGCTAAAATGATATGAAAAAGAGTTGATGATGGTATATGAAAATGGTAAGAAGAGCCGTAGAAGAGAACACAACTTTTAAGAACATATTTCAAAACATTGCTAATAGAACAGAAGTTGTTTCAACAATAAGAAGAAAAGATGGTATTAAACCACTAAACATCACACAATTACCATTTCTTATGCTAGCACATAACTGTTATTAAAACAGGCAAAACTCTCCATACAGTGGTGCCACTCGGTGCCAACCAGAGTAGTCAATGGATTCCAGAAGGCTTGTGCATAAAATCTCTATCTAGTGCCTATTCATCCAATATACCCAAACTAGTTTCTGTCTTGTGGCCTTTGTCAGTGAGGAGCTTTGTATCTGAGAGCACTGCACATAGATCTTAAGCTGCTGGAGAGTTGCATTAGATCCTAAGATCTAAGTGCAGTGCTCTCAGATCCAAAGCTCCTCACTGAAGAAGGCCACAAGCCAGAAACTAGTCTGGGGATATTGGATGAGTAGACACTAGATGCAGATTTTATGCACAAGCCTTCTGGCATCCACTGATTACTCTGGTTGGGACTGAGTGGCACTACTGTATGGAGAGTTTTGCCTGTTTTAACAAAAGATGGTATTATTGTAAAAAAGAGAGCTGATATCGTAAATATGGAAAATTCTACATAGAGTTATGTAATCAATAAACAAACAAGAATACAAAATAGCTCTAACAATTACAGCAACAATTTTTGAAATGTCAAATATTTTAAATATTAGTAATACTACACAGAATTTCTTCAAAACACAATGTTTTGAATGGTATCACTTCCCAATCTTTTTCAAGTATTCATGGATTTATCAGTGACTGTGTTAACATGGAAATCAAAGTGGTGACTTTTGGATTTATGGATAATAAATCTTGATGATTCAATCAAATCTATGAAAAATGGAAAAGCTCTAGGAAATGATAGAATTATTTAATAATATCTTAGAGGTATATGAAAAAAATAGAGAAATTGGTAGAGCTATATACCAAATACCTGAATGATAAAAACGTAAAGAGGCAATTGGAAAAATATAGAAGGAATATGGATATTTTAAGAAAAGTGACAAAGAGATTAGAAATTACAGACCTATCAATCTTTTATTAGTTCAATCAAAAATCTTTATAAATATCATTGTGTTTTATCTACAAGTAACTTTGCATTCAAACAATAAAAATAATAGGCTGAATTTAAAAGTGGTTTAACACAATGGATATCTGTGTATTGAGAGAGATTATCAAATGAAGTACTAAATATAACTGCTGTTTGCATTTATAATCTATGAAAAAGGATTAAGATCCATAAACATCTTCATAGTAATCAAAGCTTTGAAATATCAAGTAAATATTCAGGGAATAATGAAGAATATCAAAACATCATGGCAGTAATCAGGCTCATTCAGTGCTGGAGTTCAGGGGGTACAATACACCTGGGTGGCACATTGTAGGGGTGGCACAAATGACTCATTTTAATAAAAAAATTAAATCAATAGATAATCAAAAAGATAATTAAAAAAACCCTGGATGCTTCAATACTTGATTTTGCTGATGTTAATTGAATATTTTATTATCGGTGTTACTGTGTTGGTATTATTTTATCAATTAGACTAGATCTATGATTATGTGTCTATGCTGTTTTTGAGACAGACAACTTTATTGTATTTGGAGACTTTCATCAGCACTGGTATTTTACATAGGTATATAGCCACTATTGTAGTTAATATGCAATGTGATGCACTGTGACATCCTTTTTCGGAGTCAGGAATATCTCAGCCACTATGCCCAGAGAAACCTGTTAGCCACTTTACCTTCCCTTTACATTTCCCACCCTAAGTTTTTCTATATTCTTCTCTATCCTGCTCCATCCCATTTCCACAGCATAATCTTTGTCAGATCTATGGCATTTATATCTAAATTCCCCTTATCTTTTCCTAAACCCAGCATAAAAACCAAGAACCCACTTTCTACATAATCACTTTATTCTTCCAAAACTTCATTTGTTTGTACCCTTTCTGCTTGCAGGTTTTTACATTCAATTAACAGATGCCTAAATATTTTGTATGCCTTCCTTATACAACTTGCGGACTAAATAACCGACATTTTTCCAAAATCAAAATTGCTGTGGAAAGCCATCTAGTGACCGATTCATTAATTCACCTTATTCTAGAATTAAATCAAATCAAATAAAAATCTCATAATTCAAACTCATATGCATAAGATATATGTCACAATTAAACTTGAAACTAAAAAAAAAAAAGAAACGGTCATTTACATTATAAAAAATCACTTACGACCAAGCATGTCCCAAGGAAAACTAAAGAATTTAGTTACAATAAGCATAGAAAATGAAATCTGTAATAATTTTAGATATAGATGATATAATTAATGATTTGTCTATTATTAAAGCCAAAAGAATGTAGAGTTGTATATGCTATCATTATTTTTTATACATTATTATACAGATATATGTTATCATTATCATCAACCATTATCAATCCACTGCAGGATGAAGGTCTCTCCAAGTTCAACCCATCTTTTCTGATCTTTAGCTTCTCTACTCCACATCACCCCTGCACACTTTCTTATTTCATCCATCCATCTCACATGTGGTCTCTTTCTGGGTCTTTTATAATCTCTTGGAATCCAGTTTAAAATTTCAATTGTCCATCTATTATCATCTCTTCTAGCAATATGTCCAGCCCAACTCCACTTCAGTCTTTTAATTTTTTCAATAAGGTCAATAACACTTGTTTGTTATCTTACCCATACATTGTGTTTTCGATCTCTCCATACTTCTTTGAATGGTTTGAAGTCTCTGTATTGCTCTTCTATTAAGTGCCCAAGTCTCAGATCCATAAGTAAGAACTGGCAAAACACATTTATTAAAAACCTTCCTTTTCAAACACATAGGCATATTTCCTTTTAGTATCAAGTTATTTCTACCAAAAGCACTCCAATTTCATCCATTATGTTTCCATCTGTATTAATAATCTGACCAGGGTATTTATAACTGTTAAATTTTTCTAATTCGTCATAATCAATATTTATTTTCATATTTTGAAAAAAATCTATTAAACATTACTTTAGTCTTTTTAACATTTATCTTTAGTCCTACTTTTCTGCTTTCATCTGATAACTCCTGCAACATTTCCTGTAACTCTAAAGCATTATTGGCAAAAACAACTACATCATCTGCAAAATCTAAATGACCTAAATAATCTATATATGTTATATATATTGCTATTTTATAATACATTTTTATAATCTATATTATATAAAAATTTCAATTTATTAATAGTATTTGGAAGAATGGTAATATAATTTTACACCTGAGTGGCACAAATCTATGGAATGGGCCTGGCAGTAATTAGATTCCATGGTAATATTAATAAATTAAGATTGATATGGATTACTATAGAGTATTCCTAATGTAAATGTATGTACTACACTTCCCAATATTTCAGTAAAGGATATGTCTGTAAAAACTAAGATAATAATAATAATAATATACTTCATTTCTACCAAAAGCTAAAATAATCTGAAAGCAAATATGACAACAAGAGGATTCCATAACTCCAAAACTTTTGCATCAATTTCAACAGATTTTACTAATTAAAATGGGAAACCAAAGATATAAAAATAGGTGTGGATATTATTTACCTACAATTTGAAAATCATGTGGTTGTTTTTTAAAAAAAAATGTTGCAAGAATTATCAGATTAAAGTTGGATTAATTAAAGATAAATACTAAAAATCTAAATAATGTAAATGGATTTTTACATAAGAAGAAAATAAAGTTAATATCATCTATGTTTTTATTACTTTTTACAATGCTTTTTTGCAACCCATGATTGACAGTTTCAATTGCCCCAGCAATCTTCTTCAGAACTTCTACTTCTGAAGAAGATTGTTGGGGCAACTGTCAATGGTGAATTGTAAAAAAGTATTGTAAAAAGTAATACAGAACATAGGTGATATTAATATTATATGGATTTGGCAATGCAATAAGAAAAATAAAGTTATAATACTTCATAAAAAAAAAGAGAATGATAATAATCAGTTAAAAGAGGTCATAAACTATGAATGCCTTGGTCAGATTATTATTACAGATGAAATCATAATACAAGAAATCATAGAAATACCCTTAGTTGTATCTCACCTGAAACAACTAAAAATAGATTCCAATACTATTACATTTTGGTCTACATATAATAGTGCTGACCAAGCATTACTTTCCCTCCATTGGCTGTTGCCATGGTAACATATTTGATGCAATTGAAATTGCAGCGTGAATGTGATTGAGATTTTTTTAATCGCTATAATTATTTTTAAAAAATCATCCGACATATAAATATTCTGTTTTAGGGCTTACGAATGTCGATTCTTCATTGAGTCATTTAAAAATAAGAAGAAAAAAATTGAAATATGAATCACTATGATGGTCAAATATCCAATATGATATCTTGTTTGATTGATTATTTATTTAAATATGAATGACTCTTCTGGTCATTTGAAACTGAAATGCTATTATCGTAAAAAATTATAACTACTATATTAAACCTGGGGGTGTTTCTAGTGATTCAAGCAATACAAATGATGTCATTTGTAAAATTTACTGTCAGTAAAATTTAATACATGAATTTATGACCAATAAAATATAGACCGAATGGAAAGTGGACTAGTTAAAACAGCGGCTCTCAACATTTCTAATGCCGCAACCCTTTAATACAGTTCCTTATGTTGTGGTGACCGCCGACCTTTAATTTTACTAGTGATATGAATCAAAAATGTGTTTTCCAATGGTCTTAGACACCCCTTGTGAAAGGGTTGTTCGACCCTCAAAGGGATCATAACCCACAGGTTGAGAACCACTGATTTAAAGAGTCACTGAAGTCAAAAAGTTCATACAGATTTAGTTATTGCCCCAAAATAAAATCAATGAAAGAATTTTGAGAATTTTAATTGAAAACCTGAAAGATAATAATCTCAGATTAGAAAAGACAGATACAGAGATAAAAAACTAAAAAAAAACAAAAACAATAGCTAATGAAAAGGTTTAAAAAAAATAAATTTGAAAAGAAAGTAAATTTGTATTTATAATAGTGTATGATGATTCATGTTAATAAAAACAGGTTTAAGTAAATCAAGTAATTGTTGAAACTATAAGATACAAGGGTACTTTGATATTACTCCTGCTATGATATATAACTCCGGTGATGTATTATTCTACATTTGCAATATGTTTAAAATAATGTTTCCAAGAGATGTAAAACTTAATTGACGAAATTGTCTGAAAATCCCATGGACACATTATTTTAAATATGTCACAAACTTAGAATAATATGTCACACCAAATTTCAAATCTAAAATTAAAAAAATGGAGATATATATATATTCATTATGAAAAAAGCAAAAAACACATCACAATACTAAATAAAAACAGGTTGCGAGTTTTTTAATATGGCACTTTTTAGGAGTTTTTATTACGGCGCTTTGTGCCATTGAAATCATTTCTTCTACCTGGCTTATTATGGCTTTGTGCTATAGTAAACATCTGGCACATGTAATACCACACTTCAAAATAATAAAAAAAGACATATCTTATTTACAATGATATAAAAAAGAACACTGAAACATTTTTTGAATAGTGAAATGTAATATAGTTTTAGCTTTACGGGTTTTTTTTAACTTAAAAAAAATAGCGATCTGTAAGATAAAGTTTTAGCTTTATCTAAAAAATGGTGAACTGTAAGTTTAACCTTATATTTTAATTTTTTTTTTAAAAAAAAAAAAACCATATGTTTTAGAAAAAAAAACCTCAAATATATAAAGTTTTAACCATAAACGTATTTTTCAATATGAAACCATATTATTTACAAATGATGCCAGAGATATATTATATTGTGTGGGGAGGGGGAAGTCACTGTGACAGATTGAACCATGTAATATCTTCCAAAATGGAAAGAGTCTGTTTTTTTGACATGGATTAGTTATGCCAGGATTCTTGGATGACATGACATAATAAATGGAAACATTGAATAAATATTACTGGACACAAATGTCATCAGAATAATATATCATAGCAGGAATAATACCAAAGTAACATTACAGTAATATATATATATATAAAGAAACTAATTAGAATGAGGAACAAATTACATTCAATATAAAAACATTGCAGTAATCATTGAAAGAGAAATAATATTAGGCAGTATTAATAATTTTTATTAGACATTCATTAAACTATAGATTAATCACTTAATGAGTAATATTTCAGCAGTGTAATTTTCACTATACTACTCTCATGCAAGGTTTCTATCCACTTTTAACACATTATGGGGGGGATCATAAACATTTGACCAAAGATGTGAAAAAATGTATGATCCCCAAAATTAATATTTCATGCTAAACCAGCACTCATCAGTTGGCCCAGATCACAATCTTTTACCCATATCTTTATCATTGTTCAGCATTTATATATATGGATAGGCAATTACTATATTTAACAGATAAGTGTCAAACTCACTGCCCTCACAATTTTGATACAAACTATTTGATGGAAATATATTAATAAATTTTATTAGTCATTAATTAAATTAGAGATTATCCACTTAATGAATATTTCTGTAGTGTCATTTTCACTATTCCACTCTCATGCACTCTATCTGATTTTAATGCCTTGTGGGGGGGTGGGTGTAATGATAAACATATGACCAAAGACATGAAAATATGTCTGACTAGAAGATGCAGGTTTCGGGCTGACTAGCACTCATTAGTTAGCCCAAATCACAATTTCTTGCACATATCTTTACCATTGTTAAGTATATATAGTTAGTAAATTACTATAGTTTAATAGATAAGTGTCAAACTCAACTTTCCTTACAACTTTGGTACAAACCACTTGATGGAAATATATTAATAAGTTTTATTAGTCATTAATTAGACTAGAGATTATTCATTTAATGAATAATTTTCACTGTCATGCAAAGGCATTGATGTGGCTTGGGGATTTTACATTTTTTTCATGTCTTTAATAATGTTTATGATTACATCCTCCATAAGGTGTTAAATGCAATAAGAAACAATCCCTAATTCAAATGAGAGTGGTGTAGTGAAAATTACACTACAGAAATATTATTCATAACATGGCAAAACTCTCCATACAGTAGTGCTACCCTGTGCCAACCAGAGTAATCAGTGGATGTCACAAGATGCAGTGCTCTCAGATCCAAAGCTCCTCACTAATGAAGGCAACCAGCCAGAAACTAGTCTGGGGATATTGGATGAGTAGGCATTAGATAGGGATTTTATGCACAAGCCTTCATCCATTGATTACTCTGGTTGGCACAGGGTGGCACTATTGTATGGAGAGTTTTGCCTTGTTTATAAACAATTACATGCTAGTATAAGAGATGGTGATCATGTGAGAAATATTATTCAATGTTAGGCAGTAAGTTTAATATAAATTTCTTTTATCACAAAATATCAATTAACTTAAAAGATATTTGTAATCATATATATAAACATTATTTGCTCTCATTTATTATTATTATTTTTAAATTATTATCATTATTACAATTATTTATAATCATATATATAAACATTATTTGCTCTCATTTATTATTATTATTTTTAAATGACCATCACTAACAAAATATCAATAGAATAGATCATAGATATGGTCACTAAAAAAGTAAGTGGACATAAAAGATTCAGAACAAGAAGTTGCTGAAAAACTTGGAATTGTTTTTGCAACTTCCCTATTTTTTTTTTTTAAAAATGCATTAGAAAAAATGAACAGTATTTTGGTTATAGAGAGATTGGGGTAATAATAATGAAAGCTCATGTGATCAAGTGATATTACTTTTCGCCAGTTGAAATTTACCAGTGCTAGATATGCACTTAATATAACTTATTCTAGTAGAGATGTCTGCCCATCCGTTGTATATGCATGAAATGGGTTATGTCCTGTACATGAGGGGTCGCATGAGGGGTCATATTGACCTTAGGTCAACATGGGTGTGACAAGAATCTCGGCCTCAGGATGGCCTTCGAGCATTCCATCGTCAGATTTTCAATTGGATGGACGGTTGAAGAGTTGGAGTGTGGAGTAGATTGAAGCCTGTCCATTAGAGTATGAGGTTTGGCTATCTTAATATATATCTGAGCACTTATAGCATATATTTGTAGAGATGGTAATCTGGACCAACTGATGATTGCTGGTTTAGCATGAAATACGTATATTGGTGATTATCTATATTTTCAGCATATATGTGTTCAAGTGTATCAGTGTTATGACATAGTGTGGCGAGTGGTGGGTCATGTGAAAGTCTGTGCTCATATACCCTATATATTTAAATGTAGAGGTACAACATAAATCCCTCTTATATATTACGCTACAGTAAGTTTGATTCTAAAAATTGAAATAATAAAGACGGAAGAGCCCATTTAGAATTAAGGATTTTATCATAACTGTACTACGATTGAAGACAAACTATTAAGATAATGCTTTAGAAAGCAAAGATTTCACATGCACTTAAGAGATCATGTCTTTCAAGTTTCAGATGTCAATAACTACAACAAATAATGACTGTTTCTAATTGTAATTTTTTTTTTATCCCTAGTATTAATTAAATTTCTGATGACGCGTGTAAAAAAAAAAAATTACTTCTAAAAGAAAGCATTTATAACAATAGTTTTAATACATTATACAGGCTTAAATCTGCATTTATATATGTAACATATGCGGGGTTCGAACTCAGACTTTCACACGACCCACCACTCTCAGTGCCGTCTCATATTGCTGATCCACCTGCTTTATCTTTTCAACATGTGTGTGATCAGGTGGGTCAGCAATATGAGACGGCACTGAGAGTGGTTGGTCGTGTGAAAGTCTGAATTCGAACAATAGTTTTACTAAAATGATTTAAATTACAAAAAATATTCTTAAACAAAAAAGTTTATTTGTTGTGAAATGTGTAGAAGGTTATGAAGTTTCTGGATTATAGTAATTAAAGGGGATTTGAACACAGACTTTTAAGCTTTCTTCAGATATCCACTCGATCTTATATAACTGTAACCCGACCACGCGTGAAAAAGATAAATAATCTCCGATATACGTATTTCGTGCTGAACTAGCACTTATCAGGTGGTCTAGATTATCATCTCCCACACATATATATGTAACCAACGCTTAGTTTATATTAAGAGAGCAAATCTTTAATGGACAAGCTTCAATCTTCTCCACCCTCCAACTCTTCAACCATCCATGCCATTGAAAATCTGATGATGGTATACCCAAACTGTTGTTGATGCTGATATTGTTGTCATACCCATGTTGACTTTAAGTCATTCTGACCTCTCATATATATATGACTTAATGTCCATTTAAATACATAGAGGTATGGGCAGAATTCAGGAGTAACTGATAAGCAGTAGTTCTGCACTAAATACGTATATTGGAGATCATTTATTTTTTTCACATATATGGTCATGTGTATCGGTTAAATAAGATGGGGTGGATAGATGAAAGGAGTTTGAAAGTCTGTGCTCAAATCCCCTTTAATTATATCTTAAAGTTTGATATTTACAATATACTAGTATTGATTTATTTGGATTATAGTAAGAAAACTTGTTTTCATCTGTTTAATACGACAAATCTGTGATCAAAATTTATCTGCTCTTGAAAGATGCATTATGGAGAAAAAATCTGTAACATAATCTAGAATAAATACACTTCCGGCATATATTTTGTATTGTAAGCACTGAATAATAAATTAATTTTTTTGGTGTGTGACTTCTTTCAATTAAAAAAAAAAACAAAAAACAATACCAAATAATCGGAGTAGATAGTAATTTATAAATGTTTATTCAGAGCGATTTAACTTTTTTGTTTGCTTATTTAAAATATATTTAAGTAATCAAAATAAACTGAATGGGGTGGTTTTGAAAGAAACTTATTTTAAAAAAAATATGTTTAGGTATAGAAAATATTCAATAAAAATGTTTTACCAATTCTTGCTTACGGATCTGAGATGTGGACACTTAACAGAAAAATAATACAGGACCAATGAAGAAATGAATGTTAGGAATAACAAGAAGAGCTTGAAAATGAAATGTAAAGATGAGAAAACAAATGGGTATCACTGAGATTATTAAAAGAATTAAAGAGACGGTAATAAAGTTGAGCTGATAGTGGTAGAAGAGATGATAACAGGTGGACAGTTAAAGTTTTAAACTGAATCTCAAAAGACTTAAAAGACCTAGAAAGAGATCGCATACAAGATAGATGGATGAAATCTAATTTGGTCATATGATTGTTGATCTGTTGACTATAAAAACAAAAATACAAGTGAAGTATGATGTGGTCTGCTCTATAGCTAGGAAATGGGATGCCAAATTCTTTCATATACTGAATCTATAACTTATTTGAATGCATAATTTTTAACATTGTAAAGTTTTTTCTGTTAAAATGTAAATAAATGGTACCCTCACTCTTTTAATAAGCAGTCTTGCTTCTATAGAAGTAGATCTAATGCATAAATTCTAACCACATAATCAAATACTGAAATTACACCCTGTAAAAGTTGTGATCAGAAAAACTGCATTTGAATTCCTACATATCCAAGAGATACATATTAGTTTTTTTTTTCATATGTCATAGCATCAGCAGGGAGGCGAACCCACAACAACCGTCTGTAACCAACTGCTTGCTTGCAAGGCAGCTGCATTGATCTCTCGGCTAACAACACTTGACTACATATTAGTTTTATGTGCTGACATGCAAAAATAAGTTTAAAAACACAGCAAATTTTCCTTTATTATATTATTATATTTACTAAGGCAAATAAACCTAAAGCATGTGCAGTTGAAAATGCGAAGGTAGGGACCTCTACAGGTCTTAACCACAAGCTTATGCATTGGAAGAAAAGAGGGGAACCTTCTTTACTTCAACCTACTTTCTATATAAATAGGTGAAGCTTAAGCGGTTAGATCTGAGAGCATGAAGCCATTCAATACTTCACTGATTAAGTCCACAATTCCTATTATACATTAGTATCTGTAGAGGTCCCTACCTTCGCATTTTAAACCGCACATGCTTTAGGTTTATTGCCTTAGTAAATATTACTTATGTAATCAATGTGCGTTAAATAAATTTACATTATTATAATAAAATGCATCTTTTATTTATCTTCAGTTACAATCTATAACAAAGAAATCTAGAAATATAAAAATCACAGGCGAAAAACCACTGCAACAGGGATTGTATTTATGAGATCATTAAATATTAGTGATGTTCTGAAATGTGAAAAAAGGAAAAACACCTCAATTTTGTCTTATATTTATTCAATAAAATACATTTTTTTTTTATTTTCAGTTACATTTAAAAATTATTTTCACAACTATCACCAACACAGACTCCCTTAGTGGGGTCTCTCAGATATAATTTACTACTGAATATCACACATTGTTATGAAATATCTATTATACTCAAATTGAATTTTTTTACAGTACAGGCTTTTTTATACCTGCACTCCAATATGTAATATATAGGGGTTTGAACTCAGACTTGAACACGACCTTCAGTGTGTGGAGATAATAATCTGGACCAACTGAAGAGTGCCGGTTTAGCACAAAATACATGTATGGTGATTATTTATCTTTTTGACATGTGTGTGATCAAGTGTGTCAGCAGTATGAGATAGAATGGATAGTTGAGGGTCACATGAAAGTCTGGATTCAACCTCTATATATTACATATTAGAATGCAGGTATGAAAAAGCCTGTACTGTAGAAAAATATAGTGCTGTAAGGTCTGCCTATCCCTCATATATGTATATAAATGGATTATGTCCTGTATATGAGGGGTCAGAGAGACTTATGGTTAACATGGGTAGGATGAGAAAATTGGCACCAATGTGGGCTTTGAGCATTCCGTCATCAGATTTTCAATAAAATGGATGGCTGAAGAGTTGTGGGGTGGAGTGGATTGAAGCCTGTCTATTAAAGTATGAAGATTGGCTACCTTAATATAAGCTGAGCATTGATTATATCTGTGTGATGATAATCTGGACCAACTGATGAGTGCTGGTTTAGCACAAAATACGCATATTGGTGATTATTTATTTTTTCAACATGTGTGTGATCAAGTGTATCAGCAGTATGAGATAGCATGGATAGTTGAGGGTTATGTGAAAGACTGAGTTCAAACCCCTATATATTATAATCAAATTGATAACTTGAACATTATGACTTAACATTGGTCATGTACAAACATACAGCTAGTCTCAATCTTGAGCTTATACGTCTAATATATGCAACAGTATCTTAAATAGTTTGTTTGTATTTCTCAGGTCAACAGTGATCTCTCTAGGTTTTAATATTACATTGCATTTAAATTAATAATGGAATATTGAATACTTGCAGAAGTTGTGTCCAAACTCACTGATGCAATTTACAGAACTTGAAACTAAAATTGGATATTACTGAAAACACCTAAATGGACACAGAAAACTTTGCTTTTTTACTTTATATCCACTTATATATAAAGAAAATCAAAGTAAAGCTTTTCCAGATGCTGGGAACAATTTAAAAAACAAAGACTTGTTTATTATATCAAAATTTGCAATGAAGTTTACAATATTTTCCCCCCTCTTTAGTCTGCAAAATCATTAATTACATCATCTTGCATGTTTGCAATGCAGTGGTAGATCAGGGTCTGGAAAGTAAGATTCTTAATCAATTCCAGTAATGGCACTTCTGGGATCCTTGATCAATTCTAGGACTGGCACTTCTGGAAATTAAATCCATCGATCAAATCCAGTAGTAACATTTCTGAAAAGTAAGATCTTTGATCAATTCCAGTACCAGCACTTCTGGAAAATAAGATTCCTGATCAATTCCAGTATTAGTACCACTGGAAAGCAAAAACCCCAATCAATTTCAGTACTGGCACTTCTGGAAAGTAAGATCCTCGATTAATCCCAGTAATGGCATTTCAGAAAAGCAAGATCCCTGGTTGATTCCAGTACCAGTACTTCTGGAAAGTAAGATTTCTGACCAATTCCAGTACTAGTACTATTAAGAAGATTCTCAATCAATTCCAGTACTGGCATTTCTGATCAGTAAGATTCTTGATCAATTCCAGTAGTGGCATTTCTGGAAAGTATAATCTCTCATCAATTCCATTACCAGCACTTCTGGCAAGTAAGATTCCTGATCAATTCCAGTACTAGCACTACTGGAAAGTAAGATTCTCAATCAATCCCAGTATTGGAACTTCTGCAAAATAAGATTCTCAATGAATTCCATGAATATCAAGACTTTTTATGAACTCTCAAGCAATAAAAATATTTGATGATTGTTATTATAATTGTCATCTTAATTCAATATTCCATATTATTTGGATTTATTAGATAATATCAAATTAGATAGTTTCTTCTTGAGTTATAAAAGTTCTCAGACAATTTTTTATTAATTTTAACTTAAAAAAGCAAATCAAAGTAATTTGTTATGTATATAAATATGTAGCTCAGGAATCTGATACTCGAATGTAGCCTATTGTGAAATGACACAGCAAAAATTGCAACTGAATATCTATAGATGAACCAACTATTACCTGGATTATGTGATTATATAAATACATCAGTTTTCAAAATCTTATTTTTCAGAGAACTATATTTTTACAGTGTTTCACAATTCTGTCAACTAGACTTATCATTCAATAGTACTTGTGTACTATTCCTGCAATGAAGAGAAGATAAGAGATCTTTTCACATGTGTAATCTTGCGATTGAAAGAAAATAAACCCTGCAATAATAGTGAAAAATGTGTGAAAACATGATTCTCTTTTTCAAAACCTGCTTTGGTTGGTGTTATTTTGCTTTATTTATATTTGTCAGTTGCAGACATTTTTTCCCCCAAAATCTACACGGACTGCTGTTATTTTGGCTACTTTATATTTGTCAATTGACGAAAACTTGGTTATTATTCCTGTAATGAAGAAAAGATAGGAGGCCTTTTCACATGTGTAATCTTGTGATTGAAAGAAAATAAACCGTGCGGTGATGTATATTGAAAAATGTGTCAAAAATGTGATTCTCTTTATAATGGCTCACTAATTTTACGAAGTAGGATAAGAATTCCTCTGATATGTTTGTTTATGTGCTTTAATTTTCATTTTGAATTCTTTAAATTTTTCATTTCAATTTGATTTGTAGTAGATTTTAAATATGCATAGAAAAAATGCGAAATATAATATTAAAATGCGTTTTATGTAATTCCCAAAAGTCGATGTCATTGTGAATATTTTACAAAACATCTTAAAACACTCAGCAATCTATGAAACTGGAAAAAAAAGTTTATTTTTATTTTACATTAATAGTATCTATTTTTTAAACTAGTATTATTTATAATAAAACAAGATTTTTTTTTCTTGTTCTTACTTTTCCTGTTTATTAAACAATTTGATAATTTTGGCTTTTTTTTCCCAAGTAAAAATTAGTCCGGATATTACTTCTCTAGTAAACACCAATGAGTTTTAAAACTATTTAGAACAGACCACAAAAATCCTATCTGCAAATATTGCAGATCGAATAGAAAATCTGAATTTGGTTATTGTGTACTCAATCTGGGTTCAAATCTGGGACAGTTACTTATATCAGAATAATCCTTAAGCCAATTTAGCTTTAACTGCAATAAACAATAAAGAAAAACAACAAGCTCTCATCACCCCCCCCCCCATTTGTCATTTGCAAAAATTTTTTTTCAAAATCTGCTTTGATTTCTGTTATTTTGCATTCTTTAGATTTGACAATTGATGAAAGCCTTTTTTCACCAAGGAGAAATCAACAAGGCTGAATTCTTCCTCAACAGTGGATGTTTGCTGATGTATGCAGAGAGATCATGGCAGTTAAAGATTGGACAGCGGCGGGGACACTCAGAATTTGCTGGATCCAGAAACTGTGCTTCACAGTCCAAAGATTACGGGGTCAGCAAAAGAAACAGCAGTACAGGAGTTACATCAACCCAACACTTGTCGAATTTATGTGACATTGTTTGCACAAAAATGATTACACATTTTTCTCTAGACTTAACAACATATAAAACATTTTTTCCCCCATTTGCATGAAGAAAAGTCTTACAATTGATACAATGTTTATTGTTGTGAATTATTTGGTTTGTGTATTTACAAAAAAAAAAGGATAAGTTTCTTAAAATTTCGGTTAGTCAATTTTTTTTGCAATAAAAGTTTTATAATTTATATTTATTTATTGGTCTGAATTATTTGTTTTTGTGGGTTTTTTTTTAAATCAAAAAAATATTTGTAGTATTTTTCTGGAAAATCTCAACGCACTTTTCAATCACATGTGCATTTTGGAAGAAACATTTGTATCAATTTTCTGTGGTCAAATGAAAATTCAATTTGTTTGTTTGAACACGATTAATTATTGGTATTTATTACAGTGTAAGTAGCATATATGTTTATTTTATGTGTTTTAGTAAATATTATTTAATAAAATTATAATTTAGAAATGCATCTGTAAAGTAAGGTTTGGGAGTTTATTCGGTACTTTTGATTCAATCTATTTTTGAGGGCCAAGAACATGTAGTTTTTAAGATAGATAAAAAAAATTTTTGCATGTTCATGTCAACCTGCTGATAACTTTATAAATCTTGCGAAATGTGTACTATTTCTACACATTTTTTGAAATTGATTAAATTAAGTGTCAAAGCTTCATCGTCTGCATACCTGTAGATATCATAGAAGTATGTGTATATCTCATATAATATTTATTTTTTGGTCCTTTTTTAAAAATATTGTGTACTATTCCTGCAACGAAAAAAAGATAGGAGGGCTTTCCACATTCGTATCAATGCATTGTTAACTTTGTAATGTTTGATAACTTTGTAAATGGTTGCCAAAATAACATTAAAAAGTTACCAGTGTATTGATACGAATGTGAAAAGGCCTCCTATCTTCTCTTCATTGCAGGAATAGTACACAAGTACCCATTTAATTTTTCCAAAATATACAGAAATGCCTACGTGTAGGATAAGTGCTCCCCTGCCTAGTACTATGAAATACTCTTAGCACCTCTTAAAATGAATGTTTTTATTACTGTGTACCCTTTAGGAAATTACTTTTTTCAATTTAAAAGTTATTTAAACAAACAATGAATTTCAGAAATATCAGCATATATATATTGGGCCAGTTTTAAACTTGATTCCTATTTTCATGAACTAAAATTTAAGTTCTAGTATGATCTGGGCTAACTGTTGAATGCTGGTTTAGCACAAAATGTGCATTTTGGGAATCATAAAAAAAGATGTCATTCTAAGATTGTTTAGTCGGTAATCAGGACTTTATTCTACGAAAAAGCTATTAAAGTTCTTATCAACTTGTAAATCTTTAGTCCTCGAATAGCTGTTAGTATTTCTTCAGAATATATTGTTAATTAAATCGATAAAGAAGCTCTCGGCAGGTTTTGAATTGATACTCTAACCTACTGAGTTTTAAAATTCCAGTATGCTTTAGTGCTGTGATGGAGTAACACAAATCTGCGCACTAAAATTCAATTTGGTCATTTCCGGTGTTGTATATCACATGACTTCCTAAATGCTGAACGTTTCGATTATTTAGGGTTTTAAAAATGCAGACGTTTGTTGGGAACTCTCATAAATATACTGTTTATATGTTTCTGTTTGAAAGAAGCAATACAGAATTAATTTCAAAAAGGGTGCAGTAATTTGGAGATATTTAACGGAATACAAGTATAAAATAGGTAAGAGAAAATGTAAATATTTTTCAAACATTTTCAGCATTTAAAACTACCCCGCTTCCATGTGTAAGTTTGAATGTAAACTGATAAGACTATTATTTATATTATATACATAGTATTTAAATACAAGTACAGTATATAATATTTAAGCTAGATGTAATTAGAGGAGATTTGAACCCAGACTTTCAAACTCCCTTAAGTCATCCACTCTATCTTATACAACCGATACACATGGCCACATACATGTGAAAAAAATAAATGATCTCCAATATACATATTTCATGCTGAATCAGTTAGTCCGGATCACCATCTCTCACACATACATATAATCAATGCTCAGTTTATATTAAGATAGCAAATCTTCAAACTTTAGTGGTCAGGCTTCAATCGTCTCCAACTCTTCAGCCATCCATATCATTGAAAATATGATGATGGGATGTTTAAAGCCTTTATTAGCCAATTTTGTAGTCATACCCCTGTTAATCTTAAGTCACTGATACACAGAAGAGAGATGAATAGAATACAGGCTGAATCTGTAATATTCGAGTATTCTATATATATATTTAAGCTAAAGTAATTAGAGTAACTTCTCCCAATAATGTGTATATATATATATTACTGGGAGAAGTTAAACTACAAATACTTTGTTAAATAAATTCATCCGTAGGTGATTATTTAAGAACAAAGAAAGAGCATAATTTAAGAGGATTGTCAAATACAGCTTTTAACTAAACCCAGGATTAGATTAATGGTCCCAATAAAGCAAGCAATTTTAAACAACAAAAAAAAAAATATCGTCCTTTCAGAACACTTACGTTTATTGAAACTATCCTTCTCATATAATTAACTTAAAAGAAACATTTGAAGTCGCTTAAGCGAATATAAAATAAAATAGTTTAAAGATAATAATTTCAAGTTTATCCCTCAAAAAAACTATTATTAGCGGAGTTTCCTTCCTATTGAAATAAAATTCCTAAATCGATAAATCAATTTAAAGTTATATATTTATATATAGGCAAAGATCAAAAAAATGGGAGGCAATATCTTAAATTCTACTTTTAATAATAGAAAATAAATGAATACATACAAGTCCTTAACAGAACAATGAATTAATATAAATAATCTCTGTATTACCACATATTCTTTTAAATTCATATAAATAACGATACAATAAAAGACAAATGACCCCCAATATGCATCTCGTGCTGAACCAGCACTCATCAGTTGGTCCAGGTCACCATCTCTCATATATATCTTTATTGTATTAAAAATATTTATCTACATTAAGTAATATTTACTAAGGCTTTAACATCGATAATATGCGATGTGATGTATTATGGCTTCTCCTTAAACGAAGTCAAGAATATCTCAGCAATTATGCCCGGGTAAACCTGTTAGCCACTTTATTTTACATTCCCCACTCTAAATTTACCCATAATCTGCTCTATCCCATTTCCACAACATAATCTTTGTCAACTCTATAACCTTTATATCTAAATCCCCCTTATCTTTTCCCAAACCCAGCATAAAAACCAATAATTCACTTTCTGTATAATCACTTTTTTCATATTTATTTTTCCACAACTTCATTATATGTACCCTTTCTGTTTTCAAACATTTACATTCAATTAACAAATGCCTAATATTTTCTATTCCTTCCTTACATAATTTACAAAATAAATCACCCATATTTTTCCATTTACATGTATATTCTTTTGTAACTAAAGATCCCATACGAGCCTTAAACAAACTACTTTCCTTATTATTATCATATATTAACTCACACCTAATATTCTGTTTATTTCTATATATATTTAAACTCTTTTTACTCTCCATACTATTTCTCCATCTCTCTAACTCCCTATTCTTTATTAATAAATTTATTCTTTTATCCCATTCCTTACTACTATAACACTCAACAATCCTCTTAATATAATCATCCCATCTTTTGTACAAATATACTGATATAAATTCTTTATCCAAATCTTTTGCATACCGCATTACCTTTCTCACCCATCTTGTTACCTGCCCTTTACTCATAACCGAATTAAATACTATTTTAGCTATTCTTTTATTATCCATAAACTGCAATCTACCAAACATTTTCATTTTACTTTTTGCATCTCTCATATGAAAACTTCACCATCCCATTTCTCCTTGAATTGCCTCCCTTGCTGTCCATACTTCTGCATCCAATGCATGTCTTCCTACTTCCCTTTGAGCTTTTTCTAAGTAATTTAATATCTTCTTACTAATATATAATGCATCATTACCATATGTTAACCCTGCTACTGCAACTCCTTTCCATATAATTCTAGCTACATCATATTTATTATATGAAAACACTTAATTTCTTTATCAATCCCTTTCTTTTCTTTGCTTCATTTATCAATTTTTTCTCCCATTCATCCAAATAATTTTTCTGATTACTTAAAATAATTCCCAAATAACTATATCTATTCACCACACTTAACTTAATATCTCCCAATAAACATTCTACATCTTCTCTTTCCCCAGTATTAACCATCATTATATTTGATTTTTCTTCACTAAATTTAATCCCCATCTCTTTACCCACCCTTGCACATGTCCTCAACATAACTTCCATATCTTCTCTTTTTTCTGCACACAAAAATATATCATCCGCAAAAAAAAGACCTGACAAAATATATATTCCCTTACTACCTATTAACGGTATCTCTATCCCTCTTCCTAATCTTTCTATTTCTCTTTCCATTTCACTCAAATACAAAACAAACAAAATAGGTGACATAGGGCATCCTTGCCTTAGTCCCACCCCATTTTTAACTTTAATTGATTCTATATTCCCTAATTGATATATATAATAATTATTTTCATGTAATTTCTTAATAATATCTATTAAAGCTTCATCCATTCCCAAATTTGCTAAACTCATCCATAATCTATTTCTATTTACTCTATCATATGCCTTTTCTAAATCTATAAAACTCATATATAACTGTTTACTTGAATTCCTACTCATATCCATAAGTTGTGTAACTACAAATAAACTATCTCCTATACACCTATCTAATCTAAAACCTCCTTGCATTTCCCCCACTACATTATTCCCTTCCATCCATTTTACAACTTTACTAGCCACCATATACGAGAAAACTTTATATAAAACTGATGCTACCGCTGTCGGTCTATAATTATTCAACTTTCTATGATCCATACCCTTTCCTTTAAATAATAACCTTACTCTTGTATTACTCCAACTACTTGGGAAAACTCTATTCTGTGCCATTTTATTAAAACAGGATAATAACTTTACTTTTGCCCTACATCCTAAATTCATTACCATCTCTGCTGCCCATCCATCTAAACCTCTTGCCTTCCCACTTTTCAATTTCTTCTCTACCTCATTTAGTTCATTTTCTGAAAAGCTAATATTCCCATTACTATATTCTTTCATATTTTCTAACATTCTATCATTCATATCTAACATCTTTTCTATATTCATTACATAACTATTTAAGATTCTCTCTAAATCTTCTCTACAACTACACTCGGTTCCCTCATCATCTAGTAATACTAACTCTCTCTCCCCTAAATTTCTCCTTTTAATATAATTCCAAAATTTTTTACTCCCATCTCTTCCACTTTTATTAATATCCTCCAACAATTTACTATTCAATTTCATTCTCTCTCTATAAATATCTATTTTAGCCAACTTCTTCTTTTCTAAGTACTTTTCCCATTTAGCATTAATATCTTTTTCACTTTCCTTATTCTTAATAGCACACTTATATTCTCTACATGCTTCTTTCCTTTTTTTTACACTTTTACTAATTTTGATTTTTTTATTACTTTTATTCTTTTCAATATTCTCACCTAAAACCCTATTTGCAACTTTTTCTACTTCCTTACACCAATCCTTATACTCATCCCCAACCTAAAACCCTATTTGCCACTTTTTCTACTTCTTTACACCAGTCCTTATACTCATCCCCAACCCACTCTTCCATGATTTCTTCAACTTGTATTTTATACTCTTCCAACTTATTCTTATCATTCACTCTCCATCCACATCTTTCACTATTATTTTTACTTTTATTTCTATTCTCCATCACATTACTAACCATTTCAATTACAATGAAGTTATGATCACTAGTGCATATTTTTTCTTCATTATCAAACACCTTAATTTTTCATATTTTATTCATTCCCTCTTTCTCTACTAATACATAATTTATTGTGTGAAATATATTATTTCTGGACCATGTGAATTGTCCTTCATAAATATTTAATAAATTTCCAATACTCAAATTCACTTTCTGACAAAAATTCTTCAAAAGCTGTCCTTTTTTATTATCTACATCATCAATTTCTTCAATATGTCCATTCATATCTCCTATAACCATTATTCTCTTCCCCTTTTCTTTAAAACTTTGTATATCCTTAACTAGACATTTGTATATGTTACTATTCCACTCCATTATAATTTGACTATCTCCAGTAGCTATATAAACTATAGCCACCATCCATTCTTGTCTACCCAACCTTATTTCAAACCACAGATGTTCTTGACATTTAACAATATTTAAATATTTTTTTGATATAACACCTATACCACCATCCCTTTTTTCTTTTTCTTTTCTATTTATACCCTGCCATACCAATTGTTCCAAAATAGGTTCTTCTCTTAAATGTGTTTCCACTACTGCTAATACCTCAAGCTCTTCATTTTCTATTGTTTTATTTAATTCCATCCACTTTTCTGGTCTCCTACCACCTTGCATATCCAAAAACCCAATTTTAACAATTTCTTCTTTCCTAACTACTCTTTTATGAATTCTTTTAATTTTTTCTTCTCCATTACATTTAAAAATTACTTTCTTACCATTAATTTTACAAACCCATTCCTTCTCCATATCTGTATTTATATCTAAATCAAATTCCTTTTGCTTACTTCTTATATTCCATCCATTCTTTTTAATAATATTACAATTTAAAAACCCACCTCCCTTTATAAGTTTCCCGAAAAAATTCTTTATAAATCAAACTCCCTAAAACTTCACTTCCTTGTTTTCATAAATGCAACCCATCTTTACTATATAACTCCCTCTTTCCAATAAAACAATCCCACATATCCACAAACATAACATTATTTCTCTCACACAATTTTTTCAATCTCTCATTTATAGAACATGCCCTATCTATCAAATAACTCTTAACAAACCTTGGTAATAATCCAACTACTCCTACTCTTCCTTTAATCATAATCAAATTCCTAATCAAATCTACATACTCATCCATTATTCTCTCTGATGATTCTGATAAATTATTAGTCCCCACCATAACATACACATCTCTACTACCTTGCTTTTTAACTTTATCTGCTACATCCCTAATTCTAGCTCCAGGCAAACATACTCTTACATACCTACTTCTATTTTCCCTTGCAATTATATCCCCACATTCTGTAATTAGTGAATCTCCTATCAATACTGTTTCATAATCTACTTTTTCTACTCCATCCATAACATTTTCTAATACCTTCTGGTCCTCCTTATCTATTTCTTTCTTATCATTCCTACTCAATAATTCCTTTATCTCCTCACATTTTATCTCTAATGATTTTAATTTTACTTCTACATCCTTCAATTCTTCCTCTATCTTATTTATTCTTTGACATCATCTCCATTACACTTTTACTTTCTCCACCCACTATCCTTCGACTATCTACACTTTGAAAACACTTTCTCACCTCTTTTATCATATTTATACAATGACTGCATAACCTTGAACCTATTACATTGTTCCTAGTCTTATTTAAACATTTCAAGCAATAAACCTCATCACATATAGTACATTCCACCACAGCATGCTTAATTTCTTTTTTCCGATTATATAAACATTTTGAAATACAAATACAATCCATATTCTTTATTTTACGTTTTTCGAACTTATATTTTTCTTAAAAGTAAATCTTTTAATAACAAATTTACAAAAAACTAATCAACAAAGTAACTTTTTTAAAAACAAAAAAATAATAATTCTATATATAAAATATCAATATATAAATAATAAAACAAAACAAATAAATAAAAACTTTTTTAAAAATTTCTATATATATAAATAACAAACTGAAAAAACTTTAAAACAAATAAAAAACACAATTTTCAATCTTTCAAATACTCTTAACCACTAATTACCCTTTCATACACAATAATAATAATTAATAAATATTAATGCTCTCAGACTAAACAAATTGAAAGAAAAAAACTTTGTTTGCTTATCTGAAATGTTGTGTTTTAGAAAAGCATGTAAAAAATGCGAAGGTAGCGACCTCTACAGGACTTAACCACAAGATTACCCTGTGAAGAAAATTACATTTTGAATTACAAGTGTCAAACTAACTCAACCCACACCTTTGACACTATCCACTTTGAATAAAGTTTAGTAAATGATTAATAATAATCATTACTGTATTTACCTAAAGTGGATGGTATCAAAGATATGGATTGAGTTAGTTTGACCCTTGTAATTCAAATTATAATAATAAATTAAGGATTTGTTTATATATTAAAAATGGCAATTATAACAAAACAAATTGGTAATAAATAGTGGGGTTTGAACTTAGGATTTTTCAATCTGTATTCTTCTTCCACTCTATCTCAAACAACCGATACACATGATCACATGTGAATCATAGACTGAAAATCCTCTATTTACAATAGTAAACATTCAGTATACCAAATAAATAGGTTAATTATAAATTGGTAATAATATGTACAATATAATATTTTAAGTATTATTTAAAGATCTTTATTCAAAATAAGGAGTACATTAATTGAACCGTTTAAGATTTACAATACTGGATAATCTATTATGCTTGATGTTTATAAACACAATGCAAATTGGTCTTATTTTCTCATCTTTTCAGACAGTTGCAATTCTGATACATTTGGTTTTCATTAAAAACAGCTTCCCATTGCCAAGAATTTACTAATGATAGGTTATTTTCTCCTTAGTCAGAGTAAAATTATTACTCTTTGAATTCCCATTTTCAGGGTTGAACGTCTCTAGGTCTAAGACAGAATTTATAAAAAGTTGATTGGCATTTATCAACTGCATTCTAAATAGAATTTCCCCAAATCATTTTGGAATATTAGCTTAACAATCTTATAACAACTGTCAAAGAATTCACCCCTAGAAAACACTAGTAATTCAGATTTCTTGATAATGTTAAAAAATGAAAAGAAACCATGGAAAAAAAAAAGATTTCTAATTGCAAAGTCAGTTCATTTTGATAAACATGGTGGATGTGAAAATATCTCTTAAAAGACTAACATGGTCACTTCAATGGGTTTCTAATTTTATATATTTTTAATTTCCAGATTGACAACCTGAAAAGATATCATTAGAATAGAACCAAACTTCTCTATTTCAATATTCTGCTAATATTAATTGAATAAAATAATTAAATATTAGGAAACTTGAACTACTTTTGATTGTCTTAAACTAGAGAAGGTCATAGGTGTAAAAATATAGTTTCAGATGGTCTAAAAAATTTAACACTTACATGCAAAACACAGTCATTTATTAACATTATTCATATAGAAACTTCCAAAATCTACACAGGAAAACTGCAACAGTGCCAATTCAAGAGATAATTTCATCATTTTAGACATATTTCAAATTAAGATCTTTTTATGAATGTCCAACTAAAAAAATCTTTCAAATAAGCAATAAATTATGGCATAAAAACTGGATTTCTTGCAAAACTCAAAACAAAATTGTCCAGATCTAACAATAAAGCCAACTGGATTTGAACTTCCTAGTATTACTAGGATTCTACTAAAAGGTTTAGAAATGTTAAGATATTTCTTTTTATGAATGTCCAATTAAAAAAATCCTTCAAATGAGCAATAAATTATGGCATAAAAATTGGGTTTCTTGCAAAGCCCAAAACAAAGTTTTCCAGATCTGACAATAAAGCCAACAGGATTTGAATCTAATGCAATCTTTTTTATAATTTCTTTTTTATTTTGCTTACAGTTTTGAATGTCTTGCAGTCTTCATCAGAACTCTGTATAAGTTTCATTTCTCTCTTTACAACTGTAACTGAAAATTATTTTTTTGAACTTCCTAGAATTACTAGGGTTCTGCTAAAAGGTTTAGCAATATTAAGATTTTTCTTTTTATGAATGTCCAACTAAAAAAAAATCCTTCAAATAAGGAAAAAATTATGGCATAAAAATGGATTTCTTGCAAAGTTCAAGACAAAATTTTCCAAATTCAACAATAGAGCCAACTGGATTTGAACATCTTAGAATAGGGTTCTACTAAAAGGTTTAGAAGTATTAATATCACTATGATGATCTTATCACAAATGGAATTTAATAATCTTTGGTTTAAATAGTCATGTCAAACACAAATTATAAAACACATAGTTAAAAAAAATAAAATTTAATGTTGTTCAGAGTGTACATAAAAATTCACATGAAATTTGAGAATAAGTGGGATGAACTGAGCCAAATTAACAACTGTTCCATCTATTTATACACTATAGAATCAAAAATCATGAGAGCCATTAGTGAATCTACTCCTGTTTGAAATAATTTTTTAAATAGTTACCTATTGTCAAAAAAAATACATATGATAAAAGTATTTATTTAATTATATATAAATATTGAAGTAACATTTAATTCTATAAATATTTGTACAATGATTAGAGTGTTGGATCATCATTGAGATGTAGACTCAGGATATTGTCACATTTCTACAGTGATTAGAGCATTGGATCATCATCAAGATATAAACTCTGGATAATCACATTTCTACAGTGATTAGACCATTGGATTGTCATCAAGATAAAGACTCAGGATATTGTCACATTTCTCCAGTGATTAGAGTGTGGATCATCATTGAGATATAGACTCTAAATGTTATCATATTTCCACAATGATTAGAGCATTGGATCATCATTCAAGATATAAACTCAGGATATTCTACAGTGATTAGAGCATTGGATCATCATTGAGATACAGACTCAGGATATTTTCACATTACAATTAAATTATAAAAAATTAATTTAAAAATTTTTAAAAAATTTAATAATAAAAAAAAAAATAAAAAAAACATTTCTACAGTGATTAGACCATTGGATTGTCATCAAGATAGAGACTCAGGATATTGTCACATTTCTACAGTGATTAGAGTGTTGGATCATCATCAAGATATAGACTCTGGATGTTGTCATATCTCTACAATGATTAGAACACTGGATCATCATTGAGATATAGACTCAGGATATTGTCACATTTCTACAGTGATTAGAGCATTGGATCATCATCAAGATATAAACTCTGGATATTGTTACATTACTACAGTGATTAGAGCATTGGATCGTCATCAAGACAGACTCAGGATAGTCACATTTCTACAGTGATTAAAATGTTGGATCATCATCAAGATATAGACTCAGGATACTGCCACATTTGTACAGTGATTAGGGTGGTGGATTGTCATTGAGATAGACTCAGGATATTGTCACATTTCTACAGTGATTAGAGCATCGGATCATCACTGAGATATAGACTCAGGATATTATCACATTTCTACTGTGATTAGATGGTTCCATCATTAAGATATAGACTCAGGATATTGTCACATTTCTACAGTGGTTAGAGTGTTAGATTGTCATCGAGATATAAACTCATGATATTGTCACATTCTGAAAAAATATTTATCAAAATACAACAGCAATGATTAGATTATATAGTGACACTTAGAAGCTTAACAACGAGAAGGGGTGGTGATAAGATGATTCATATCTCCAAAACTTTGTTTTGCAAGACGTATTTTGTGGATGTAAAGAGAATAAAAACAAACAGAGATTTAAATCATCTAGATTTTTAAGGTTGTGATAGTTTTTGTAAATCATGCACAAGAGCTTAAGGAAATATTGCAAAAGTTATCAGATTAAAATAATATTTAAGTAGATGTATATTGTCTAAACTTAATGTAATTATAAAGGATTTGAACTCAGACTTTCAAATTGACCCCAGCTATCCAATCCATATCACATAACATACACAATATGGATATGATAATAATATTGGTACTATCAAGGGTTTTGAGCATTTTCATTCTCAGATTTCAATGATAAGGATGGCTGAGGAGTTGAAGAGTAGAGAAGATTGAAACTTATCCATTAAAGTTTGAAGATGTGCTATCTTAATATAAACTGATCACAGATTGTATATATGTGTGGGAGATGGTTTAGCATGAACTATGTATATTGGAGATCATTTATCTTTTTATATGCATGTGGACATGTATCAATTATATAAGATGGATTGGATAGATGTGGGAAGTTTGACAGTCTGAGCTGAAGTCCCTTATAATCAGATTAAAATAAGGAAGCAGAACTAAAGATAAATGCTAAAAAAGGCAAAACTAGCATTAGATGGAATTTTCACAGAAGAAAAGAAAATATTGATAATCATGATTTCAAATAAGGTAACAACTACAAAAAGTTTGACCAGATTATTAATACAAATAAAAAGATAATGGATGAAATTGATCATAAAATTAAATTTGGACCGAGTGCTTTCCGTAGAAATAATTTCATGTTAAAAATAAATATGCCTATGTGGTTTCAAAAGACAATTTTTTAATAAACATAGTTCACATATTGTTCTTTAAGAATCAGAAACATGGATACTTAGCAGAAGAGTATTACACAGAGGCTAAACTTTCCAGGGCAAGTCAGAGTAATCAATGAATGCCAGAAGGTTTGTGCACAAAATGACTATCGATTGCCTACCCATCCAATATTCCTAGATTAGTTTCCAGCTTGTGGCTTTCATCAGTGAGGAGGCTTGGATCTGAGAGCACCGCACCAAAGCCATATGCTTGAAACTAGTCTGGGGATACTGGAGTAGGTACTACAGGATTTTATGCACAAACCTTCTTGCATCCATTGATTACTCTGGCTTGCACTGGTGGCGCTACTGTATGGAGAGTAAACAGCTTGGGTAAGCATAAAGAATGGTGGTCATGTGATGTTCAGAAGAGTATTACAGAGACATGAGACTACTCAATGAAGTCCAGAAAAGAGTACGTTAGGAGTTACAAGAGATCAAAATGAAATATGTGGGTGAAAAAATAAACAAGTATCAATGACATCACAGAAATAATCAGGAAACTGAAATGGAGTTGGGATGCACATATTGATAGAGGAGATAACAGTTCAACAGTTGAAGTTTCAAATTGGATCCCAAGAGGTAGTAAAAGTCCTAAAATAACGTGTGATGTATGTAGAAAATAATGAAGTTTGCAGGCATGTTGTAAAAAATGGGCTATGGAGAGTTTGGAGAAACTGGATTAAAAGTGGAGAGACATATCCCGCAGTGGATCAATAGTGGTTGAAAATGACATTTTTTAATGCTACTATATACAAAAATCTAAAATTGATTCGCAAGTTGATTCTGTTTTTTCAAATCACGAAAGTATTGGTGGGCATAAATTTTATCATCAAAATATCAATACTGTGTGTAATGAATCAAATGATAGATAAGAGGCTTGGTTTGAAGTCTAAAAACATTATCAATCAGTGTAACACTAGTGATCTAGTGGACACGCATTGGAATAGTTCCAACATGTCCCATGATTCTGGTACTCAGTACCGAAAGTGCTTAGCAAAATAGTATTAATCTTCAATTTTTTTTTTACTCTGGTTGTCACGTTTTATACGTATACAATAATTTACATTATTTTACAGAGTTATTGTGATTTACTACTCAGACATTATGTAGGATGGAATAAAGGAAGTTGAGTAATACTTTATGCTCTAAACAGTTGGCCCATAATAAGATTATCTGGTGAAGATCTAAAGATTCCTGACTTTTAGTTTAAAACACAAATTTTTCAGATTAGTTTTTTTTTTTAAGTATAACTGCCATGATCCTTCTACTACCATACTTCTAAAATGTATAAGAACTTCTTAATGAATGATAAGATACAAATACATGCACATATTGTACAGACAGACAGTCAGACGGAAGAACAGATAAATAGATAGATAGATAGATATTGGACTACTTCCATTATCTAATATTAAGTATTGAATGTCTTTAGAAGAATTTAATTTTATCTTAATATTCCAAATACATTCAACTGTTAGTGATAGCATATAGATTAATAAATGCATAATATTTCAAGAGGTATTATTCTCTGTTCTTCAACTGTTGCTGACCTGACCAATGACAATACTAGCTTGGGAATCAAACCTGGACTCTTAGAATCTTGAATATTGAATTTTACAGTGACACTCTAACCAATTGGGCCATGCTAAAGGTGTTACCTTAAAATTAAAGAATCTAAGGGTCAAGGTTCAATTCCCAAGCTATTAGTGTCACTGATCAGGCCAGCAACACCTTAAGAAGAGAGGATACCTCTCGAAACGTTGTGCATATACTAACCTGTGTACTATTATTAATAGATGAACGTAAAGACATTCAATACTTAATATTAGATGATGGAAATAGTACAATATATAAAATACAAATAATACATACATAGAAGAGATGGTAATAAATGGACAATTGAAATCTTAAACTGGATTCCAAGAGATTGTAAAAGACCCTAAAAGAAACCACATGTGAGATGGATGGATGAAATAAGTAAGTGTGCAGGGGTGATTTGGAGAAGAGAGGCTAGAAATCGGAGAAGATGGATTGAACTTGGAAAGACCTTCATCTTGCAGTGGATTGATAATGGTTGACAATGATAATATGACGTGTATAAAATATTTACATAAAATTTTAAACATATGCAAAACAGACATAAATATGCAAGCATGTATGTAAATTGATCTCTAGCTTGTGTGCATGAATATACCAGCGTGTATATAAATTGATCTATAACTGTGTGTACACACATACATGTAAGTATAAAGTATACAATTTATGAGAGATAGAATTGTTTCTATTGCATTAATGATAAAATAAAAGCTAAGCCATTTAGCAAATTTACATAATATTTATAAGTAACCTCCAACAGCTACAAAAAAGAAATCAAGATCCTGCTGGGATGTTCCAGCAGTGGTTTCTCTTTTGTTTCTCCGATGCATAATTCCTAGAGGAGCCACTAGCTTTTTTGTAAACAAATTAAATAGCAATATAAAATATTTTGTTTAAAACGAACTTAAGAATAGAGCTAGATCAAATTTCTTTTTTTCGAGGGAGGATGGTGGTAGTTAGAATAGCAAGTTTTTAAAAGTTTAATTGTAGTTTTATGTAAATTAAAAAAAAGCTTAAGATTTGTAAAAAGCCATTTCAAAAGACGCGGAACAACAGGATGTGGTTTGAATTTGGAAATGAACATTCGAGATGATTAATTGATGGAAAGCAACAATACTTTAGAAATGCGTCCAAAGCAGCCGAATTCATATCGGTTGAAACTTAATATCTTTTCTAATTATGTGATAAACAAATTGTCGCGTTATAATTCAAACGTTAATGTAATTAGTTTTCTTTTTTTTTTTTTTTTTAAAAAAAAAAAGTTTTAAAAAGCCATCAAGTTATAAGAATTCACTACTCTTTGATTTAATAAAACATTATTTAAATATAATAAAATTGACAAAAACTATTTATAAAACAATAAATGCAATATTTTCATGGATTTATTATGTTGTAAACAAAGAAATGTGTAGGCTATATCCATGTAATAACTAGAATTATATTTTTAGTAAGTAATCACCAATTAATAGCCCTACGGGATTTAGAACAGTTGGTAAAGCTGACTTAAAATCGGTAGGTCCCAGGATCAATTCTGATCTTACGCCTTTTTTTTATATAATAATTACTATTCAGTCTTAAGACTAAACTATGTTGTCTAGTATTCAATACTAGTTTGTTTGTATTGAGTTTAATTATAAATAGATGGACTTTTAAAAAAGTTTCATACTTATAAAAATAATTATCTAGGTTTAAATCCATTTATCAATATGAGTTAGAAGTATAAAAAAAAATGGTGCCGATTTAGTTTGCACTCATGGCTATTTTGAAAACTAAAGACCAGCCAAAACCACCCCTGACACAGCCAATCGGTAAATGACATACATATTGAATAAAAGTACTTTAAATTCATATTTTAGAAATTATAAGGTAGTAAAAATAACATGCTTTATTTCAATAGAGCATATAGCATAATCTTTTAGTATTTGGAAATTATAAGCTTGGTTTGATCAGACTTCTGCAGCTTTTGGATAATACTTCGTATTAGCTAAACCATTCTCCCCCCCTCCCCACATATTCAGGCACTTGGCGCCATCATATTTCAAATATTTTATGAAGGTAAGTTTAAAAAAAAAAAACCCTAATAAAATTAAGCATATTATTTTTACTGGATTATAATTTTTAAAATATGAATTTAAAGTACTTTTATTCAATATTTATTGCCATTTATCAGTTGGATAAATCAGCGGTGGTTTTTAATTCAAAATGGCCGTGAGTATAAATTAAATCAGGACCAAAAACCACTTTTTATTTGATGATTAAAGTCAAGATTAAAATGCTATTATTGGATACTAGAACGAATTAATTTAGTCTTAGGTCTATCAGAAGAAATTGATGGTTTTCTAGCAACAACTATTGCTAAACTATCTCAAGTCATTACATTGATATAATAGCTCCACTTTGCTTTGCTTATATTTATTACACTGTGTATTACCATTAACATATTATTAGAGGCCTTTTTATGATTAACAATTAAGGAGAGGATCTCTATTTGCCCAAAGGCAGACTAAAGTAGATAGATAATAGGGTAGTTTATAAATTACCAAAACATCTTATGACTACGACACGTGCTGATAATAAAGTACCAAACATTATACAGTAGTGCCACCAAGTACAAGCCCTCATAATCAATGGATGCAGGAAAGTTTGTGCATAAAATCCCTATCTAGTACCTACTCATCCAACATCCCCAAACTATTTTCTATCTCATCCAACATCCCCAAACTAATTTCTATTTTGTTGCTTTCATCAGTGAGGAGTCTTGGATTTGAGAGCACTGCACTTAGATCTTAGGATCTAATGCAACCCTCCAGCAGTCACCTTTGATCTATTTAGTTAACTACAAAGCTAGGAGCCCAAGATAAAACACCATAATGATTTCCATCCAAACTCATTCACTGTGTGCAAGTACAAGGCTCCTAGCTTTATAGTTAACTAAATAGCTAGAAGGTGGTTGCTGGAGGTTGTATTAGATCCTAAGATCTAGGTGCAGTGCTTGCAAATCCAAGGTTCCTCACTGATGAAAACCATAAGATAGAAACTAGTCTGATAATGTTGGATGAGTAGGCACTAGATAGGGATTTTATGCATAAACCTTTCTGCATCCATTAACCATGAAGGCTTGCACTTTGTAGCAGTGCTGTATGGGGAGTTTGGTATTCTTATTAGGGTAGTAATATAATATTAGAGGGTTAATAATAGCTGTTTTTCATTGCTTTGACATTCAATTTCTTACTAATAATTTTTGAAAAAGCAGATATCTCAAAAATATTTTCAGTTATCTTTTTCATATTTTAACACTTCCAGTTATTCTGATGAAAAACTTGATAATATGAGGTTATTCAAAACTAAATGATAGCACCGAAACTTTGCTAAATATAGATTAGTAGATTCGTTTAATTATTTCACAGCTAGATGGAGTTGATAATCTCTGCTTTATTTTCATATACATTTAATTACTGAGCAAAGTTATTATTTTTCATACTTATAAAAGATTGCAATGCAAAAATTAGTGTCATTAGTAGTAATTGACCTTATTTAACACTACAAAACAATAATTAATCAATGACCACCAGATGTCAGGCCAAACTCAGATTAGATTTTCACTCTAACCTTGTGCTTGTATACTTACACTAATCAGAGATTAAATTAGCAATTATTACATTTTAATAATCTTAATTGGATGTAATTGTAGACATTTTTAAAACTTTTTAGCAAAAAAATGATATATATCCAAACCAAATCCATAAAAAAATGGCAAAGTGGATTATATATTTCTAATGCATGTGCTAATACAACTAAAGTTACAAAAGTATATAGTTGGAGACTATATGTATTCTTATCTCAAGAGCATACAAGATTGATTTGGAATTAACTCAGATTGAATAGTAAATAAGATAGTAAAGTATGGAGAATCTACTATTGCTCATTCATAACAACTCATACCAGAAACTAGTCTGGGGATTAGACTAGTATTAGTATGCCACCTGGTATTAATTATAGTTATGTTGAGTGTCATGGTAACCTTAATGAAATATTAAATGTAAGCTAGGAGAATTGTAAAATACTTTATTTTGGCATCATTAATTATAGTTATGTTGAGTGTCATGGTAACCTTAATGAAATATTAAATGTAAGCTAGGAGAATTGTAAAATACTTTATTTTGGCATCATTCAACATTATAATTAAAACAGGCAAAACTCTATATGTATCACCACTCCATGCAAACCAGAGGAATCAATGGATGCCAGAAGTCTTGTGCATAAAATCCCCATCTAGTCCCTATTCATCTGCATTAGATGGGAATTTTATGCACAAGCCTTCTGGCATCTTACTCTGCTTGCACGGAGTGGCAATACATAAGTTTTGCCTGTTTTAATAACAGTTATAAGCAAGCATAAGAAATGGTGATCATGTGATGTTTATTGGCTTAAAACATTGTAATTAATATTCAAAAATAACTACAGTATAGTCATCAAAAGAAGACAGATTAACCATTTGCTTAATTAATGCTAGTGACTTTGTGGAGAGAAATAAAAAAAAAGTGCTGGAGTTGAGTTTTTTTGTACAGCTACCTGTTAAGTTATTTCTATTTTTTTTTAAATCATGAAGTTCATATATTTTTTATTCTAATTTCAAAAACAATTTAAGAACATCAGGATAATTAAAAGGTGTTGATATAAAAGAAGTTTTGACAAAGTCTTGACATGTATGGGCTTTGCGATAGTATTTCACGTCCTTTGTGAGATTATTTTGAGAAAATTTTTTGAATGACTAAATCTTTATTTTTCCACAAAGTTTAAATATACCATTGTGTATTTACACTAATCTTATACCAGTGCCAGATACTATTGGCTTGGTGTAGTGTTAGTTGCCTGCAACTATAGAAGAAAGGAACTTCAAGTGTCCATATAAGTTTCTACCACTTCTAGCTAAACTGTGACAGCCTGCCTCATGAGTAAGTAAAATGACACTTATTAAAATAGGCAAAAACTCTCCATAAAGTAGTGCCATTCAGTACAAGCCAGAGTAATCAATGGATGCCAGAAGGTTTGTGCATAAAATCTCTATCTAATGTCTATTTATCCAATATCTCCAGACTATTTTCAAGCTTGTGGCTTTCATCAGTGAGGAGCCTTGCATCTAAGAGCATAGCACCTAGATCTTAGGATCTAATGCAACTCTCCAGCAGCTACGTTTTATCTCTACTTAAGTATAAAACTATGAGTCTAAAATTCAAAACACAATATTTTTATTCCAAGCCCAGTCATGTAAGTCTGAACTCAGTTCAGTACCCATACATTTTGGTGTCTTTGGTTCTTTAATAACCATAGCCACCACTATCCTATTACGGCAGGATTGGTGTTAAACCACTAAATCACATGATCACTATTTCTTATGTTTGCTCATAACTGTTATTAAAACAAGCAAAACTTTCCACACAGTAGTGCCACTCAGTGCAAGCCAGAGTAATCAATGGATGCCCGAAGGTTTGTGCATAAAATCCCTATTTAGTGCCTACTCGTCCAATATCCCCAGACTACAGGTTAGTAAATTACAGAATGGCTCTGCTGATTACAGAATTGCTCTAAACTTTGATATTCAAGAATCTAAAGGTCTGTGCTAACATTACCACTGGCCAGGCCAGCAACACCTGAAGAGTGAGAATAATGCCACTCATAATCAACTAAAGATGTATTGTCATTGGGTGTTATTGTCACCTGTTAAAAATATTAACATTTGTATTGTTAATATTTTTAAAAATAAAATATGTATTCATTAATTAATTTAATGAATCTTGTTTAACGTTATATCAACCTTGATACTGTTTCATTGTTTATGTGAATAAATTAAAAAATGTAAATATTAATACTATTTCATATAAATATTGTTTTGATCAATGTTAACAAATCACAATTAAGCTTACAGAATGTTTCATAATTTCAAGAAATTATATTATGTGCTACTTCTTGTAATTGGTATTTGTGTAATTTTATAGAAGGTATAATTAAATTGTATACATCTATTAGAAAAAACCCAGAAAGAGACCAAATGTGAGATGGATGGATAAAATAAAAAAATATGCAGAAGTGATATGGAGAAGAGAGGCTAGAGAGATCAGAGAAGATGGATTAAACCTAGAGAGATTTCATCCTGCAGTGGATTGATAATGGTTGATGATGATTAAAAAAATTTGACAAATTGAATTATAATTTATCTGTGATAAACAAAAAAGTGCAAAAAATGTTTGATGAATGAAATATTTTTTGAACCGGATAAACATTTTTGAATTCTGACATTTTTTGTTTCACCTGGTGGAAGTTTTTGAAAATGCTTCAATCTTTCATTTCTGTATAAAGTATTTATTTTATAATAAAACTCAATAAATTGGACTTGGTTTCTTTTTAATTTTATTTTAGAAATGAACAATATTCTAAAAAATTATATTTAAATTTTGTATATAAATATCATCAACGATATTCATGTAAATACTCTTTTAGAAAATGGATATTTTTTTTTTTTAAATGCAAACAAACAAACATAAATTTGTAATAAATCTATAAAATTCTGCTTTAAAATCTAATGTTTGCTTTATAATTATTAAACTATTTGAAAAAATTTGAATACTGTCAATTTTGTTTGGTGATGATACTATAGAATGAATTTCACATAAAGTGTGGTCAAATCTACATCATGGTTTTTATTATAGTCATGTTTAATAAGTTTTATTTATAAAAATAAAATGTAAATGAATAAAATTAAATTAAATATATGAATTTTTTGTTTAGTGCGTAAAAATAATTAGAAATATTTAATAAACAAGCAAAAAATGTATTCATTTTATTCCAAAAACATTGAGTGAAAACTAGACTCAAGAAAAAAATACTCTTAAAAGAAGACTTTCCTTATCAAAAGTATATTCTCTTATTCTTCTCTTTTACTTTTTTTTGCATATATTCATATATATATTGCTTATAATACTTTTTTCATATACACGTCAATGCAAACAAATTTTCCTAGCACACATTGATTACTATGGTTTGCACTAGATGGTATTTCTGTATGAAGTTTGTTACTAATTAAGGCTCATCTTCATTGGATTAGGCATATGAAGCAAATAAAGACTAGTGAAATTATAATTACTTTAGGTGAACTTGATTATAATTTTATAGAAGAAGATAGACCCTGTTTATATTAAAAAAAGTAATGTGAATGATACTATGAAGAGGTGAAATTTTGATTTGTTTTTACAAAGAGTATATGACTGAGAATAGAATATATAAGAGAGCTACAATTAATCAAAGTGTTTCAAGTTTTTCTGAAGGATTTTTTTAAAAAAAGCACATGGCAAGATGAAAAAATTGCATAAAACTAGCATGTTATATACTTCATTAACATAAATATTTGTTTGTCATTCCAAACTTAAGTTAATTTATGTTCTTCTTTGTCTATATCTTCAATGTATAAGTGACAACTAATGAATATATATATATATATATTCAAATTGTTTATTAACAGTATGTCTCTCTCCACTATATGTCAATTATTTATTAGCACAAAAAACAACAAGACCACCCTCTTTTACTATAGATGAATTTTGCAAACAATCTCACTTTTTAAGTAAGCTAGATGTATCAAATAACTAAATTTCCACAATCCACTCATCACCCTACTATGGTTATTTCCAAAATTAACATTGGTTATAAAAGATGAACATCATGGATGCAATGACACCCAAAAGTGTTTGCAATCAAATTTCTGCAGATGATTCTGATGGAGAATTCCAAGAACTGACTCCAACAGTTTTGCAATCATTTCCAGTGGTGTATACTTAGTCATAAGGGAATTATTTTGAATAATCAATAATCAAAACCATGGATAACACTGTGAATTTTATTTGACATCAAGTCACCTTTTTATGGTGACATATGACATAGCTTCATTTACTTTATGATTGGATCTAATAAAACTGTTGAAGAATGTTGCAGTTCCACAGTGCCTATAGATGAATTCCTTAATTACCACTTTATGATGAATACTAAAATAACGTTAACAATGAGTTGGTGTAAAGTTTTCCACATAGTAGTGCCACTTAATGTAAGCTCATCGCACATTTTAACCTATATCCTATACATTCCCATCCAATTTCCTCCGACTAATTTTTAGCTCAAAATTTTCATCAGTGAGGAGCTTTGCATCTGGGAGGAGTACTGAATAGAGATTAAAATGCACAACTTTCTAGCATCTAGTGATTACTAGAGCTTACACTAGGTGTCACTAAAAAAGTTGCTACTGTTTTGATAAAGAAATAGTGTGTGATGTTTTAGTACTGTAATACCAATTCTAGCCAAAGGTGACTATGGTTATTGAAAAAATAAAGTTATCAAAATAAATAGATACTGAACTAGATTAGGATCTGTATGACTATATAAGTGAATTAGTTTGGATTGAAAACTATTGTGTTTTCAGTTTACATAGCTTTGTGGTTAACTAAAGAGGTAAAAGGTGATAGCAGGGGGGTTGCATTAGATTCAAAAATCCAGATGCATTGCTCCTAGATCCAAGGCTCCTCACTGATGTAAACCATAAGCTAGAAACTAGTCTGAGGATAATGGATGGGAAGGAATTGGATAGAGATTAAAATGTACAACCTTTTAGAATCTATTAATTACTAGAGCTTACACTAGGTGGCACTATTGTGTGAAAAACATTTTTGCTACTGTTTTAAGTGAGTTTTAAGAAATAGTCATCGTGTGATGTTTTAATATTGTGATATAAAAAATTGCAAACAATCATTTATGATTATCAAAGGGATATGCTATTCAAATAACTCTTTGCCAATAGTCTGTGTGGAAATTGCCAATAGCCATGTGAAAACAATTTAAATATATTGGTAGATTTTTAAGTAAAATAACAGGCCTAGATGCTGAGACACAATAGATTCCAATGGCTGCTTCTATTATCTGTATATACAGTTATTGTTTCATCCATTCTATTATATGAAAGGGAAATTTGAACACCCTATCTATGTAGCATTAAAGTGCCAGAAAAATTTCATTTAAGGTTGCTCTTTAAACTTTTAAAAGTACAATCAATCAATCAATAGTATTCTGTCCCATAGACAGATCCAAAGGTTAGTCACATCATCTATTCATCCATCTCCCCCCCCCATTCCATTTTTTTATATCCCAGCTCTTCAATTCCCCATAACTCTTTCTATTTCTTATATCATTTAACAATGGCAAGATGGTCAATATTTTTTTCAATTTATTGGATGCACTGCTATAAAATTAATAACAAATCCAATAGTTCTATTATTATAAAATATAAATTACAATATGACTATTGCATAAAACAGAGAAACAAAGGACTCAAATGAGTAGAGAGTGCTTGGCAATAGAGTTTTTTATATTATTTTAATGTTTCTCTGTTTTATAGAAAGGTCATATTGTTGTCATTATCACCATTAACCATTATCAATTCATTGCAGGATGAAGGTCTCTCCAAGTTCAATCCATCTCCGATCTCTAGCATCTCTTCTCCACATCCCCCTACACACTTCCTTATTTCATCCATCCATCTCATGTGTGGTCTCTTTCTGGGTCTTTTATAATCTCTTGGAATACTGTGTTTTAAAATTAATAATTTTATTAGGCAAAACATCTTTAATGACCATAAGCAAAAATTTTATTATTCTGCTCTTATGAAATATTTATTTCTCTTAGATATAGGAGTATAGTTTTGGTGTGGTTCCCTAGAAATACAGCTCTTACTGATTGGCTAGGTGTGCTGCCATATTAATATCTTAAAAAATATTTTATAGTGAAATTTAAGTGTGAACTTGCCTGAGAAAATGAACCTTGTTGACATAAAGTTTATCTTAGAGACAAGCAATATTGATTTTTCATATTGGGAAGATATCATTGATGATGAAAAAATTAATGGAAAGTTGCAATCATGTTGAAGTTTTTCAGAAGTTTGTACTCAATAACCCCCACTCCATTGTCCATTCCTGTAAGATGAATACAGACACTTTGTAGCATGAATAAAGACACAAGCATGAATAAAGACACAAGTGTTTTTATTCATGTTTCATGAATGAGTGGTAGAACAGAGGTTATTAAGTTATCTGTTACACATGGAATCTGTGTGTATTTATTAAAAAAATAGATCTATATTTTTCTAACTGGTTTAAAGTTTATATTTGGGCAAGGGATAATCTCTAGTTTAATAAATGATTAGTGATAATCCTTGATATGCTTATCTGGGTCAGTTTCTACTAAAGTTGTGAGTATAGTAAGTTTGACACTTATAAATCAAAATACGTTGTTAGCCGAGAGGTCAGTTGGTTGCAGACGGTTGTTGCGGGTTCACCTCCCGGCCGATGCTATGACATATGAAAGAAAATATATATATAAGTTTCTATGGAAGAAGTTAAAAAGCAGATCACAAAAGTATCAGCTAAATGAAATAATGGTTCAGCATGATCTATATGTGAACATATTTATGGTGTACAGATTGGTTTGTAAGGTCATCACAAAACTCATCTCTAGAATAGTCAAAATAAGAGTCATAGATCACATGCCCCTATCTCTTAAGCTTGTAAGTTATAAACAATGAGGATTGCCAATTCCTCAACAACCTACGTGGCACCTCTCTGAGGAGTGCCAAAGCACGAAACCATGGTCAGAGGTTTGAGGGGGGGTCCTGACAGAGATATTTTAAGTGCTGGCTCTGGCTAAGCAGTTATCATAAAGCTTGTTGAGGAATTGGCAATCCTCATTGTTCATCTCTAGAATATTTTGTTTATTATGTGAACAATTATGGTGTACAGATTGGTTTGTAAGGTCGTCTTGGAGTTTAAATGGCCATACTTGTTTTCGAGTGGTTGTTGGTGATAATAATGTACAATCGTAAATTTAATTTTTGGCCAATTTTTAAATACAAAAGTTGCCTCATATACCAGTTGATGTATAATTAATATAGGTGGAGACTCTGATATTTATTAACATTTAATTTCCTCTAATTCATTTTTAGTGATAAGAATTTTCTGTTGCAAACTAATAGGGGGAAGATCCTAATAGATCAAATTCACGTGTGGGTCTGTATATATGTATGTGTGTCAAATTTTAATATCTAAACAATTCAACTCTATACTTAACAAAATATTTCATCTAGTATTTACTAAGCTAAATTTATCACTGCTTTTTTCTTATTGCAAAATTTTTCTTAATTAAAATAATATCTTAACTTATTTTATAAAAAGCACTTCTATTCATTTTAACTACGTTTTAATATTAATCTAAATTTAATGAATCACGCGGAGACTCCCCCCGCCCTTTATTAAATTTCATTTTCCATTAGCCTCCACCGCCACCCCATTTTTGTCATTGTGTTCTTGGGAGGCCTTTATTTTGAGGCAGATGCTGTACTCCGTTAGGCAATTGTGGTCATTATTAAAGACCACTCCAAAGTCTGTTGACTCATTATTAACGGTCAAGCCATTTCACTATTTCCATTAAGTCTTTTTAATTAAAGCTCAGGCGTACCGTACTAGAAAGAAACTCTCAAAAGCATGTGACTCGGTACAGTCAGATGGGAGACCTGATAATTAAAATAAGAATACAAAAAGGCCAATTTAAAATAAGCTTTGATTTTAAACTTCCTTTGAACAACAATAAAAATGACACTTTTAAATTATCACTATTATAAAATATTAAGTAGATCTACTAACCATTTGCTAGACATTTTATGTAAGCAATGTAAAACAGGCGTATTAGAGAGGTAATAGGGCTGATATCTATATACAAGTGTAATGAATACGGAAATGGCTCAATTCTGAGAACAACTTTTGCATTTAAAAAAAAAAAGATGTTCCTCTATGTAAATAATTTTCTATAATAATAAAAAACAATGTGAAAACGACGAAGTAAAATTAAACTCCATAATGACATTCTTAAATGCAGCCGTTTGTTTATAACTAAAATTAAAGGGGATTTGAACTCAGACTTTCAAGCTTGGAGATGATGATCTGGTCGTGTGTATTGGTTATATAAGATGGAGTGGATAGCTGAAGGAAGCTTGAAAGCATGAGTTCAAATCCCCTTTAATTACACCTTAAAGTTAGGTATTTCAATATACTAGTATTGATTTATTATAATTAAAATATAAATTTACCAAAAAAAATATGAAGGGAAGAATGTAAAAACATTATATTCAAATACTGAGTTTGAAATGAACTGGAGTAAATCAAGTTTGGACTAATAGGAGATACAGATAATAAACTAAGAATTCATTTTCACACTCGATTTATAATATGTAAGGCTAGAGTAAAACATTAAATTTGAGACCGTCCAACGATAATATAAAAAAGACATTTTATTTTTGTCTCTTTTCAAATCTCAATCCGAGTTAAGCGCAACTCCCCCCCCCCCCCATTTTCCATTACTGTCCATTACAAAAAAGCATAGCGTGAAAAAAAATATATAATTTTGGTAAATAGAGATTTAATAAAAAGATAATACCTGCTCATTACATTTCATCAGAGAGATTAATTTGAAATAATGGAAACAGAGAACGCTCTGACAGATTTTAAGTATTACGTATATTCACTCACAATATAAATACGGTGATATTAAAAATGAACGATTTGGAAAGATTTAATAATAATACTAATTTTAAAAAAAAGTATAAATTTTACATAAAAAAACTATTTTTTTTTTATAAGTGTAGATCTTAGATGTTATCTACTTTGCCTGTCCATTAAAGTATGAAGATTGGCTATCTTAATATAAGCCGAGCTTTGATTGTATATATGTGTGGAGATGATAATCTTGGAACAACTGATGAGTGCTGGTTTAGCACGAAATACGAATATTGGTGATTATTTATTTTTTCGACATGTGTGTGATCAAGTGTATCAGCGGTAAGAGATAGCATGGATGGTTAAGAGTTGTGTGAAAGTCTGAGTTCAAACCCCCTATATATTACGCATATAAGTGCAGGTATAAAAAACCCTGCACTGTAGAAAAAAATCATATTTTAAATTTAGGTTGCATATCACATGAACGTATATCCGCTGATATAGTGTATATACACAGATATAATTGATATAATTATATATAATTAACTATTAATTAATATAATTGATGTGAAATAGTAATAAAAACTTATAGCAAAAAGTTCAGTAGCTAAGTAAGATTTTAAAAAGAATAAGATGTTTTGTTTGTGGTCCGTTGAAGTTAAAATTATATATATATATATAAAGATTTATTAAATATTTTGTCTGAAGTGTGGGATGATTAAAATGAGAAGAAAAAAAAATTTGAGAGCTACAGAGATGTGGATTTGAAAATTGAAAAATTAATAAATAAAGTTAAAAAATATTAAATGTTGAAAGAATTTAATATATATATATATATTATTTCTTTAAAAAAATTAAAAGAAAAAATGAAATATTAATGAAGATTATGAATAGTTAAAAAAAAGAGGAAAGTAATAGATGAGTTTTAAAAAAAAACTAAAAATATTTGAAGATTGGAGCAAGAGAGAGAGAGAGAACTTAGAAAAATGACTTAGATGTTATGTTTGGCACGTTCACTTGATAAGTAATGATTAGTATAAAAATATGTATATAATTTAAAATTATAGCATAATCGCAGTAAAGATAACATCTCATAATTTTACAAATGATATGGGAACAACCTTAGGGATCATACAACTTTTTCACATCTCTTTAGTCATATGTTTATTATATTATCCCTCTACATAAGATACTAAAAGCAGACAGAAAACAGTCCTTACCTTGATGAGAATGGTGTAGTAAAAATTACATTATTGCTTATAACACTTCTTCCATATACACTTCAATGCAAACAAATTTTCTTAAAAACTTCTTTATTCTTCTTACAGTTTCGACTGTCCAGCAGTCTTCATCAGAGCTCTAATCTTCTTCTCTGCTTTAATTAAAATGTAAGGAGAATAAAGAAGTTTTTAAAAAAATTTGTTTGCATTGAAGTGTATATGGAAGAAGTGCTATAAGCAATATATATATATATGATTATATGAAGATATGCAAAGAAAGTCTAAGAGAAGAAGTAAGAGAATATACTTCTGATAAAAATTACATTACTAAAATATATTCAATATGGGGACAAACATTTATGCATAAACATTTACAATGTGAGCATGGATATTTATAAATAAAGAATTGCAGTTATCCTAAACACTATGCAAATTATTTGTAGACTCAAGGAATTCCATTATACTAGGTTCAAAGCAGACCAATACTTTAAATATAAAAAAAATAACATCCATTTTATGGGTCTCTAAAATTATATTCCATTCATCATTATATTCTTGACTTTCATATCAGAATATGCTACAATTAAACGTAATACATTTTACAATTATTAATCAGTTTATTTATTTAAATATCTGTATCTTTTTTTCTTTCATATGTCAAAGCAGGAAGTGAACCCAGGTCGGCTGCTTGGAAGGCAGCTATGCTAACCACAAGGCCACCAACACTTAACAATATCTGTACCTTTTAAAGCAGAATATAAAAAGTTGTTACGATTTTAAATTTCAGCAGAACTTTTCAATTGAGAGCAGCGAATTGTATAGGCATGGTGCCATTTATTTTAAACTTTAACAAAGTCAAATGACATAGTGGTGACTATAATTGTACATTGAAAGGCTATTGTGGCAAAACAAATTTTTAAATGTATCATTTTATGAGATATGATATTACCATCTCAGGTCTTTTGACAATGTCAGAAAAAAGATAAATATAACTTGTGACAATAATTATTAGTAGTCATTGATTAGATTAGAGATAATAAATAATATAATCCCTAGTCTAATGAATGATTAAAAATAATTATTAATGTTCTTCCATTAGTGGTTTGGGTCAACTTTGTGAGGGCAGTAAATTTGGCTCTAATCAATTAAACTGTAGTAATTGGCTATCAATATATACTCAATAATGTTAAAAGATATGTGTAAAAGATTGTGATCTGGGCCAACTGATGAATAATGGTTCAGCATTAATGTGCATCTTAGAAATTGTATGTCTTTTTCACATATCTTGGTCATATGTTTATGATTACATCCTGTACCCAAGGTGCTAAAAGTGGATAGAAACCATTCCCTGCTTTGTGTGATAGTGGTGTAGTGGAAATTACACCACAGAAATAACTTGTGACTTAGTTATTCATTTTTTCCCTCTGTCATAGCATCAGCCAGGAAGCAAATCCGCTAATCCAGAACAACTGCTTGTAATGCAGCTGTGCTGACCACTCGACCACCAATGCTTGATAGGTTAGTCATTTTTTCAAATACATTTATTAGTAAAATTTCTCGTGTAAAAAAAAAAAAAAGGCAACACATCTTAGTTCCCATATTGATAGCAAAGAATATTTGGAAACAACTCATCATTATGAAATATATAATCTGCATGAACTTTATAATCTTAAAGCAAGGGAGTTTCATTTTTTAGTTCCTAATTCTTGAAATAATATTATAATAGATCTCAACAGTTATAGATGAGTTTCATGCACCATATTTAGATCATTAATTTCAAATATGTTAAATAAATCTCTTAAAATTTATTTATTTTCAATTTCCCACAATATCTTTTCATTTAATTCAATTATATGCTTGTTCTGAAGAAGGTTGTTAGACAGTAGAAACTGTCAAATAGCAATAAAAAACATTGTGGAAATTGTGAAGAAGATAAAGTTTAGAGATTTATTTAAAGTAAACAATGCAAAGAGAATAAATACTGAATGCCTCAAATTTGTAATTTATAAAAAAATGATTGTGGTTAAATATGTAATGCCCTAAGCAGAAGCTCTTAGATCCGACCTCGATCGAGATAGTCAATAATAACAAAAAGAAAAGATAAGGCAATTGCCAGTATAATAAATGGATAAAAAAAATTTAAAAAATAAAATATATAAATTAACATTAATTAATAAATACCAATATTATTTTGTTAATTCAATTAATATGAGACTTGATATTTATTTGGAAGTAACGCTGGTAGTCTTTCCACTTTAAATCACTCTTCTATGCAACCTGTAATATTATTTTTCCAGTATATATGCTAATTTGTTGCTAGAAAACAAAATTAATCTAATATTGATGTATTAACTTTAAAAAAAACTGAAGAAGTCAGTATTTTCTGATAGGTGGCAAAGTCATGTACAGGGACCCAGATTTTACTTAAGCCAACTATACACTCATTAAATTATTTTAGAAATAATACACAAGGAAAGTTTTAAACTTAATGAGTTTATTACTCTGAATATAATAATTGTTAGTCTTTCAACTAGCGGCTTGCTGGTTGAATTTCATAAATTAACTTGATCTTAATTATGCACACACAATTCTTTACAGTGTTAAAGAATAATGCTGTATGTTTTTAATACAGTACTTTATTTTACTTTATTACCTCTTTTTTATTAACTTATTTAGCACTTTCACCATTAATGGATTGCTGATTTCTAAGCATAGTACTACTGGAATGTATATTATGCACTGTACTGCTTTCTGGCTATTCTCTCTATTGCTCTAGATAGTCAGTTTTCTTTAATAAACTCTAATTTGCATAAAGTTTTATTATTACCTCCTTGAAAATTAGCATATCTAGATTATTTTTATATTTGCATGATTTTACTTAGTATGTATATTAATTATTTCTAGACTGAAACTTTAATGTTTTTTACATTGACTAATTTTACACGTACACACTCATGAAACTTTATTATTCTTTATACATTAGTGTTATACAGTTTTAGTCAAATATAGCAGTCATAGTAATTTGGATCGGCCTCCACATGATGATAGATTTCGTTCTTTGTAATCAGTTTCTGAGAGCATTTATGAGATTATCTAGAAATTTTTGGTATATCAAAAAAATGAATTTTTGTATAGTTTATTAAAGATTTGTAATTATTTTTACATAATAATTGTATAACAATTATTAAAAACAAAAGTATATATGATTAGGCTTTTATTTCTACAAGTGGAAGTTATTAACTTATAGTGTAATGGCAGTAAAGAGAATCATGGGTGGCACAGATGAAAGTGATCACTAACAACTTTAGAGATATGGTATTAAAGTCTTTTGAAATACTCTAAAAGTTATTAACACATCCTTAATTTTTAAAACATTTTTATAGATTTATCACTACTTCACATTTATCATTCATTCCCTATTAAAAATAAATTTCAGCCAATGAACATTTCATTCATCTTCTGGAGTCACTTGCTTGACTGATTTTCTGCCTGCTATAAAATGATGAAAAAATTATTTCTCATTCCGTACTCTGTTTACTATTTTTTTCAATATTTGTCAAGTTCAAATTTTCATTTGTAAACTTATATTTCTAACAAATCCAATCCAATTTATTGAATTCTAATATAGAATAAAGATTTAAAATCAAATGTTGAATAGTGACAGAAATGGCCACCAGGGCTCATAATAAAAAACATCAATCTATTAAAGAATTAAAAAATCAAAAAATCAAATTTATGAATGAGAAAATAATTATATTGAAAGCTTAGAGAATAATAAACAACTGTAGGTGAACACATAGCAATTTCTCTATAGAAATAATTAATAATAAGAAAAAAATCATCTTTCTTGATCTATAACATACAAAATTAGAAGTAGTCTCTGCTCATTGAGAATAGATCTGTGCAATATTAATAACTTTTTATCATTTCCAGCCAATTAAAAATTGTATTTTTTTGCACATTGAATTTTTAATAAACATTTGTCTATTAACCTATATTTTTATCAAACTGAATTATTAATAATTAAATAATGATTATCAAAAACTGATTTCAATCTTATCTTCTATGCTGTCCACTTACACATACACCTTCTTCTTCCTCACCCCAAATAGTTTCATTTTATTCTTTATAAAAAAAATATGATTCTAATGTAATATCTTACTTGTATTCTCATTCTAATTTTTTTTGCACTAAACTTTATGCATACTTTTCCTTTTTTAATTTTCCTGCAAGTTAATATTCTTACCTTACATTTTACTTTTATCATTGGATTTCCAGATACACAATTCTTTGACTCCTCTACATAATATGGTTATGATGTTCTCAAAAAATACCATGAACAAGGTAATTATTCATTGTTTTGTCCAATCCAGTACAACTGATGAAAGGGATTATCCTTATAATGCCTAGGTCCTGCATAATGACCGATTGTTTTTTTTTTACAACATGTAATGATCGGACGATAATTTTATTGGTTCTCTGATTGATGATTATGTATATATACACATTGATTTTGTATACATAGATGTATTCAAGAATTGGCTTGAATGATTTAATCGACATATCAACTTATTTTTTAATGCATACATTCTGGCTGAAACCTTGGAAAAAATTTCTTTTTTTTTTTCATGGGATAATGCAAATTATTTATTTTACAAATAGATTATAATTCCATATAATATTAATTTCATCTATGTTATTTATTACTTTTTACAATACTTTTTTACAACCCACTATTGACAGTTTCAATTGCACCAGCAATGTTCTTCAGAACCTCGACTTATATTTCCAAATAAGTTTTCAATTGCCCCAACAATCTTCTTCAGAACTTCTACTCATATTTCCAAATAAGATTGGAAATATAAGTAGAAGTTCTAAAGAAGATTGCTGGGATAATTGAAACCACCAATAGTGGATTGTAAAAAAGCATTATAAAAAGTAATAAAAAACATAGATGATATTAATATTTTATGGATTTGGCAATAACAGTAAGAAAGATAAAGTTATAATACTTCATAAAAAAGATAAAGAATACTGGAAATAGCTTGGATAAGAAAGAAGAGATTTGGGAATATAAACAGAAGTTCTGAAAAAGATTTCTGACTCAATCGAAACCGTCAATAGTGGGTTATAATAAAGCATTGTAAAAAATAATAAAAAACATAGATGATATTAATATTATATGGATTTGGCAATGCAATAAGAAAGGTAAAGTTATATCTCCATACTGGATGAGTATAGATTTATTATTTTCTATCTTCTTGTGTATTGTTGTTCATTAAAGCAAAAGATATAAGCCGTTATATAAGCAAAAGATTTCACATTATTCTTTTAAATATTACTGGTCTTTGTAGTGATGAACATTTATGTTAGCATATACATGCTAATGAGTGTATCACGATGCCCCAAAAAATGATGGTGAATTTAGTTTAGTCTTTTAAGATTATAAATATAGCGACAATTCACTATGTTTGATCTTTCATACAATCATTAATAATTACGTTAGAACAGGTGCAATTTTTTCATTTAGTTATTTTCTTTATTTAAAATATTGTGGAAGTAACTATTGATCACGCATGCGTTATGAAACTACTGTTCACGCATGCGTTATGAAATAGACACTCTTTCTGTCAAGTACCAATTTATTATTATAAATATTTAATAAGCATAGGTGATCGTAAATATATATTGGGTGTGCACACACACGCACGTTATTTGTAAATTAAAGCCCAAAACTAAAATATCTTCAATAAATAATTCACGACCGCAATTAGAAATAGATTAACTTCGATAATGATTTTAAATATTCTATCCCAGTGTTTTTCTTGTAAAAAAAAAAAGATAGACAAATATTGTTCTTTTGATATTCATGACTTATAATAAAATTACAAGAGTGAATCAAATTTCTAAACAAATTAAGCAAACAGCCGAAGCAGTCTATGATTTACTATCAATGATAAATAATTGAATGTTGGCCATCACTGTTCGGTAGAATAGAAACACTCGGTATGCTAGCCTTGTGACCAGTGGTCTGATTTATGAGAGCTGCAGTTATCTTATCGGAACAGCTGCTGTCTCATCACTCAAACCATTAACACCATTGATACAGCCATCAGTAGCCAGCTATTAAACAATTAGGACCACGAATGAAAGAAACAGACCATTAATTCTTAAGACAATCAAACTGGCCAAACAAATAGAATTTATGAGGCACAATTAAAAAAGAAAAAGAAAACCTATAAAACTAAATTATATTCTAAACTGAGAAATATAAGAAAAAAAAATGGTGGCGGATTAATTCGGCTGCGGATTAATTTCATTAGAACAATAACAAAAAAAAATAACAATTGCAACAATACTTGCGATTATTTGACATTTAAATATATACATTTTCCACAGATAGACCATAAGGAGCTTTTAATAAACATGCATATGATAAATAATGATAATAATCGAATGGTTTTATTACTGAGGAGTTTGTACTAAGTTCGAGCGCCGAAAATGCTATCCGGAATCGATTCGAGTATCTTATGCTCCACAGTCTGAAACCTTACCACGGCACTAAACCACGCAGAATGCGCTAGCTATTCTGACTACAAAAGAAAAACAAAGAATATAGAGATGAATTTCAAAAAGACTATACATAACCAATCCGTGAAATCACTGCTGAATTTTTTATTTTACTCAAGAATAAACTTATTCTTAGCAACATCATACTAAACAACACTCTCCCTATATTAGTGCCCTCTTTTGCTAACAAGAGCGATCTATGGATGCCAGAAGGTTTGTTGTTTAAACTCTCTCTCTTGCCCCCTCCTCCCCCATCTCCCCACTCTGGTTTTTGGCTTTTGGCCTTTCTGGGGGGGGGGCTTTGGGTGTGGGGAATAGAAATTAGGGTTTTGCTCTCTCTCTTCTTTCTTTGGTTTTTTTTTTTTAGGATGGTATATTTTTTTTTAGGGGGTGTTTTGTTTTTGTTTTGTTTTTTATAAATATTTGTTTTGTTTTGTTTTGTGGTTTGTGGTTTTTTGGTCAACATCATACTCCTACACATAACATAACAAGCATGAAAATCCTAACTGGTGTTTTTAGGCTTTTTAAATATAAGCAACTGTTCATAATAACATACAAATAGACAATACAGGTTAGTAGATTACACAATGCTTCGAGTCATATTAATCTTCGTCCTTCTTCTAATGTTGCCGGCCTGACTACTGAGAAAGAGCGGAGAATAATATGACTCAAAGCATTGTGCATTCTCTGCTCTTCTTCAGATACTGTCACTGGTCAGACCAGAAACACTTGAAGAAGAATGGAGAATAATACATCTCAAAACATTATAATCTACTAACCTGTATTGTCTATTTATATGTTATTATGATAGTTGTTTATATTTGAAAAGTTTAAATAGTGTTTTAGGATTTAATGGTAAATAAGAATTTAATATGGGTAGCAGTTGTTTTAACGAAGTAAAATTGAATTTCCTATAATATATTTCAATTTTAGCACATTTATCATCTCAATTTCTGAATCTAACTCAGTCTAACAATTTGCATCTAATAATTTCTTTATCTTCTGATCTCTAACTATAACGTAATCCCTAAAATACCACAGTTTTGAGTATTCAAGTTTTTTTTTACCGCTTTTATTCTGCCTTGACAAAGTGGTCACAACCCATGTCCTCCTTTTCAAAAATTCAATAACATCATATCCCTATCACACTTGGAAACTACTGATTTATAAAGCATACACTAGGTGGCATAACTGGTGAGAAGAAAGAAAATTGTTACTGAACAAATTCAATAATATCAGACTATAAAGTTCAAAACCAGAAGGCATCACATGACCTACATCACATCTAGCAACTATTGATTCCTAAAGCATACACTAGGTGGCATAATTGTAGTAAAAAGAAAATAAATTGTGGCTGAACTATCAATAGTTCACTGAGTCAATAACTACTGTTTGCAATAACTTTGATCTATAATTTACTAACAAGTATTAAAGTCTTCAGTGGTAGAAGAAATAAAATTAAGTAAACAAAAAGCTTTTATTGATATTAAATTCAATAGTACTACACAACAAGATAATTTTTTTTTCTTTTAATTTTCTCTGAATAACATTCACAGACATTATTAAAATGGATTCAGATAGTATTACACAACCCTCTTTTTAATACCAGTAATCTTTCATTGTACATCTAGCAATTCCAAAAATAAAAGGTTCAAATTAGACTTTATGGCAAATACTAAAATACAGTTTCATTTCATTGGGTTCACACTTAAAAAAACAATAACTTGTGTCTATATAAACAATGAGGATTGCCAATTCCTCAACAAGTTTTGTATTAAATGCTTAGCCAGAGAAAGCATTTAAAATATCTCTGTCAGGAACCCCCCCCCCAAACCCCTGACCATGGTTTCATGCTTTGGCACTCCTCAGAGAGGTTCCAGGGTAGGTTCAGACACTACATCTAAAACTACCAACCCAAAGCCAGCATTTAACTAAAAGTTATCTATTGAGTGGAAAATCTGAAATTTTCAGACACCTACATGTCTTTAAATCCAACTATCCAACTCAAATAGTTATATGGGGCTGATAGATCTTCAGCCATGGTCAGGGGTTTGGGGGGGGATTCCTGATAGAGATATTTTAAATGCTTTCTCTGGCTAAGCATTTAACACAAAGCTTGTCGAGGAATTGGCAATCCTCATTGTTTATGACTTACAAGTTTAAGAGAATAGGGTCGTGTGATCTATGACTCTCATTTTGACTATTTTGTGTCTATATAATCTTTTTTTTCTCTTAAAAATTACTGAATAAGTCATTGAATATATATCTAATTATATATTTAAAATATATTATAACAGACATATCTACCAATGGAGGAGTTCATTACAATAAGTAAAAACATTGAAAAGTGTGCAGTGATTTGATTTCTTGCACCTATATATGTAAACTGCTGTGTTTTGTCTCTGAATTAGATCTAGAGTGTCACTCAAATGAGAATTGTACTTTTGGTTGCAATAGCCTGACATTTTTACTTTCACTCTTAGCATGGGGAGTAACTGCTGTTGGCTACAGTTCTAAGTAAAGAGCTTTCTAATTAAGTAATTATAAATGGATAACTCCACACACTAAATATTTCAATCTAAACATCCATTAAAAATATATATATTTGATATATATTTTAATTTTGAAACATTTACTATTGTAGATCACTGTCAGCAGAGATATGGTACATAAAAACTGAACCATACGAAGTCACTAGTAGGAATTTGGCCTTCGCTCATTCCTTCCCAAAATGTTTTAGCTTCTAACACTTGGATATATTCTGATAATAAGTCTTCATGAAATAGAAGAAACTCTTTTATATCATTAAGATACTGAATCATTTACTAACATATAATTAACAAGTCATTCTTACATTTAAAATATATATTAGCATATATAAAAAACACTTCTAATGGACTTTAAGATGTATTTTACATCTTAGATTCAATCAGAACATTTCAGTTAAGCGAAGTTTTGCATAAAAAGATAAAACATTAAAAGACAAAGATTATCATGCACTTATATAAAAAGAATCACAAATATATTTGTTAAGCGAATACAATTTCTAACATAAGAAACAATGTATTTATTGAAAAATGGTTGTTGATAGTGCTAACTAAAATTACACACAGTACATAAAAGCATAATAATCATGTACATGTATGTAGATAAAAATATCTTAATACTCTGTCATTAATATTAAAAATATAAAATGCTAATGGAGAGTTTAAATATACTCAATGCAATTAATTAAAGTGAGTATACTTTTGATGAGTGCATATTGTTAGTTATTCTAACTATCTTGAAGTGGTATCTAATATTCTTAATTAATTTATAAATATTGCATCACAAGCTGCTTAATATATATATATATCAAGATAATTTATCTGATATATATATAGTCATAAAGTTAGATACTTGGGAGGTCATGTGATATTTGTACCTCTAGTGACAATTTGAACATAGTAGTTTTACCCAATTAATTGAACTTGGTGTTTTTTATATATTGGAACTTAATCTATTGGATCTTTTAACTCTAAATCTACTACCCCATCCCTGTTGCTAAACCTCACAGAGTATCTGCATTGACTTCCACAGTAGCAATGTTTATACTTTCTAACATCATTAAAGAATGAAAAATAATTATAAATTGCATTAATTAGTCAAGCATTGGTGGTCGAGAGGTCAGCGACAACAAGCAGTTGTCCTGGGTTTGCTTCCCGGCTGATGTTATGACACATGAGAAGAAAAAAATTGCATTAATTATTTGTAGCACCCTCCCCACTCCAATCCCATCTGTTAAAACATTAAATAATCTTTTTACAATTTAATTTTCTATTATTTAACAATGAAAAGCATATACTATATGTAATCATTTGGTTGTGCCATGTAATAATTCCATATTTTTTTAAATGACATACATTAAAATATTTTCAAAATCAAATTACTACGATTTCTTTTCTTTCTTTTCAATAAAACATTTACATTTATTTAAAACTTAGAAAACTTATATTTTGATTTTAAAAAAATAATTTAAAATTGAAAATCATTTTTTTGTATATAAAGTAATTTTGAATTTATTTTTAAATCATTCCGGATTTTTTTTTTTTTTAAAAAAACTTTATAGCTATTTTTTTTTTTACAAAATCAAATAAAAGTTCCAAATCAACTGATATTTGAAATTGCATTTATAAAATAAAAAATGTTCAGACATATTTTTAAACCCATATATATCATTAAAAGCCAGTCAACACTTAGACAATCCCAATATAAATAATAATCGACAATTTCAAACTGTTGTCAAGGCAACCTCCTTTTAACAATAAAGGTGGAATAGGTTGCCTTGACAACAGTTTGAAATTGTTGATTATTATTGATATTGGGATTGTCTAAGTGTTGATTTGCTTTTAATGATTACCTACAAATCCATTTAACCTTGAACATTATTACACTTTATATTTATATGCCTTCAAATGATATTTTAGATGGCAGTAACATAAATTTCTAGGAATTTTTTTTTTCTAAAATTTGGGTCAATTTTAAAGTACATATTTGTTGTACAGTATTGTAATGAATTAATTTTATGTAATAATTTTTTTTTTAATTTTTAATAGGTGCTGCATAATGAAACTTTCATATACAAAACATTTTTGTGCACTTAAAAATAAAAAAAAGGATACTCCTAATTTGCTCATATATAATATACTTCAAGCATATTAATGTTCAAAAATGAACAAACATACAACAAACAACTGTCTATATCAGAGGTGACCAAGATGTTGACTGTGGTTGTCCAGTTAACTACAAGGTTTCTGGAAGTCGATTGTAAAGCTGACATGAATATTGATAAATTATAGTGATAAATTCAGAGCTGATTTGAATATAAAAAATAAAAAAATTCAAAATTATTCTCGTTTATAAATAGTTAAAAAATAACACCTATTGTTATTGTCAATCTCAAAAATAAACCCAGGTTGAAAGAAGTTTAAAAGAATTAAATTATTTTTGTATAATGCTAGAGCTAAAATTCTTAGAAATATTTAATTGCCGTATTCCTGAGGATAAATGAAAATAACTTAACTTGGAGAAACAAGGATTTTAATGAACTGATTTTAAAATAAAGAAATTGTGACCTTTTAAAAACACTTTGTATAGTAATTTAATAAATATTTTATAAAGTAACATGGACAAATTGTAATACTAGAGGGAGCTAAAATGTCTTCAACAGTTTGTATCTTATTGAAAAAAAATTCATCAGTTCGTATCTTTTAAAAACACCAATATTTCTGAGTACCTAAAAAGTCCTTATAAAAAACATCAGTATTTAAGTACATTCTAAAAAAACTAGGACTTCGAACTGTTATTTTTTTCCGCTTCAGTTTTGGTTCCGGCATTTCGAACTGTTATTTTTTTCCGCTCCAGTTTTGGTTCCGGCATTTCGAACTGTTATTTTTTTCCGCTTCAGTTTTGGTTCCGGCATTTCGAACTGTTATTTTTTTCCGCTCCAGTTTTGGTTCCAGCAAAAATAACATTGGTTTCCGGTTCAAAGCACTGAAAAAATGTAGTCACCCTCAGAAACATTTTCACCAAAAAAGTCACCCCCAATGTCTAAAAGTTTGGCCACTCCTGGTCTATATGATATACTGATAATCATATCTTAATCAGGAAATATTTTCTTTGGATGTAATTAATTTTTAGTTTCTTTTGAATGTATATAATTTTAAATGTAGAATGAAATAATCAAATAATATGAAAACTGCTATAATTTGAAGGCTTACAATTTTCAAAACTAATGTAACAAAAATGGAATATTTTTACTATAATATTAATAAAATAAACTAATTTTAATATTCCTTAATTTTATTACATAACTTTTAAATATGCAATTATTTAAGTAATATAAGCAAATTTTTAAGGATTATATTTGCTTCTTCATTATTTTTCTTATTATCATGTGATCACACTATAACAGGGAAAATGGTCCAATCAGAAAAATAATAGTTTGTGATTCCCATATATTTAGTTACAAGATGCAGTACTTTGGTATTAGTTCTGCGATGACATATTAGTCTGATGATGTTTTTATCTCGTAATATCTATTCAAGGTTTAATTTAAGATGACACAGTAACCAAAATACTGGCATGACTAATCCATATCAATGATTAAGATATATACATGGTAACCTATGAGGTTAAAAAATGTCAGCCTGTGAGATTTTGTTTTTCTTTTGAAATATTTTTTAAAATATCTATCTTAAAGTTACACTTCACTACCTTAAAATTACAGTTCATCATTTTGACTTTTTTTTAGATTGAACAAGTGGTTTATGACAGCACAAAGCATCGTAGAATGCAAGAAGAGGGAAGGATGTTTTCAGTGCCATGCAGCATCATCCAATAAATGCACAACTCATAAGCATCTCTTTATTTAATTTTTAAACGAATTTCTGCATTTTCCCCATAATTAATGTCTCCATTTTTTTTAATATTACATATGCTATGATGTATTACATTCGGTGACATATTATTTTAAGTTGTATCTGCAGACAAAACTTATCAATAAGTTTGTCCACATATTACTTAGAGACATTATCTTAAACATCACAAGCTTAGATTAATACATTATCGGAGTAATATTTCATAGCAAGACTTATATCAAAGTACCCAAGATGCTATATCTGGGTGCAATGTCTATGCTACCAAACAGACATAGGCTTATATAAAATTCACCTGGTAACAATAATACCACAGCAACTTAGGATTATAATTTAATAGATTAATAATGCAACCATTATAAGCATTTTAATTACAGATATATACATATTACTAATCCATATAAAGCATATATATATATAATATAGCGTATATGAGCACAGACTTTCACATGACCCACCATTCTTCACACTATCTCATAACACTGACACACTTGAACACACATACACACATATATATATATATTACATATATAGACACAGGTATATAATAAGCCAGTGTTTCAGTTATTACATAGTAGAGATGTCTGCCCATCCCTTGTATATGTATTAAGTGGATTATATCCTGTACATGAGGGGTCAGATTGACCTTAGGTCAACATGGGTGTGACAAGAATCTCAGCCTCAGAGTGGCCTTTACGCATTCCATCATCAGATTTTCAATTGGATGGACGGTTGAAGAGTTGGAGTGTGGAGTAGATTGAGGCTTGTCCATTAAAGTATGAGGTTTGGCTATCTTAATATATATCTGAACACTTGTAGCATATATGTGTAGAGATGGTAATCTGGACCAACTGATGATTGCTGATTTAACATGAAATACCAATATTGGTGATCATTTATCTTTTCAACATATATGGGTTCAAGTGTATCAGTGTTATGAAATACTGCAGAGAGTGGTGGGTCATGTGAAAGTCTGTGCTCATATACCCTATATATTACATATATAGACATAGGTATATAATAAGCCTGTGTTTCAGTTATTACATAGCAGAAATGTCTGCCCATCTTTTGTATATGTATTAAGTGGATTATGCCCTGTACATGAGAGCTCAGATTGACATTAGGTCAACATGGGTGTGACAAGAATCTCAGCCTCAGTGTGGTCTTTGAGCATTTCCATCATCAGATTTTTAATTGGATGAATGGTTGAAGAGCTGGAGTGTGGAATAGATTGAGGCCTGTCCATTAAAGTATGACATTTGGCTATCTTAATATATATCTGAGCACTTATAGCATATAAGTGTAGAGATGGTAATCTGGACCAACTGATAATTTCTGGTTTAGCATGAAATACGTATATTGGTGGTGGGTCATGTAAAAGTCTGTGCTCATATACCCTATATATTACATATATAGACATAGGTATATAATAAGCCTGTGTTTAAGTTATAAAGCATATATATTTATGGAAGTAATACAATTTTCTTTTTCTTCCTTCTTTCTTTATGTATTGATTTTTATATTTACATATGATACCATTTCCAACATTCTTATACACTTAACAATACTTTACTCTCACAGTTTTGACTGTCCTGCAGTCATCATAAGAGCTACAATATCCAAATATATAATCATACAATTAATACATTATATTTATATACATAATCAATAATATAGATTTTAGCCTGACCATTATAAATAGTCATTTTCAATTTTATTATTTTACTCATAACTGATTTTATTTTCCTATTTATAATATTTTATTATATTATTCTAAAACAATTTTATTATAAAATATTATAAATAAGAAAAGAATAATCAAATGGAAAATGATTATTTATAATGGTCAGGCTAAGTTGTATGTTATTGATTATGTATATCAATATAATGTATTAATTATATGATTATATATTTGGATATTGTAGCTCTGATGATGACTGCAGGACAGTCGAAACTGTAAGAGTAAAGTTTTGGTGTAAAAAATAGTATTATTAAGTATATAAGAAAGTTGGAAATGGTATCATATATATTTACATATTCAAAGGCATTTTCAAATAATAATAAAGACCAGTGTGACCTGTTTAGTCCTTAGACTTGCTTTGCCATGTTTGGAAGCAAGACACCCCACAATATTAGCTATCAAGGGCAACACATGATGACATCCAGCATTATTGTTGTTGCAAGTACATCTGTATGCTTATAGCTTCCACGAGCAAGTATTTCTTGGTTATTTTCTGGCCAATCTTTCACTATTAATTAATAATGAGACTTTCTGCTCTAATTACTTGGGTCACTTAGATCCTGCTGATATTGTCTAATGTTATTTATCTGCTGATGCATCCAATTACTAGTAATTTCTTCATTTTAATTGTCACTAATTAATTAGATTATTTTCTGATGAAATTCTGTTATCTCTTTTGCTCATTAGGAATTTAATTAAGGTTGCTTCCTAGATTTATAATTAAACTTTTAATATATAAGGGTTTGAACTCAGACTTTCACATGACCCTCAACCATCCATGCTATATCACATTGCTGATACACTTGATCACACATATGATGAAAAGATAAATAATCACCAATATATCCATATTTTATGCTAAACCAGCACTCGTCAGTTGGTCCAGATTAATCTTTTAGTAATATTAATTCTTTTATCTATTGTTACAATCAGTTTTAATTTTACTTTTTGCTTAAATTTAATATACTTATTTTTAAAGTTTAATTGTTTATTTCAATATACACGCATATATTTTAACACATAATTATTTATAACTAATTTTTTAGCTATATATGTGTGTTTATTTTGACATAAGGCATTTGATTCTATAAACATTTCTTCAGTGATTAAAGGATTGGATCATGAAGGTGTAGATCCAGGATATTGTTATATTTTAAAAAAATATTTATAAAAATGCAACAGCAACAATCAGATTACATAATGATAGTAAGAAAATCAACATTGACAAGGGTGTAAGACAGGGTGACTCCATATCTCCAAAACCTTTTACAGCAGTGCTGCAAGAAGTATTTTGTGGATTAAAATGGGAAGTTAAAGGAGTGAAAGTAAATGGAGATTATTTAAGTCATTTAGATTTTGCAGATGATGTAGTTGTTTTTGCAAATAATGCTTTAGAGTTAAAGGAAATGTTGCAGGAGTTATCAGATGAAAGTAGGAAATTAGGACTAAAGATAAATGTTAAAAAGACTAAAGTAATGTTTAATAGATTTTCTCAAAATATGAAAATAAAGATTGGTTATGATGAGTTAGAAGAAGTTAACAGTTACAAATACCTTGGTCAGATTATTAATACAGATGGAAACATAATGGATGAAATTAATCATAGAATTAAACTTGGTTGGAGTGCTTTTAGTAGAAATAACTTGATACTAAAAGGAAATATGCCTATGTGTTTGAAAAAGAAGGTTTTTAATAAATGTGTTTTGCCAGTTCTTACTTATGGATCTGAGACTTGGACACTTAATAGAAGAGCAATACAGAGACTTCAGACCACTCAAAGAAGTATGGAGAGATGCATGTTGGGAGTAACAAGAATAGATCGAAAACACAATGTATGGGTAAGAGAACAAACAGTTGTTACTGATCTCATTGAAAAAATTAAAAGACTGAAGTGGAGTTGGGCTGTATATATTGCTAGAAGAGATGATAATAGATGGACAATTGAAATTTTAAATGGGATGCCAAGAGATTGTAAAAGACCCAGAAAAAGACCACATGTGAGATGGATAGATGAAATAAAAAAGTGTGCAGGAGTGATGTGGAGAAGAGAAGCTAAAGATAGAAAAAGATGGATTGAACTTGGAGAGACCTTCATCCTGCAGTGGATTGATAATGGTTGATGATGATGATGACATACATAAACATAGCACAAGAGTTGTGGATTTAAAATTTTTTAAAACTCTTTACAGATGTACTATTTATTAATTCAAAATTTGAAATATTATATCCAGCTAAAAATGTTCCTAAGAAGACCCTTAGACAATTCTTCTAATTTATTTTGACAATCTAATAAATTTAGCATCAAAGCTATAATAGTTTACCTCAAACGTAAATAAACTAGATTCTATCTTCATGCTACAAATATTAGCAATGATTTTTCTTATTGAATTAATAATGTTAAAGATAAAATATAATTTAAAACCTCATATGGTAACCTTTATTCTATGCTTACACAAGCTGTTAAATACAATAGCATTTTTTTCCTGCAACAGTGCCACCTAGTGAAAGCTTTAGTAATCACTAAATGCTGGATGATAGTGCCTTATAATCCATATCACCAATGAATGCCATAAACCATAAACTAGTCTGGGAATATTGAATGGTAAAACACTGGTTAAAGATTATAAGACAATATCACCTAGCATCTATTGGTTATTAAAGTTTGCACTAGGTGGCACAATTGTGGGGAAATTTTTGCTATTGCTTAAATACAATTAACCTAATTATGAGTCATACAATCTTATGAGGTTTGTGGAATTGAATATATTATATGCAATGGATTATTGGAATAACAAAGAATAGAAGATAACAGAGTGCTTAAAAATAATTACATGGCAAGAGAAAAGATCAAGACAAAGAAGATAGACAAAAAGAAGTAGGATGGGAACTTGGAAAAAAATGGGAGTAGAAGAACATGTTTGCAAAATCTGAAGAAGAGAAAAAAGAATAGCACTTGAAATGTTATGTTATTTACTAACCTGTATGCTATTACTTTCTTTTAACTGACCTCATTGAAAAAATTAAAAGACTGAAGTGGAATTGAGCTGGACATATTTCCAGAAAAGATGATAATAAATGGATAATTGAAATCTCAAACTGGATTCCAAGAGATTCTAAAAGACCCAGAAAGAGACTACGTATGAGATGGATGGATGAAATAAGATAGTGTGCAGAGATGATGTGGAGAAGAGAAGCTAAAGATTGGAGAATATGGATTGAACTTGGAGACCTTCATCCTGCAGTCGATTGATAATGGTTGATGATGATGATGATGTTATTACTAACAGCTAAATGTATTGAAAAGTTTAAATAATGTTTGGTGTTTGACTTTTTCTAGCAATAATTATCTTAAATTGTCAGCCCAAAGCCAAACTTTAACACCATATTATGATCAAACAATTAGGCTTGATCAAGGTCAATGGAGTATATCGTTATTTGTCACATTTTGACACAATTTATTTCAACAATAAACTATATTTTAATGGGTCTAACCAGTGGACTATCAAATAATGACAGCCAATCAGCGATGATCAAAAAAGTTATATTAATAGGTTAAAACACCCTATCCTGATATACATATATAAATGGTTTATCACTTGAAAAGCATTGAAATAATAATGATACTCTATTAACTTCACAACCATCAACTTTAAGACTCCTAGCAATGGATAAAAAACCTAAATGTTTTGGCATTGTTAATCCCAGTGTTTAGATGTCACATGACATTTCACATAATGAATCATTGACTTATTTTTACACTATACAAAGTATAATTGGTTGAGAGTAAGTAATTTAAAGACATGTTTTTCTACATCAAAAATTGAATGGCTTTAGGAATTACTAATATTATGGCAGATGGTTTAATATCTTGTGCTAGTCATTTAAATATTTAAGTAGAAATTAAATAACTCATTTTGTAATGAATTATTGTATTATGTATAAGGTTTTTTATTTTAAAATTTGTGTCATATAATGTTAACACAAAGAAACTAACATCATTAGCAAAACAAATTTACAAAATTCATTGTCTCTCAGATACATCAGGTTCATTTAAAATCTTTTTAAGTGCAATCCACAAAACAATGGTTGAAGAAAATGAATCTGATTGCAGAGTTTAATATCTATTTAAGGATAATTTATAGTTTAATAAGTATTTATCAATAAGAATTAATATATTTATTGGAAATAGTATCAAAATTGCAGTGCAGAAACGTTTAACATTTATAAATCAAAGCTTAATGTAATTTTAGATTTTGCTGATTATGAAATTTCGCTGTTCTAACTTTATTTTACAAACTATGATAAATATTAAAACAGGCAAAACCCTCCATACAGTAATGCCACTCAGTGCAAGTCAGAGTAATCAATGGATGCCAGAAGGCTTGTGCATAAAATCCTATCTAGTGCCTACTCATCCACCATCATCAGACAAGCTTCTGGCTTGTGGCCATCGTCAGTGAGGAGCCTTGGATCGGAGAGCACTGCACCTAGATCTTATGATCTAATGCAACCCTCCTAGATCCTAAGATCTAGGTGTAGTGCTCTCAGATCCAAGGCTCCTCACTGATGAAGGCCACAAGCTAGAAACTAGTCTGGGGATATTGGATGAGTAGGCACTAGATGGAGATTTTATGCACAAGCCTTCTGGCATCCATTGATTACTCTGGCTTGTGCTGAGTGGCAATATATGTAGAGAGTTTTGCCTGTATTAATAACAGTTAAAAGCAAGCATAGGAAATGGTGATCATGTAATGTTTATTGGGTTAACCCAATGAAATATATAGTAAAACTAATAGCACAGTAATAATTAATTTATATAAAGTATTATTATTAGAGTAATGTTTATGAAGATAATGTTACATTGATTCAACTTTCACTTTTTTATTGCATAGTATTAATCCAGCGATAACCTTGCAATCTTGTAAAATAATGTCTGCCATGAGATCTTCTGACAAACTTAATCCATCAATTTTGATAAATGATAATAAGTAACTTTATTTAGTACAAAATGGTGACATATCTTTATTTAAGGAAATAAACAAACATGTACTTATATTTTGAAGTGAATTAAGTTATTTGCAAAAATGATGAGAACTAACTTTATTTCATAAAAAGTTTCGACCTATAACTTTCTTCACTGGAAATAAATGAATACATAACATTTTTTTTTGTAAGAAATGACATTGCAACAATTAAACTTTTAGCAATCTACATTTATTCCAATATAAAAGAAAAGCAAAAGATTGTTTCTTACAATCACTGGGGTTGACTGAAGATTTTTATATCCTGCAAAATGCAAATAAAATTGTAGCTATGATTTACATGAAAATGGTCATATTCAAGCAGCTCATAAGTCATTACTTTTATAGAATTTTGAATTTTTCTCAGAATAAGCTCCATGCACAAACTTCTTGCAAATAGTTATTCCAGTTTGTGACCACCTTTTGAAAGTAGTAAACTGTATCATCCTTGGTAGTGGAAAATTCTCAAATTTTAATCATTTTGTTGGATAAATAAGTCATCCAAAAAATTCATTCAGCAGGAATTAAAGCTTGATGGTAAATTATGTGTGCACCTTATTTTTATCAGATGATCGATTAGTCATTCCAGCATTCTTTCATGACATCACAACATACATTAACCTGTTAACTGTCCATTTCGATTATAATCAAATCAGCTAAAAACACAACATACATTAACCTGTTAACTGTCCATTTCGATTATAATCAAATCGGCTAAAAATGGTAATTTTTATGTTATCGTAGCGAATTTACTCTCATTTTAAAGCTTAAAAAGTACCATAAGATGCTACCCTCTCTACAATTATTTTACAAGTAAAAAATCAATAATATTTCAATTTAAAGCTACAACAATGGGAGAAGGTAGAATTTCCAAAGTGCTGATTGGTTGTTTCTCATTTTGAACAAAGAGGAGCACTTGAGAACAATTTTACAGCTCCAAGTTCTTTGTTTTGATTTTCAAAATGAAAATGAATGTTTTAGAGTATTTTCTTAGGATTTTTTTACATATTATAAATTATTTTGATAAAATATGCTGAAAATATAATTATTTTAGAAGAATAGTTAACATTTTAGTAAAAATTCTTTACTTTTACATGACCATAAATTGTGAAAGAAATCAATGACATACACACCATTTTCTAATAGGTTACGAACATTCTTTTTAGCTTCTCTGCTATAGAATATTTTTACAATTATAAATAAAAATTTATTTTTGAAAAAACTTTCATTCACTTTCATAATCTGACAAATTATTAATTTGCTTTTTACAAATGAAACTAAAACAAATATAATATTAAAAGACGATTATATTTTTACTGCTGATTTTACAATTGTCCAATCAAAAGTTTAGTTTTAACTCACTCAACCAACTGGAAATTCTGACAGCACAAAGGTTAAATTGTAAAATTAAAAGCAAAACCAACATTGATTAACAACTTTTTCTGCTTAACATATAATCTAATATTCATGTAAAAAAGTAATTATTTTTCTTTTTACAATATTGTAAATTTGTTTCATTCAGTCTTTATTTAGACATTCTTTGGTGCCATTGACTTTTAGCACAGCAGGTTACACAATAACCAATAATAATTTTTTTAAAAAACAATTCATACCGAATATTTACATTTCAATCTTTTTTAACAAATTATTTCTTTGGTTTATATCCATTAAATATTATTCCTTTGCTCATTCCATTTTACATCCACATTACTGGTAGCATTGCTCCTTTAAATCAGAATATTAACTAAAAACAAATTGGTACTAAAATTTTCACATGACCATGATTTCATCCATTAACAAATAGTCCTTTCAAGTGAAATGCAATTAAACATACCACATATATACCAAACAAATAGCCTTCCCCCCATTTATTTCAAAACCCAACTTCCTTTTACATCAAATGATGTCTTCATGATATCAGTGGTCTCATGTTTAAAAAAATTTATCATCAGAATTTCCTTTCCTTTTTTAAAATTTACTTCTTTCATATGTTAACATCTGCATTGTCAAATAATATTTTATGACTTGAATTCAGTTCATGAATATATAAAGCTGAGTTACAATGCTTATTTTTAATTTTACTGTTATAAACTTTAACTTTTTCAGTAATTATGACCTGAATTCAGTTCATGAATATATAAAGCTGAGTTACAATGCTTATTTTTAATTTTACTGTTATAAACTTTAACTTTTTCAGTAATTTACTTTGACCTATATAAGTTTTATGACAATTGCAAGTAATTTTATAAATTATTCCAGGAATATATTTATGATTAACTGACTGCTTTGAACTATTTAATAATGAATTTAAATCAAAGCCTTTTTTCCTAGCAATTTCCATACCATCCAATAAATAACTATTTTTTAAAACCACCCCATAAATTGATGACTTAAATGGCAAAGAAATACACTCTTTAGTCTCACCAATATTCCAGGTATCATACAAAAAAGGTGAAACAATTTTACCAGAAGTTATGCACCAATCTTCCCAAGAATGACAAATCATAGCTTTTTCTGCACATTCACTGCCTTAATAAAAGCTTTACCAAAACCTTCTCTCATTCATTCAAGCTAAGTTTTCACACACTCTCTTCAACTAATAGACTAATCAATAATTCAAAAGCCCACTTACCTGCTGATCAAACTCCCCACATAATGTATGGGAAATCTAATGCCTCACTTTCCACTCATGTCTCTCAGCACAGTTACTTGCACAAGAGTTCTAAACAAACCCAAATATAACCCCATTTTCTTAGAACCCTACAGGCCCACCAATCATATATTTGAACTATCTTCTGCCACCATCATCTGCATAGAACACCATAACTCTAAAGCATGGCTTATAGCTAATAATACCCATGCTGTAAACCAGAATGAAGCATGCTTCTCTCTCTCCCAAAAGTGGACTCTCTAACCCACTTTGCATAAATTTAAATATTCATCACACACATTTTCCATCATACTTATCCAACTCACTGACTATGATTATCAGAAGACAAAACTTCTTGAAAGCGTTCAGCCATTAATTTTATTGTCTGTAATTAGCTTCACCAATACCTGCATTTTAGTGCATTTAGACATTATTTGTTTACTTGGGAAGTTCACATTTTTTTATTATTATATCAATTATACTAAAATGCGATTTAAAAGGGGAGAAACCCACAAACAATATTAATGTACAGCTTAATGAATTTTTGGCACAAAATATCCTTTTGAAAAGCAAATGATGTATTGTTAGATATACATTTACCTTTGGAAATGATACTCTGCACTAAAATATGTATTGAGGCTATATTGTTTTTCATTGCATACATGTAGCAAAATGGACGTAGACTTCGATGTTGAAATGCAACAAAGACTTCAGTAGATCGTAACAGCTTTTAACAAATTAAAGCACAGAATATTTCATCACAAGGAATTAACTTCCAATTAATTGTACACAGAGCAATTAATTTATCTAATTTATTGTATGGAAGTGAAACTTGGGATTCCTACTGATACAATGGAAAGGTATTAGAACAGTTCCATTTAAGGATGCTCTGCAAAATTAAGCAAGACCATAAAACCAAGTAAGATCTTAATCGACTTGTTGGATATGATACTTTTGAATCCATTTTTTGCAATATCACACTATTGGTTTGGTCATCTAAAGGGAATTAACAATGGAAGACTTCCTGAAAGGGTTTTTTTGTGACTTCATAGGACAGGTAGGTAGAACCCATCTACAATTTAAAGATTATCCTGATGATATTATAAAGCAGTGCAATATTGATCATTTCCAATGGAAGATATGGCAGAGAACAGGACCCAATGGAGACCTACAATTAAAAATGGTGTTGAAGTATATCGAAGTGGGAAGTTTTCTGCTGAAGTCATTAAAGGGGAGCATCATAAATTATCAAGGAAACATAAAAATAGACCCCCCCCTTTTATTATTGCATATAGTTTATTATATTTTAATTTTGTAATTTTATAATTATTATGTCAAGCATTGGTGGTCGAGAGGTCAGCAGCAGCTGCTTTACAAGCAGTTGTCCCGGGTTAGCGGGTTCGCTTCCCGGCCGATGCTATGACACATGAGAAGAAAAAAAGTAAACGAATGTATTCGTTAATAAAAGTAATTCATTATAGGTGACATAACTTTTATTACTCTCTCAACAATTTATATCAGTATACTTTTACAAAAGGTGGGATGATTGTTGAGTAACAACAAGGGAATATACACGTAAATGGAAAAATATGGGTGGTTTAGTCTGCAAGTTGTGTGAGGAAGGCATAGAAAATATTAGGCATCTGTTAATTCAATGTAAATGCTTGACAACAGAAAGGGTACAAATGGTGAAGTTATGGAAGAATAAATATGAACAAAGTGATTATACAGAAAATGGGTTATTGGTTTTTATGCTGGGTTTGGGAAAAGATAAGGGGAATTTAGATATGAAGGCCATGGAGTTGGCAAAGATTATTTTGTGGGAATTGCTGATAATCAAGTGTGTCTCTGTATAAACTCATCTATATATTTTTTCATTTAAATTTTGTTACATTTATGGGGTATACTATGTATATATTACAAGTAAGCATGTCTCTGTGTAAACACATGTATATATTTTTTTCATTTAAATTTCGTTACATTTATAGTATATACTACAAGTAAGCATGTCTCTGTACAAACACATCTATATATTTTTTCATTTAAATTTCTTTACATTTATAATATATACTATGTAGACACTACAAATATGCATGTCTCTTTACAAACACATCTATATATTTTTTTATTTAAATTTCGTTACCTTTGTAGTATATATTATGTATATACTACAAGTAAGCATGTCTCTGTGCAAACAAATCTATATTTTCTTTCATTTAAATTTCGTTACATTTATAGTATATACTAAAAGTAAGCATATCCCTGCATAAACACATTTTTTATTTAAATTTTATGTTTATAGTATATATTATGTATATGCTACAAGTAAGCATGGATATTTATTTACACATACAGTATTAAAGTAATAAACTTAACAATGGGAACAAAAAAAAAAATTATACAGCCCGATAATCCTATATTAATGTGTGACGTTTGTTTACAAATATTTTACATTAGGTAGGTTAATCGCTTCGACTATTATTACCTTTTCTATTTTCACACATAAGTCAAGGTTATGTGTGTAAAAATAAAGAATTGTATATCGTACAAGTTTTTTTTATTTAAAAAAAGTGCTTTGAAGTCATCTTCCATTAAATTTAAAAAATTCAATACGTTTTATATTTTGACTTCTCTCATTTCTAATTTTTTTTAAAAAAAAATTAAAAAATAAACACTCAACCTAATATAAAATTTAAAAAATACGAGATAACACTTGCAAATAATTTAATTTTCACCAATCTATATATGTTGACGTTTTTTTTTTTTAAAAAATAAATAAAATAAAATTGATAACTGAAACACACAGGCTTATTATATACCTGTGTCTATATATGTAATATATAGGGTATATGAACACACACTTTCACATGACCCACCACTCTCCACACTATCTCATAACACTTATACACTTAAACACATATATGTTGAAAAGATAAATAATCACCAATATACGTATTTCATGCTAAACCAGCAATTATCAGTTGGTCCAGATTACCATCTCTACACATATATGCTAAAAGTGCTCAGATATATATTAAGATAATCAAACCTCATACTTTAATGGACAGGCTTCAATCTACTCCACACTCCAGCTCTTCAACCGTCCATCCAATTGAAAATCTGATGATGGAATGCTCAAAGGCCATCCTGAGGCCGAGATTCTTGTCACACTCATGTTGACCTATGGTCAATCTGACCCCTCATGTACAGGACATAATCCATTTAATACATATATAAGAGATGGGCAGACATCTCTACTATGTAATAACTGAAACACACAGGCTTATTATATAACTGTCTATATATGCACAAATATTATTTTTTACTAAATTGCAGTTAGTGGTATAACTAGTTCTAAAACTTGGTTAATATTTCTGAGGTGTAATTTTCACTATACCTACTGGTGATGCTAGTTCAAAATGTGCATCTTAGAGTTCATACATTTTCTTCACATTCTTTTGTCATATGTTCATGATTACACTCTTCCACAAGGTGTTAAAAACCGAGACAAACCAGTCCTTATCTTGCATGAGAGTGGTGTAGTGAAAATACACTACAGAAATATTATTCACTAAATGGGTTATCTCCAGTTTAATGAATGACTAATAAAAATTAGTAATATAGCTAAACTTGGTTGTTTGTATTAATATTAAAAGTAGAACTTAATATCTGCATAGCTCAGGTAAAGGAAAGATTTATTATATACAGTTTAGGACTTATTACTACAGCCTTATCACATGATTACCATTTCATATGCTTACACTTATAATTAATAAGAATACCAAACTCTCCAAAAATGTACAAATTCTAAACTGAGTTTAGATCTATATGACTATATAAGCAAATGGGCTCGGGTTGGAAACATTATGGTGTTTTCATCTGGGGCTAGCTTTATAGTTAACCAAATAGGTAAAAGGTGGCTACTGAAAGATCACATTAGATCCTAAGAGCTAGGTACTGTGCTTTCAAATCCAAAGCTCTTCACTGACGAAAGCCACAAGCTAGAAACTAGTTTGAGGATGTTGGATGAGCAGGTATTAAATGGGGATTTTATGCACAAACCTTCCTGAATCCATTGATTACTTACAAAGGCTTGCACTTGGTGGCACTTCTATATAGAAAGTGTGGTACTCTTATGAGAGTCTTATGTTACACACCACAATATTGCATATTTTTAATATACATGCACACAGTGCATTGTAGAAAGTAGTTATTTGAATGTAAATTTATGTAATGACTTTCTTATAAGTGTGCATGGGTGCAAACAGAAAGTTTGTATCGACTTGATTAAACCTGGACTTATTATATAGATATGTATATAAAGACTTCTCTACATAAACATTTACACATATATATCTATACCACTTCACTCTTCCTGAGATATTCTCTAATTAGCTATATATGAAACTAAAATTCTTCCGTCTTCATGAACCTGAAAGGGAGTTTAAGCAATCAATAGTCAGTCTTCTTAATTATGTCATTATGTGGTGAAAAGAATTAATCAAGAATTAGAATCAGGCCCCCTTCAAGTCAAAAGAAGCTCTCCCCCCTGTAGTGTTTTGTAAAATGGCAGACGTGTTTGTGCACTCCAGAAAAAACTAAAATTTATTCGTAAGGCTGTTTTTAGATTGTGCTCTGATAGCTGAGGAATTTAATTAGTGCATTGACGTAATGGCGATCAACAATTCCTAGAAATATTTGCTAATTACAAATGTTTCTAGATAAGAGACGTTACCTTATTGGTCAGTGCATTGATTGATCATTGCAGTTGTCAGAGAGCGATAAGAAGACTGGGTAACATCAAGCAGGGTAATATAGAGAGAGTAGAGAGCAGTCATGCAGTACTGAGTAAGCAGTATTTAAGTAGAGATATCTCGCGTCAGTGCTGGCGGTTAATGATCAGCGCCCAGTGGAAATGTAATTCACAGGTGTAGCTGAAAGAGACCGCAGTGGAGATATTGAGAGCATTCATTGGAGAGCTTCATTGCAGACCAATTCGTTGGAGAGTTTTATTGCAGACCAATTCATTTGGAGAGCTTCGTGGGAGACCAATTCGTTGGAGAGCATTCGTTGCAGACCAATTCAGTGGAGAGATTGCAGACCAATTCGTTGGAGAACTTTGTTGCAGACCAATTCTTTGGAGAGCATTCATTGCAGACCAATTCTTTGGAGAGCATTCATTGCAGACCGATTCGTTGGAGAGCACTCTTTGGAAAAGAACAGCATGGGAATTGTATAATGTTATTTGCTGACCGCACAGTATGACTTGCAGATATAACATTGGCAGTCGTAAGTGCGGATATAACATTGGCGCAGTCACATTTGGAACCTGGGAGTAGCAAATACGTTGAACTACAAGTTTAGCCATAGACGGAAAAAACAGGTGAAAATGTCAATCCCAATTAGTAACATTAACAACGGAAATGATATAACAATACTATAAGTTTGGAAATAACAAGAAATATGTTTCAGCCAAGTAGGAATAGAAAAATAAAACAAGTAGGAATAGCAACAAGAGTTTTTCTGGAGTGGAGGGAGGTGTGTAGTATTTTGTAAAATGGCAGACATGTTTGTGCACTCCAGAAAAAACTAGAATTTATTTGTAAGGCTGTTTTTAGATCACGCTCTGATAGCTGAGGAATTTAATTAGTGCATTGATGTAATGGCGATCGACAATTCCTAGAAATATTTGCTAATTACAAATGTTTCTAGATAAGAGACGTTACCTTATTGGTCAGTGCATTGATTGATCATTACAGTTGTCAGAGAGCGATAAGAAGACTGGGTAACATCAAGCAGGGTAATATAGAGAGAGTAGAGAGCAGTCACGCAGTACTGAGCAAGCAGTATTTAAGTAGAGATATCTCGTGTAGGTGCTGGTGGTTAATGATCAGTGCCCAGTGGAAATGTAGTTCATGGGTGTAGCTGAAAGAGACCACAGCAGAGATATTGAGAGTATTCGTTGGAGAGCTTCATTGCAGACCAATTCATTGGAGAGTTTCATTGCAGACCAATTCATTTGGAGAGCTTCGTGACAGACCAATTTGTTGGAGAGCATTCGTTGCAGACCAATTCAGCGGAGAGATTGCAGACCAATTTGCTGGAGAGCTTTGTTGCAGACCAATTCATTGGAGAGCATTCATTGCAGACCAATTCATTGGAGAGCTTCGTTGGAGAGCTTCGTTGCAGACCAATTCATTGGAGAGCACTCATTGGAAACGAACAGTGTGGGAATTGTATAATGTTATTTGCTGACTGCACAGTATGACTTGCAGATATAACATTGGCAGTCGTAAGTGTGGATATAACACTCCCTCACCTTGAATAGGCTTTTTTGAAAGAAAAATGATAAGACTTTTATATATATAAAATTGATGCAGGACTAAATGAAACTTACTTTAAAGATTACAATTGTTATATGACACACTACTTTTTATATATTATAATGGGATGGGAAGTGGGAGGAAATGCTGGATGACAATCAAACAAAATATAAAATTTACAAAAAGTATTAAAGTATTTAAAGATATATTAAAGTAAGAGAGATATAGAGTAAGATATTAAAATAATGTTATAAAATGATATTACAAAATATATAAGTAATGTTATATATTAAAAGAGCATGAGATCTCTCTGTGATCAGTCAGCTAGGTAATTATCTTAAAACACAAGGATAATTAACCATACATCAAACAGCATTATCAATAAGTATAAGTAAGTACATAAAATAAATCAACAGTCAATCTGGTGACTGGATTTGAAATGGGCCTATTGAAGACCAGGTTAACTATTGAGCCTCTGCCGGCTTGGGGCAATTATTTAAACATAACTTGCTTGCACCAAGTACATACTCATCCAGAAGAATATACAACCATAAAAGCAATAATGCTGGAATATTAAAACATGCTGATCATCATCAATGTTCTGGCCACTTAGTGCCATTAACTATAAACTTAATTTCTAATAAGACTAAACTAAAACAAAATGTAGTATAGGGGCCTTAAAGAATATAGTCTTGTGTACCAACCAGGATATATCAATCATTGTGGATGCCCCTTAAGCATTAAGTACATCCCCTTTTATATATCAGACTATTATGCTCAAATCTAGCTCAGGGAACATAAACTCTATTACTGAATTGTGATTCAGGTGTAAATATATAATATTCTAAACTCTTTTTAGAATTAACTCACTCAAATAATTTTAACAATAACATACAAGTTTATTAATAGCAATAACAAAAAAGAAAGTTAAGGTCTCTAGAATATAGCTATGCACACAGATTAATCCTTCTGATTTTGATTCATATACAAAAATAAAACTCACATTGTGATTTACACGATTAAGACAAATTTTAAGTTATTATATTGATTTTACAATACTTCTTAATAGGTTTACATACATCATACACACACACACACACATATATATATATATCCACAAAGACATGCATTATAATTTGGAAATGAATATATTTCAATTGACATTTAATAAAATTTAAACAATGATTAAATTTTACATGTGTTTACTTGATTAATATACAAAATTCAAGTTACTATATTGTGGTTTACATATATGTTCCAATAGGTTTATGTAAAACCCATTCAGCACATGGACATGTAGCCTAATAATTTATGAACATCTTTGAATTGTTAGAAAATAACAATAAATGATTACTATTTTAAGTTAAATGATATAAATACCTCATATTAAGTTATACATATCATTGCACCGATGAATTGTATAATTTATTATTTAATATTGTCATAAATCTATAAATGAAATTAATAGCAAAAATTAATTTTCCTTTTTATAGGACAAGATTTAAGATATATATGTGTGTGCATTTAACCATTTATGCACACACTGAGATTTACATATTTGACTTATTATAAAATAAACATTTTAGTTATCACTTTTAAATGATATAAAATACTCTGTAGCTAGGTTTTCTTAAGCATGTACAGAGATGCACATTTTATTAATTTATTAACAGAACATATTTAAATTTGTCAAAATAATAAATGACATTAATTTTTATAACATGTAATTAATTATTGACTTAGCATATATGTTGTGCATATAGAAATGTATGTGCACATTGGCTTTTATGTTATGTATTTTAACTTGTCACAATAATAATATTATATTTCTCATAATTGATTCAATACTGATAGTATATTTTAAAAATTCACATATACATATATATAAAAATTCAAATCAGTTCTTAAACTCTATTACAGCTTTTTTTTCTTTTTAGAAAATTAATTTAAACTAGTACTGTTTTAGATATACATTAGTGTCACATGTTAATTAATTATAATGTCTTTCTTTAGAATATAGAATCATCTATTAACCTTTTACTTTTTTATTTTTTAGTTTTAATCCAAGCAAAATTATTACTTGCACTTTGAGTTATATTTTTAATGGCATTTTACTAAAGAAATTATTTGAAATTTCCTTATCATTATACATAATATTACTCACCATTGTATAGAAGCTTATCTGTGCTTCTCTGCATATAGTTGGAACAAAATACATATAAATACTTCATCAAGCTAAGGAATTAGTCCAAGTAAGTTGGTCAGCAATGATCTCTCTTCTATCTAGGATTATTCCAGACAAGAACTATCTTATCCACCTTTGTAGCTATGAATTTTAACACTGGGAGGTGACCCATCCCCCCTCCAAGTGAATTCAAATTTCCCAATTATGAACTATAGAGCAGTCTCCTTTTGTCTTGATTTCTGCTATCTCTGATCCATGACAGTTATCTGTATAACTCTGGATCAATTCTGCTAGCCAACTGCTTCCCAAAATATTATTAGCCAAATTATATTAGCCAACTCTCTTTTTTAAAAAAAACAACTAGCCAGACTAAAATATTTTTTTATCCAACCCTTTTATAGTCTTGTATTGTAATGATAAAAACACATTTAAAAACTTTTTTTTCTTAATTAAAATCTACTTTTGAAAGCAGGTTTGAAGCTTTATCAATCTACAAAGATTTTTAAAAATAGATAATAGAAATGCATACAAGCATTAATTAAGAAAATAAACCACGCTTGTTTTTAAATTCAAAATCAAAATTACAAATAATAAAAATATTAGACTTTTTAAAATTATTTACTATATAATAAAATTCTATTTTAAATTCAGATTTAATCCCTGATTATTATTCCAGGAAATGTAGAAAAATATCTACAAAATTTGTCTGTGCTTATTTCTACTTTTCCTTCATTTTATATCTATATGGGCACACACACAACTATGTTGTTGTATGCCATGTAACCCAACTGGTTACAATATATATATTTTAAATTATTTCCACATAATAACTATTTTGACAAAAAATAAATAAAAGTTTTCCCATAGGACTTTTTTTTCTGAGTTAAAAATGCGAAGCTACTGTTTATTGGAATCTAATACAAAATATTTCAAGTGACTTGTAATGTTTATAAAAACCTTAACAACAATAACAAAAAAAACTAACCAATGAAAAACAAGATGGCACATTTTCAAGCAGTATTAAAAATAATCAGTAATATGTTGTTTTGCCAGATTGTTTCACAGATTATTACTGTTTGTTCCATTCTTTGAGAAACAGCAATAAAGAATGACACTCATGTTGATAATTAATGAGTACCAAACTATCCATACTGTAGTACCACAAAGTGCAAGCCTTTGTAACCAGATACATAAAAGATAACTGCTGGAGGGTTGCATTAGATCCTAAGGTCTAAGTGCAGTACTCTCAAATCCAAGGCTTCTCACTGATGAAAGCCACAAGCTAGAAACTGGTCTGTGGATGTTGGATGAGTAGGCACTAGATAAGGATTTTTGTACAAATCTTCCTGCATCCATTGATTACCAAGGCTTGTACTTGGTGACACTACTATATGGAGAGTTTGGTATTCTTATTAATGGCATTTGTAAGCATATGAAATGGTACTCATGTGATGTTTTGATGGTTTGATATCTTAATCATTTTTGGACATAAAGAAGGTGTAGAATATCCAATATGTAATATTTAAATACAAATATATTGTCCTATATGATTATAAAAAAAAGATTGATCAGTATTACTTTCTGATTGGCTGACACCTGTCACAAATAAGTGAATCGATTCTATGTTTCTTTGAATTAAAAAAACCCATAAATATAAACATAGACAAAGAAAGTCTATGTGAAACTAATACTATTTCACCAATTTCTACTGTAATTTTTTAAAAACATCAGGACTAGAAAAATGATCTTTTAAGTCTATATAATTAATATTTTATTTACCACCATCATCATTTTCTACCATCTATTTTTTCCAATCTCTAGCCTCTCTTCTTCACATCATACCAGCACACTTCCTTATTTCACCCATCCACATTACATGTAGTCTCTTTCTAGATTTTTTACATTCTTTTGGAATTTATATTACCTAATAAATAAAATAATTTGAGGTTTTGTAATATGCAAAACAATACAATTTTATGTATTATTATGAGTAATATATAAACATTATTTAAATAAAATAAAATAATGAGCATGCTAATAGCTCTAAACAAGCTTTTGCGATAAATGCCCCAACAAAAAACATTTAAAATCTCTATCTAGAATTATCCCCATTCCCAAACCAGTTTTGAGCTAATGACTCTCTTCAGTGAGACAGTAGAATATTCAGACACTATATCTAAAATACCAACTCAAGACCAGCACTTATCTATCAATTATTAAGTAGAAAATCTAAAACTTTCATACACCTATATGTCTTCAAATCCAGCTATCTAACTTGGATAACTATATGGGTCTGAATATAATTTTCAGCTACACTATATATTAATAGCCTTAGCAATATAACTTTGCTTAAAATTCAAAAGCAAAACTATAATAGTAAGTAAAATCAAGTCATATAACATGTGACTTAACTTGATAAGCTTGTAATACAAAATAAAATGAGTGTGCTAATAGCTCTAAACAAGCTTTATTGATAAATGCCACAAGAGAAAGCATTTAGAATCTCTATCTAGAATTATCCCCATCCCCAAAAATGGTTTCAAGCTAATGGCTCTCTTCAGTGAGGCACTAGGATACTCAGATAACAACTCAAGGACAGCACTTATCTAATACTTAACTACTAAGTAGAAAATCTGAAATGTTCAGATACCTATACGTCTTCAAATCTAGCTATCTAACTCAGATAGCTATATGGGTCTGAATATAATTTTCAGCTACACCATATATTATCACATGATCACCATTTAGTGAGTTTTGCCTGTTCTTTTTATACCATATATTAATAGCCTTAGCAATATAACATTGCTTAAGCCTCAAAAGCAAAACTATAATAGTAAATAATAAACAATATTTAAAAGTGCATTTATTTAAAAAATGCTAATTCCAATTATATCTCAAATTGATATCCTAAAATAGCAACAAAAAAGAAATAAACAAAAGTTTACAAATCAATTATAAAAATAAAGAAATAAAGAAAAAACAACAGTAACTAAAACAAAAATTTTTTAATTTTCTTCTATTTATGGGGGGGGGGGGGGGGTTTGTGTGTAGAGTGGGACCCGGCCACGGAAGGAAAAAAAACATAATAAATAAAATGAAAGAAATAAACCATATTTTTAAAATATATATCTACATTACAAATAAAAATATAAATTAAAAAAAAAGAAATAAAACAATTTTAATAAACAAAAAAAAAATAAAAAAAATATAAACCTTTACAATTTTTATCCAAAAATAGCATTTAAGTGTTTTATCTAATAACATAAACGGTAAGGCAAATTATCGTAACTTGTGGCTGAATAAATATGTTGCAGTTCTAGAAATAACTTAGAAAAAAGAATCGGAAATAAAAGAAGATTTGAGCAACAAATTTTAATTATTATTTACGTACCTGTTATAAGACTATAAATAGTCAAAATAAGAGTCATAGATCACATGACCCTACTCTCTTAAGCTTGTAAGTTATAAACAATGAGGATTGTCAATTCCTCAACAAGCTTTGTGACAAATGCTTAGCCAGAGAAACCATTTAAAATATCTCTGTCAGGAACCCCTCCCCAAATCCCTGACCATGGTTTCGTGCTTTGGCACTCCTCAGAAAGGTGGCAGGGTAGGTTCAGACACTAGATCTAAAAATACCAACCCAAAGCAAGCATTTATCTAAAAGTTATCTATTGAGTGGAAAATCTGAAATTTCCAGACACCTACATGTCTTCAAAACCAGCTATTCAACTCAAATAGCTATATGGGGCTGATAGATCTTCAGCCATACCATATATTAGTAGTCTTAGCAATATAACATCACATAAGACTGTTTTATAGTTGGAGGAAAAAGTTGTCGTATATAAATCATCATGAAAAATCTAGTAACAAGCTAGCAAAATGTTTTCTCCAACAAGCACATTATTTTAGAACCATCATCCATATTTTTTTAAAAAAATCTTGGTGTACTTATAAACAAGTTAATATTTGGATGACATTCGGCACCATGTTATTGTGATGCAGTCCTTCATTGTGACTGGATTGAATAAATTGCCACCATCATCAGAAAACTATAAGCTCAGTGATTTAGCCATTGTAAGAAAGCTGATTAAATACAAATTAGAAGTTGTTTTTTTTAAAGCATTGTATTTTAGTAGTAATTATATATTTGGCTATTTCCATCATCTAATATTAATTGTTAATGTGTTTAGAAAAATACTAACTTGATTTAAATTTATCACACACATCCCTTAGTAATAGCATGCAAGTTAGTGTGTAACACAACCCTTCATGTGACATTATTTCCCCCTCTTTTTCGGGTATTGCTGGCCTGATGAGCATGAAAATTGAACTTGGACATTCAGATTTTTGAATTAAACTATGAAACATCACAACATTACAATTCTTTATGCTTACACAAGCTAGAAACTAGCCTAGGATAATGCATGAGTAGGCACTACATAGGGATTTTATGCACAACTCTTCCTGCAATTGATTACTCTGGCTTGTACTGAGTGGTGCTACTGTATGGAGAGTTTAGTCTCTGTGCAGATTTATAAATATTCAATTTAAGGTTTCATTCTATCTATGTAGGCTATTCTGTCAAAGGTTACTGACTGCTGCCTTTAACAGAATAGCCTAATTGGTTAGAGGTTTAATTTAAATTCAATATTCACCACATCAAAAGGTCCTGGTTTGATTCTTATGCTAGTACTGTCACTGATCAGGCTAGAAATAACTGAAGAAGAGTGTCTAATATCACTCGAAACATCATAATACACATATGTGTGCTATTGCTAAAGTTTAATGTATTTGAAAAGTTTAAATAAAGCTCAAATTTTTCTAAAGATATTAACAATTAATATTAGTTGATAGAAAAAGTTAAACATACAATTATTGTCTACATCAAGGGTGGCTAAGATGTTGACAACGATTGTCTAGCTGACCGCAAAGTTTATGTGAATATTGACAGATTATAGTGATAATTTCAGAGCTGATTTGAATATAAAAAAATTAAAAAAGTAAAAATTCAGAATTATTCTCATTCAAAAATAGTTAAATTTAAAACAACACCTGTTGTTATTGTCGATCTCAAAAATAAACCCAGGTTGGAAAAAACTGAATAGAATTAAATTATTTTTGTGTAACGCTAGAACTAAAATTCTAAGAAATATTTAATTGCCTTTTCCTGATGAGAAATTGTGATACCAGAGGGAGCTGAGGTAATTTAATAATGGACATAGTAAAATGTCTTCGACAGTTCATATCTTATGGAAAAAAAAAATCATCAGTTCGTAAGTATTTTCTAAAAATGTCACCAATATTTGTGAGTACATATAAAACCCTCATAAAAAAACCACCAATTTGTAAGTATATTCTTAAAAAACCAGCACTTTGAACTGTTATTTTTTCCATTCCGGTTTTTGTTCCGGCAAAAATAATGTTTTTTTTCTAGTTTTTGGTTCAAAGCCTTGAAAAAAATGTAGTTGCCCTCAGATACACTTTCACCAAAAAAGTTGTCCCCATTGTCTAAAAGTTTGGCCATCCCTGGTCTACATTATTTTTTTCGTAATTTCAGTTTAACTTAAACATGAAACATTAATAGATTATAAAGTTTACATTCACAAGAAAAGTCAAATATTTGTGGGTTAATAATAATTTCCGCAATGATTATAACTTACCCATGAGTAATTTATTCAATCTAAAAATAAATATCAACTATTCAAGATTTTAAAACCACCAAAACATCAGAATATTTCTTACGCTTAAACAAGCTGCTAATACAGTAACAAACTTTTCATACAGTAACGCCACCTGTGAAAGCCTTAGTAATCAATGGATACTAGAAGGTTTGTATATAAAATCCATATCTAGTGCCTATTTATCCAATATCATCAGACTAATTTCTAGTTCATAGCTAAGACTCTAGGTGCAGGCACTCAGATTCAAGGTTCCTCACTGATGAAAACCACAAGCTAGAAACTAGTCTAGGGATATTATATGAGTAAACATTATATAGGGATTTCATGCACAAACCATTGATTACTAAGGTTGGCATTGGGTGGCACTACTTTATGGAAATCTTGCTACTGTATTCATGGTTTTGTAACATGTTTTAACTTTTTCAAAATGGTTAGTTAAAAGTATTCGAATTAATCTTTTGCATTTTTGACAATGTGAATGTCAATACAGATCTTATGTACAAACTGTAATAATTTATTAATACTAATCATAGCATTGTTATAATGCAATGTTATATATACCTATTGTTGTCTTTATATTGTCTGATAATACAGTAAGATAGCTCTGAATGTTTAGTATAGAATGAATCTTTTTGTGCAAACATTTATGGTGTTGCCTTATTTCCAGTAGTATCTAAGCATATCAATCAAATAATCATTTCCCACCATTTTCAATCCACTATAAAGTAGTTTCTTCAAATTTAACTAAACTTCTATGATCTGTAGCATTTCTTCTCCATATCATTCTAGAAAACTTTCTAATCTCATTCAACCATTTATCATGTGGTCTATTTGTAGATTTTTATAATCTTTTAGAATCCACTTTAAAACTACAATTGGCAAGATATTACCATTTTCTCTAGAATCATGTCCAGCCAATTCAATTTCAAGTTCGTAAATTTTTTTCCCTATATATCAAAGATATATTCTTGTCTTTTCTATATATTTCACTTTTGATCCATCCATGTTTTTCCCCAACATGCAGCTATCTATACTTTCTTACAAGATCTGAAATGTCAGGGTTTTTTTTGTTAGGTCAAAAGCTCAGATCTATATGCAAAATACATTTATTAAAATCATTCTTTTAAAATAATAAGCATATGTATTTGGTACTTACATATCCTGTCTACCAAGCCAGGTGACCAGTTTTTAATTATACAGTTTCAGGCGCCTACAAGTATTTGTTTATGTTTTTTTGTCAATTTTATTTTACTCAGTATATATTATTTAAGTTTTAAAAAATTAATAAATCAATTATAAATTCCATCCAAAAGTTTTATTTCAATTTTTTAAAATTTATATTATAACATGTAAACATCAACATGCTCCGAACAATATTGTATTTTGTTTAAATTAAAGTATTTATTTCTTTTTGTCACAACCATTTTGGCAATATGATGAACATTTGGGATCTTCTTTTGACAGAACATCATGCAATGGAATATTTTCAAAGATATGGGATCCTGCCCTCCCTTCTGTATAAATAATGCATGTAAAGACATTTCATATATATTTTTTACTTTTATACTAATAAATTGAAGTCTGTACTGTGTTAATGGGCACATTATGACATCTACATTTCTTACATATTTTTATATTCATAAGTTTAAAATAATAAAGAGAAAATATTATAATTAATTTTTGCAGAATTTTTTTTAAAATAACAATAAAAAAATCTGTAGATATTAAACATGACCATTTCTTGTCAGTCATTTTGATTGTAGGCCTCTAAAACTATACAATTAAAAAAATGGCTGCCAAGCTTAGTAGACAAGATAATACGTAAGTACCATTTATTTTTAATATTGAGTTTTTCTAAAGAAATTTAATTCTATGATTAATTATATCCATTTTATTTCCATCTCTGTTTATATAGTTATTATTTTATTATTTTCAAACTTTATTTTCTTTTTATGTAAAAAATCATTGAAAATTACTTTTTTATATAGATAGTTCCACTTTTTGTTTTAATATCTCTCATAATATTCCCTGAAGTTTTGAATCATTATTTCCAAAAGCAATTATATAATCTGCAAAATCAAAATGACTTAAATAATCTCCATTTATTTTCATTTTCTTAGTGTCTTATATTTTGAACCATAACATGCTTTGCCATAAAAGCAAAACAAAAAAGTTTTTAAAATATAGAATCAGTTTGCAAAACAATCTTATCAATTTTAATTATCTGACTGTCACCACATAATCTAACCATAGCTGTTGCATTTTAATACATGTTATTTAGAATATGATAACATCCTGGAAGCTATATCTTGATGTTTCAAAGTTTTAATGATCATGGAAAAGTGTATACATGCAAATATCTTCTCAGAATCTACATATCCAAATCATAATGGCAATTCACTAACATTGTTTTTTTCTATAATTTCTCTTAAAATTTGGATGTGATCTATTGTGCTAAAACCAAATTTAAATTCATGTTGTTACTTTGAGTTATTTGAGTCAAGTATTCCTTCTTGTAACAATCTTAGTAAATATCTTATGTAACACTGATAGAAGATTGATAGATCTGTAATTTTGAATATCTTATTCTTCACCTTTCTTAAATATCAAAGTTACTATTGATTTCTTTCAATAATTTGGTACATCTTTATCATTTAAATATTTTATGTATTAATTTGCTAATAATTTTTCTATTTCTTCACCTATTTCTTTATGATATTAAGAGTAGTAAAGCATCTATTCTCTTTATTACTGTTTTACGATGCTTTTACAACCTACTTTTTGTCAATTTCGATTGCCCCAGCAATCTTCTTTAGAACTATAACAAACACAATATGAATACATGAACATATAATTTTACACCCTATATATACATAAATACTATCCAATAATCATTATTTACATACCCACATATATCTTTATATACCTCTCTATACAATTATTACTTTTTATATATTGTACATTTTACCCTTTTCATTAAAATGTATAATATATAAACGGTAATAATTATATTGAGAGGTATATAAAGATATATGTGGGTACGTAAATAATGATTATTGGATAGTATTTATGTATAGGATATAAAATTAAATGTTCATGTATATTTGGATTCATGTATTTGTATAGTGTTTGTTATAGTTCTGAAGAAGCTTGCTGAGGTAATCAAAACTGTCAGTGGATTGTAATAAAAGCATTGTAAAACAGTAATAAAGAGCATAAATGATTTAATATTATATGGATTTGGCAATGCAATAAGAAAGATAAAGATATTAAGAATAATTTCATCATTTCCTGGAACATTTGCATTCTTCATAGATTTAATTGTATGTCATACCTCTTTATTTAAAATGTTTGGCAATTCAGAAAATGAAATTGCAGAGATATTTTTATTATTATTATCATTTTTAAATAATAGAAACATCTTTTCTTCTTATTGTTGAAACAATTTTTTTTTCAATACCAAAATATAATGTTATACTTTTAATACTTCTATTTTCTTCCACACCTTTTCTTACAAATTCACAGTTATATTTTTTAATATCATCATTAACCCATTTTAATATCCTTTTACAAAATTTCATATATGCAATTCATCGAATTGCAAGGAAATCAAGTCACATATCACATGACTTAATTTAATAAGCTTGTACTACAGATGTTATATAATGAGGGTGCCAATAGCTCTTAACAAGCTTTTCAAAATATCCCTATCGTCAGACTGGTTTCTGGCTTTTGGCTTTCTTCAGTGAGGTACTAGGATATTCTAGCATTAGATTTAAAATACCAGGTCAATCCCAGCACTTTATCTAATGCTTTCTTTATAACAAACAGCTAATTTTGCTCTTCCTATCATACTGATAATGCCATGAAGACTCGAACAAGTTTAGCCAAATTATTTCCTTTATTTTAATTTTTTTTTTTTTTTGCAATTCCAATCATATTCACTTTCTACTCCCAAAGTTTGCAATGTTATGGAGATTATGTTTGCTTATGCCAATTTTCTTCATTTAGCACTGTTTCCTTTCACCGATTTTCTTCATTTAGCACTGTTTACTTTCACCGATTTTCTTCATTTAGCACTGTTTCCTTTACCAATTTTCTTCATTTAGCACTATTTCCTTTCACCGATTTTCTTCATTTAGCACTGTTTCCTTTCACCGATTTTTTTCATTTAGCACTGTTTCCTTTCACCAATTTTCTTCATTTAGCACTGTTTCCTTTCACCAATTTTCTTCATTTAGCACTGTTTCCTTTCACCATTTTTTCTTCATTTAGCACTGTTTCCTTTCACCGATTTTCTTCATTTAGCACTGTTTCCTTTCACCGATTTTCTTCATTTAGCACTGTTTTCTTTCAGTGATTTTCTTCATTTAGCTCTGTTTCCTTTCACTGATTTTCTTCATTTAGCACTGTTTCCTTTCACTAATTTTCTTCATTTAGCACTGTTTCCTTTCACCGATTTTCTTCATTTAACACCAGTTGCTATATTATTACTGCATTTCCGTCTTCATCATTTAATTTATATTCTTCTAAAGGTTTAGCGCCATTTTAAAATTCTAAACAAATTCTTCCACAAAAAGTTTTATGATTATGGTCAGGGAAGAAACAAACCACGAGGGTCTTGATTACTGTTATTGTAAAATATAAATAATCATACAGAGTATGGTAAAACTTTACCACACATCTTTTACAGTATTGCATGATACAGCATAAAATTATGATTCAACATATCTATATAAAAAAGGAAATATATAAAAAAAAATTGGACCAAATGCCAAAGTCATAAAATTTTAAAACAATTGGCCTAGGAGCAAAACTATAGTCATCTCAAAATCAAATAAACCCGACAGTGAATCAAAAAATTATCATCTAATATTATTACTATGTATTTACTACAAACTTCTTGAAAGAATAATATTAACATAAATTTTGTCGATAGTTGACTCAAAGCCACCTATAGAGTGCGCTAGGTTTAGGCCAGAAAGAAGTTGCTGTGGACAAGTTCTATTCCTAACAACTCATGGTGAAAAAGATTTTCAAAATATATTACAAATTGGTGTTGTCTTTTTGATCTTACTTAAGCTTATGATTTGTTTGGAAAAATGGTTTAAAAACTTCTAAAACTTTTAAAAGCTGAAAAGTCATAATTTATTTGACAAAATACTCTCCAATAGAAATGTTCAAATAATACTAAATGATAATCACATGACAGTAGCGCCACTCAGTGCAAGCCAGAGTAATCAATGGATGCTATAAGGTTTGTGCTTAAAAATTCCCATCTAGTGCCTACTCATCCAATATCACCAGACTAGTTTCTAGCTTGTGGCTTTCATCAGTGAGGAGCCTTGGATCTGAGATAGGCATTTTATGCACAAACCATCTTACATCCATTGATTATTCTGGCTTGCACTGAGTGGCACTACTGTATGGGGAGTTTAGCCTCTGTCTAAATAATAATCATAGAAAGACATTTTGCAGATCAGTGTACAATTTTCACCTTTATTTTATTTAACATATTTATGGGTGATCTTCCAGAAACAGAATGTAAAAATTTCATTTATACTACTGATATTGTTTTGACTTCTCAAACTACCTTTACTGAAATACTAAAGTCTCTTAATAAGAGTATGACAATATTGAAAATCTTTTTAAAGACTTCTATAAAGATAATATGCTCAGTTTTTCATTTAAACATCAGAGAAATATTTTATTATCTGAATATAATAGATTGAATGACAATGCTATCATAGTATAATTTGTCTTACCTATTTATCTAAGATTAGATTAATACTAATCTCTAAAAATAATCTTCTTAGAAAGTTGGCTGACATTAGTTGGGCTTGTGATGCAAGTACTTTATGAATAGTTTCCTTAGCCCTAGCATATTCAGTTGGTGAATTTGGGCCCTTGTTTGTAGAAAAAGTTCTAACACTAAAATTCTGGATATGCAATTAACTATTACCATAAATAATATACCCTTACCTTTGTAGTGTTTCCTGTCTTTTACATATTCCTTTACCAGATATCAGGAAAGAAATTGACTCACACATCTCAAATCAACATTCCCTTTTTGATGTTCAACCAAGAATCTACAATTGAACTATATTATAGCATAAAGATGGAATTCTCATGATGCTCCAAACACATTTCTTTTTTCAGATCCAGCAATAAACCAGCTGGATATGATCTTCCCTGAGTCTCATCAACAGATTCAAAACAACTTATGGTCATTATTTTCATCTGCTTCATAAATGAAATTTAATAGATACAGAACTATGTAGATGTAGACAAACCCAAGACCACAAAACATACAGTTAATGATTGTCAAATCCATTGTTACAGTGGATGAGTGGAAGGTTTTAATAAAATCACTAGTGAATCCATATCCTGTTTGGAAAATTCTTTTCTGATGTTTTGTTAAAAGTTAAATTGTTTATAAATATATTAAACAACTTTCACACTACCACATATTTTTGGTCAAATCATATAAATAAAGATACAGATATAATAATCTTTAATTAAAGTTTAAAGTTTATATCTGGGCTAAAGATAATCTTTAGTTAAATAAACGATTAGTGATAATCATTACTGTATTTATCCAGAGTGGATGCTGTCAAAGTTATGGGTGAAGTAAATTTGACCCTTGTAATTCAAAATGTAACAATTTAATTAAACTATAGAAACTAAAGAAATACAGATTTAGAAAACATTGGATTGCATAGTTTTATATCTGCACACCTGTATTTCTAAACATTTCATTAATACGAAATATATGTATATTTATATTCAGAAGCAGGTAAGTGGTGTTACCTATCTTGATCATTATTTTCCACCCTTTAATAACATTTCTCCATCAAATGAGATCTTAAATAGGCATGCGTGAGTTTTATAGCATTATATATATATATACCTGTTGTGATATTATAAAAACAAACAATGTAATTATTTTAATTTTTCAATATGATTATGCAAATATTAAATGTGTTTAGATGTTGCTTTGTTAAATAAATAAAATCTAAGGATAAAAAAATTAAACCATATAGTTTGGTTTCCGGAATATAATTTGACCTCTACAAATTTGTTTGGCAGCTGGGAGGGGATATAGGAGGAAAACCAAATCGTAAATACGGTTGATACAAAGACCGTAAATTTTTTTTTAAAGTGTTAAGACCTAAGATTAAATACATAATCACGCCCTATTTTCACAATAAACATTTTTTTTACAATAAATAAGTAGACTTAAATTTAAGCGTGCGTGTATGTGTTTATATTCCAGATTATTGTTCTGTGAAAATCTAGCTATTTTAAAAAGATTAATATTTTTTGAATCCAATCGTTGCCGTTTTAATTAAACTATATATATATTACACATGTACGCTAATCTTTAAAATGCTTTAAAAATAATATTTATTAACCTACCTTTGAATTTAAGCAGTAATCCAATTTAGATAATGTTCTTTTATAATCCATAGGTTAGATGGAGAATCTCAACTGTGTTCACATAAAATCCTAAATACGGTATAAAAATATTCCAGTGCTAAGACAAGCCACAACGACAAACTTGTTTTTCGTCATTGATACTATATGGTACCTGTTGCTTAGACTTTCTTAACTACCATTTTTTTGAAAAGATAGAATTTCTTCGGGACGAAGTAAATTAAATAGAAATTAAAATTCCGTGCAGTAGTAATATCCAACTGTAGTAACTTACATTAATAAAAGAATATATCAACAATCAATTTGTTAAAATTTAAACAAACTATGCTTTAAGTTTTTTACTCCCTTGTTTGTTCAAGCGGAACATTAAACTTTTTGAGAAAATAGATGTTAAATTATTCGCCTTAAAAGTGACATCTTGTGCTTGAATTTAGCGTTATTTCATTAACAGTTTTTAAAAAAGTAATTCCAATTAATTTTAAGGTAATTGGTAAAGTAAGAACTAAATTAAAAAATAATAATAAAAATTATTCATGACATTTTTATATAATGTATATCATCATCATCATCACTGTTAGCACTATTCGAAAACGAGTACGGACATTCTAATTCCACGAAAGCAAACAAACAAATCAATATAAAACATTAAAGATTAGTTTTGCAATAAGTATCGAACCAATCCGTGATACATAAATATATTCCATGTTTGGTCTTGTAGTTTACTCTATCTTGTTTGCTGACTTTTAATTTATTCTGAAGCAACTTTTATTTTTTGAAAGATTTCAATACCTTACTCTCCGAACTCTCTATTACATGAAACTAATGTTTAATAAGTTTATTAATAATCATTTATAAGACTAGAGATTATCCAATAATGAAAAATATTTCTGCAAGGGTAAGTTTCACCGCAATCTCTCACGCAAGGTAGGGACTGGTTTATATCCACTTTTAAAACCTTGAGGATGGATGTAATCGTAAACATATGACCAAAGACGTGAAAAAGATCTATGATCGCCAAGATGCATATTTCGTGCTAAAACAGTACTCATCAGTTGGCTCAGATCACAATCTCTTACACATATCTTTATCATTATTCAGTATATATATATAGCAAATTACTACAGATTAATTGATAAATGTCAAATGTACTGCCCTCACAACTTTGACACAAATCACTTAATGAAATTATATTAATAATTTTTAATAGACTTTCATTAGATTAGAGATTATCCAATAAAGAATAATATTTATGTAGTGTAATTTTCACTACAACTTCTCGACAAGGTATGGACTGATTTCTATCCACTTTTAACACCTTGTAGAGAAATGTAATCATAAACATATGACAAAAGTTATATAAAAAGGACCTATAATCACCATGATACACATTTCATTGATTTATAAAATATTTTTTAGGTAGCTATTGCCATTCATTTGGTTCCACATGCCTAACTAATGAAGAGGTGCTTTTTTGCCAGTTGATTCAATATTGCCACATCTAGCAGACTAAAAAAAATATTGATCAGTAGTGATTCTAAATGATTATGGGTTGGTAAGAGTTCCAGATTACTCTTCCATGCAATAGATTGGCCACAATAAGAGGTCTTTATATGTCTAATTTAGCTGCCAAGCATCACATAGAGCACTATTTTTTACACTTACACAAGCTGATAACCCAGAGGCAAAACTCTCCACACAACAGTGCCACTCTGTGCAAGCCACAGTAATCAATGGATGCAGAAAGGTTTTTGTCAATATCCCCAAACTAATTTCTAATTTATGGCTTTCATCAGTGAGGGGTCTTGGATCTGAAGGCACTGCACCTAGATCTTAGGATCTAATGCAATCCTCCAGTAGCCACCTTTTACTTTTTAGTTAACTATACAGCTTAGAGTTTAGAATGAAAACACAATAATGTTTTCAATCCAAGATTAGTGTTATCAGCTTGTGTGGGTGTAAAGAATGGTGATCATGTGATGTTTCGTGCTTTAATATCTTTCCTGCCCAATAGGATTATGGTGACTGTGTTTAAAAAATCAAAGACATCAAAATGTGTAATTGTCGTACTAAGTTCAGATCTACAAATGAGCTTGAATTGAATGTGTTTTCATTTTGAACTCAAAGCTGTATAGTTAACTAAAAATGTAAAATGTGGCAGCTAGAGGGTTACATTTGATCCTAAGATCTAGGTGCAGTGATCTCAGATCTAAGACTCCTCACTGATAAAAGCCATAAGCTAGAAACTAGTCTGGGATATTGGATGATTAGGCACTAAATAGGAATTTTATGTAAAAATCTTTCAGCATCTATTGTTTACTCTGACTTGCACTGTGTGGTGATACTGTATGGAGAGTTTTGCCTCTAAATTAGCTGCATTATCACTATGATGGAACATGTTATCTTTTAAATAATCAAAATAAGAGTCATAGATCACATGACCTTATCTCTTAAGCTTGCAAGTTATAAACAATGAGGATTGCCAATTCCTCTACAAGCTTTATGATAAATGCTTAGCCAGAGCCAGCACTTAAAATATCTCTGTCAGAAACCCCTCCCCAAACCCCTGACCATGGTTTCATGCTTTAGCCTCTCAGAGAGGTGTCAGGGTAGGTTCAGACACTATATCTAAAAATACCAACCCAAAGCCAAGCATTTATCTAAAAGTTATCTATTGAGTGGAAAATCTGAAATTTTCAGACATCTACATGTTTTCAAACCCAGCTATCCAACTCAAATAGCTATATGGGGTTGATAGGTCTTCAGCCATACCATATATTAGTAGTCTTGGCAATATAAAATTGCATAAAACTTATGGCAGAGACTATAAATAGTCAAAATAAGAGTCATGGATCACATGACCCTATCTCTTAAGCTTGTAAGTTATAAACAATGAGGATTGCCAATTCCTCTACAAGCTTTATAATAAATGCTTAGCCAGAGCCAGCACTTAAAATATCTCTTTCAGGAACCCCTCCCCAAACCCCTGACCATTGTTTATGTTATCTTTTAACTTGTTAAATACAAAAGTAGCAACTTAGAGTCTGCATAGCATCTCAACATTCAAGTTTTTTTTTTGTTTTTGAGCTGCCATGTTACTTAAATTAATTCACATTCTTAAGTTGACGTTCATCCAAGCTATCACTGATTAGTAGAGAACTTTAAAATTCAAGTGGTTAAAAGTTGTATTCAAAGCATAAATAATATTTATTTGAATTGGTAAGAATGATCAGTATATAATAAATCTGTATGTGGAAAGATTTTAGACATTTTATATATACATAACCTCCATATAATTATGTATTTTGTATAATCTCTAAGAAGTTAATTAATATGTATTTGCAATTTTTCCCCCAGTATTAAGTAATAATAGCTAAAATCTGGTTTTATTTATTTAGATGTGCATTCAAATATATTAATTTTCAAACTGCAGTCCAACTATGTATTACTTAAATAATAAAGCTAATAATATTTACAGTTAGATAAGCTTATAAATGCAAATACACAAAAGCAGTCAACATTTAAACAATATCAAATATCAATAACAATCAACAATCTTAATCTTTATTGTTGAAAAGAGGTTGTCATGACAACAGACAGATTGTTGACTGTTATTGATACTAGTATTGTTTAACTTTTGACTGCTTTCATGTATTTATATTTATAAACCTATCCAATATATCTATTGTTTGTTTTAATAAAGAATAAAAATGAGATCCTATCCATTTAAACAGAGATAATTTTTGCTTTTGATGTTGCCAAGTAACTTTTATTTTCTACTAATTGGCAATCTTCCTAAGTAGTAATTGACAGTTTCTTGGCAACAGCAAAGGCAAAACATTATTTCTATTTACATGGATATAAATTTCTTTATTTATGTTCTTTATTATAATAACAATCCATGGAAAATATTTAATTAAACATTGTGTATTATTTGTTTTTGTTTTTTTAAAATAAAAACTTAATTTATCTTGTTTACAATAAGACACAATTTTTTGAAAACAAAAACTAAAACAATTGTCTGTCCTTAGTAAAGAAACAGTTATACAAATAATTATCAAATATAAATGCAGGTATATACTTTATATAGTCATAACTGATTATATTTTGTGCAATTATAAATTATCTCTGACTTTCACATCATCATATATACTGGTTTTTTTTTTGAGATTATCTTTAATAATACAATGGTTTTACATAATTCGTAAATTGTTAATTTTGTCAAATTAACACTGAATCTCAAAAATCATATAAAATTACTTCTGAATGACCTATCACCTACTTCATTTTTTAATCTACTCAAAGACTTTCATTACCATGATGATAGAATCCATCCACTTTACTGATGATTTTCTTTACCTGCCATCAACAATCCTTCAAACCATTACATCATTTTTTTAATCAATTGGATAATTTTATAACAGGACCAAAATAAGATAACTAACTTAATTATTTTTTTGCTTTGATTGAAATTTCTGCTTATGTGATTTTTTTTATATATCTATGATTTAAAAGCAATAATATTTTTAATATTCTTTTTTATGTGTACCATTTTTACAATCACGGAGAGCTATAGAAATTACATAGTTTGATTAATTCTGAGATTCCTTTTTAAAAATACATCTTTAGAATTAAAGATTATTTCTAGGGTCTATATTATAATTCTGTTTATCTGCAACAAACTCTTTGATTGTTGGTGATTCAAGGAACTTCATTATCAATTATAAAATTTACTCCTATAGCATAACTATTTTTTTATATATATTTAGATAAATCCCTGACATTATCCACTGTTCAACATATACAAAAATGATGGTTATTATTTTTGATCTAATTATCATGGGCATCTGGTATATTCAGACTTACTCCATCCATCAAGCTAAAAACATATCCATTGTTATTAAGATCTTGGCATCAAATGACACAACATTTAAAAAATATTCTTATTTTCATACAATTAATATGGTACAAGAAATAGGCTTATATTAATTAATTTAATTGAAATAGTTATATTAGTAAGAAGAAATACTAAATCATTAATTTTTTTAATGCAGTTATTTTTTTATATCACATAATATCCAAGTCTGCCTTATATAAAAGGTTACAAAGTTATTAAAAATTGAGCCACAATCCCGAACTAGTAATATCCAAATCAAAAGGTCCAGAAAAACTTTCTACTACCATTGGTTATTAAAGCAAGTGAGTTTTTCTTAAGCCTTATTTACTAAACCAAATTATTATACTTTTAGCCAATTTATTCACATAAATGTAGTAATACATCATTCTTCAACCTTGTCTTACATTTTTATATCTAATAGTGCTATCTTCATGTTTCAGAGACTTGATAATGATTTAATAATATCTTCAAAGAAACACATCAGGTTCTTGGATATATAATTTTTATTTAGAACAGTATGTGATGTGTGATGTGATGTTATGCACTATCGCTTCTTCTTTCTCGAGGTCAGGAGGCTCTCAACCACTATGCCCACCTTCCCTTTCCATTCTCCACTATAAGTCTTTCTCATATTCTTCTCTATTCTGCTCCATCCCATTACCACAAGATGTATCTTTGTCCACTCTATGGCTTTATATTTAAATCCCCATTATCTTTTTCCAAACCCAACATAAAAATCAAGAACCCATTTTCTGTATAATCACATTGTTTTTATTTATGTGATGTGATGTACTGTGGCTTCTCCTTAAACGAAGTCAAAAATATCTGAGCAATTATGCCCAGATAAACCTGTTAGCCACTTTATTTTCCAATCCCCACTCTAAGTCTTCCCATATTCTGCCCCATCCCATTTCCACAACATAATCTTTGTCAACTCTATGGCCTTTAAATCTAAATCCCCCTTATCTTTTATTCAAATTCCCTGCACAGTAGTGCCACCTAGTGCAAGCCATAAAAATCAATTATTGCTGGAAAGCTTGTGAGTAAAATCCTTATCTTGTGCTTACTTATTCAATATTCTGACTAGTTTCTATTATGTGGCTTTCACCAGTGAGGAGCTTTGGATCTGAGAGCAATGTAGCTAGATCTTCGAAATTAATGCAACTCTCCAGTAGCAACCTTTTACCTATTTGGTTAATTATAAAGGCATGACCCCAAAATAAAAATACAATGATGTTTTCAATCCAAGCTAATTCATTTGTATAGTCATACAGATATTGCTTGCACTAGGTGGCACTACTGTAGGAAGAGTTTGCTACTGTTGTAACAGCTTATTTAGGCATAGGAAATGGTGGTTATGTAATAAATCACATGATCTCCATTTCATATGCTTACACATGCTGTTAATAAAAGTACCAACCTCTCCATTCAGTAGTGCCACCAAGTGCAAGCCTTTATAATCAATGGATGTAGTGCTCTGAAATTCAAATTTAAGGCTTCTTACTCATGAAAGCCATGAGCTAGAAACTAGTCTGGGGATGTTGGATGAGTAGGCACACTCGATAGGGATTTTATGCACAAATCTTCCTGCATCCATTGATTACAAAGGCTTGCACTTGGTGGCACTACTGTATGGAAGAGTTTGGTTATGTGATATTTTAATTTTTATTTAGAAAGAAACAAAACAACAATTCTATAGCAACATACATTCATTTATAACATTTTGTCACCTACATATTGTTGATCAAATTTTTCATTATAATAAATTATTTATTGAGACATGAACAATAATTTGAATTGATTTAGTAGTTTCTCAACAATTATAAGTCAAATCTTGTTTTAGTGCCAAGATGTTCCTCTCAACCATGCTGCAACTGAACATAACTATTTCTATGGTAGTGCTTTTCTACTTTACGACAAATGTTTTCATTGTATCAGTTCAGGTAAATATTAGTGTAATTTACTTATGAACGTAAGATTTTGGGTTCAAATCACTATGGAAACCAGACTTTTGTTAGTGTCAATATCTTCACATCACTCTATTGAAGCCATCATTTTTTCTCTACTATTACATATATTATTAGTTTAAAGACAAAATAATATTTTCCAGAATCAAAGTGGAGATACAGTGCAATATAGGTAAAATTAAAGATTCAAATTTTAATAATGATTAGATTTTTTAATATCAAGATAATAAACTGATTCCATTAAGCTATAATTGTTCTTTTGTCTAATACAAATGTTATTAGTTAAATAGAGGCAAAATAAAAAGGAACGCTAATGACTTTATAGCTCAGAGGTTCATAAGAAGTTGAAGCATCAGAAATGCAAGCATCAAAATTGATCCTGGGAACTCTCAATACCAAATCAGACTCCCTACCAACTGGACCAAACTATGCAGGGTAACAAACAGTCATATGGCTTAATGGATAGGGAGTTCATAAGAAGTTCGAGCACCAGAAATGCAAGCATCAAAATCATTTTTGGGAACTCTTGATTCCAAATTGGACTCTCTATCAACTGGACTAAACTATGCAGGGTAAAAAAACAGGTATATGGCTCAATGGCTAGGGCGTTCATAAGAAGTTCAAACACCTGAAATGCAAGCATCAAAATCAATCCAGGAAACTCTTGATTCCAAAACAGACTGTCTATCAACTGGGCCAAACTATTCAGGATAAAAAAACAGGCATATGCCTTAATGGCTAGGGAGTTCATAAGAAGTCCAAACATCAGAAATTCAAGCATCAAAATCAATTCTAGGAACTCTGGATTTCAAATTGGACTCTTTATTAACTGGACCAAAGTATGCAGGGTAAAAAGCAGACATATTTTTTAATGGCTAGGAAGTTCATAAGAAGTCCAAACACCAGAAATGCAAGCATCAAAATCGATCCTAGGAACTCTGGATTCCAAATTGGACTCTACTGGACCAAACTATACAGGGTAAAAAAATAGACATATGTCTTAATGGCTAGGGAGTTTATAAGAAGTCCAAACACCAGAAATGCAGGCATCAAAAATCGATTCTAGGAACTCTGGATTCCAAATTGGACTTTCTAACAACTGGACCAAACTACGCAAGGTAAAAAAATAGACATATGTCTTAATGGCTAGGAAGTTCATAAAAAGGCCAAACACCAGAAATGCAAGCATCAAAATCGATCCTAAGAACTCTGGATTCCAAATTGGACTCTACTGGACCAAACTATACAGGGTAAAAAAATAGACATATGTCTTAATGGCTAGGAAGTTTATAAAAAGTCCAAACACCAGAAATGCAGGCATCAAAAATCGATTCTAGGAACTCTGGATTCCAAATTGGACTTTCTAACAACTGGACCAAACTATGCAAGGTAAAAAAACAGACATATGTCTTAATGGCTAGGAAGTTCATAAAAAGGCCAAACACCAGAAATGCAAGCATCAAAATTGATCCTAGGAACTCTTGATTCCAAATTGGACTCTTTATTAACTGGACCAAACTATACAGGGTAAAAAATAGACATATGTCTTAATGGCTAGGGAATTTATAAGAAGTCCAAACACCAGAAATGCAGGCATCAAAATCGATCCTAGGAACACTTGATTCCAAATTGGACTCTCTATCAACTGGCTAAACTATTCAGGGTAAAAAATAGGCATATGGGTTAACTCCTACAGAGTTTGTAAGATGTTCAAGTGCCAAACCAGTTTGCACAAGAATCAATCCTGGGACTTCCTGATTTCATGTCAGATGTTCTACCAACTGCACCCAACAGGCAAGGTAGAGGCAAATAATATTTCAGGATCAAAGTAGAGATATAATGGTACAGTTTTCTAATAAACATAAGATTATAAGTTCCAGTTGTAACAAAGATCAAACCTTTTTAATAATTGGTTATTCACCTCATCCTGATGAAATAGACATTATATATTTTTATTCTATTACTACATTCTTTTTAACTAATAGAGTTAATGTAAAATAGTATTACAGGATCAATTTTGACGAGCAATGCAGTCATTGGGATTAGATCTAATGGATATCTTTTTCTTACTTCAATAACAGCAACTCCATGAATTCCATTCGCTGTAGTTAAAGCAATGCCAACTGTTTAGATATTAAACATAACATGATTGGCTAATAAAATTTCATAATATACTATTGTATCAGTAATTTAAATTCTTAATGATATTTTATATTAAAAGAAAGAGAAAAATGGCATGATTATAGTTTAATATCTTTTCAAATGTGTTTTACCAGTTCTTACTTATGGATTTGAGACTAGGACACTTAAGAAAAGAGCAATACAGAGACTTCAGACTACTCAAAGAAGTATGGAGAGATGCAAGTTGGGGGTAACAAGAAGGGATCGAAAACGCAATGTATGGGTAAGAGAACAAACAGGTGTTACTGATCTCATTGAAAAAAAAAGATTGAAGTGGAGTTGGGCTGGACATATTGCTAGGAGACATGATAATAGATGGACGATTGAAATCTTAAACCAGATTCCAAGAGATTGTAAAAGACCCAGAAAGAGACCACATGTGAGATGGATGGATGAAATAAGAAAGTGTGCAGCGGTGATGTGGAGAAGATAAGCTAAAGATCAGAGAAGATTGATCAAAACCTTCATCCTGCAGTGGATTGATAATATTTGATGATGATGATGATGACTCATTCTATTTGTAAACTGATGTTCTTCTCCAGTTATTACCCATTATTTCACATTTATATGTTGAATAAAGGGGATTTTTTTGTAACACTTGTAACTCTTCTCTTAATTATTACTAGTTAATTATATTTAGAAGATAATCATACACCATTAAACAATGCAATGATACTCTCACCCCTGTCACAAGATAAAGATTTTAAGAAAATAAGAATGATTCTCTTATCTTGTGACTTCCTTGCAAGTAAAATTATTGTTTAATGGTGCTAGTTTGAAGGGTTAGTTACCCCCAAAATGATAGTAAAAGAATAGCCAAAATAGGGTTTAATTGGGTAATGTGATATGCAAAAGATTTGGATAAAGAATTTATATCAGTATACTTGTATAAAAGGTGAGATGCTTGTGTTAGGAGGATTGTTGGGTGTTATAGTGATAAGGAATGGTATAAAAGAATAGTTGCATTAATAAAGAATAGGGAGTTGGAGAGATGGAGAACTAGTATGGAGGGTAAGAAGAGTTTAAATATATATAGAAGTAAATAGAACATTGGGTGTGAGTTAATTTGATAATAGTAAGGAAAGTAGTTTATTGTTTAAGGCTCGAACGAGATCTTTAGCAACAAGAGAATATACATGTAAATGGAAAACTAGGGGTGATTTAGTGTGTAAATTGTGTAAGGAAGGTATAAAAAATATTAGGCATCTGTTGATTGAATGTAAATGCTTGAAAGCAGAAAGGGTATGAATAATGAAGTTATAGGAGAATAAATATGAACAAAGTGATTATTCAGAAAGTGAGTTATTGGTTTTTTATGCTGGGTTTGCGAAAAGATAAGGGTATTTAGATATAAAGGCCATAGTGTTGACAAAGATTATGTTGTGGAAATGGGATGGAGCAGAATATGAGAAAACTTAGAATGGGGAATGGAAAATAAAGTGGTTAACAGGTTTATCTGGGCATAATTGCTGAGATATTCTTGACTTCGTTTAAGGAGAAGCCACAGTACATCGCATCATATCACATCACACATCACATCATGTGATTATGTAAAAAGAAACATCTTGAAAAAGTTCCATTAAGGAATGAAAGCAGGGTTGATGTATTAAATAATTTTTTTTATTTACAGTGAGTTCTCTGTTTCAGTTTTTGTTTTAAAATATTTTTAAATTTATATATAGAAGGCAACATTTTGAAAAATTTTAGCATTGAAATTTTTATCTGCTTTAATTTAATTTAACAACCAAAATCTTTTTCTCACTATATTTCTGCCACCTAGTGTAAGATTTAGTAATCAATAGATGTTAGATGGTAGTTCTTATTAAATTCCTATTCAGTGCTATCCTGTTCAAAATTCTCAAATCTGATTCAAGCTTATTACATCTATTGATTACTGAAGGTTACACTAGATGGCAATAACATATACAAAAAGAATTTGCTGTTGAACAGCATGATGAAAGCAGAGATCATGTGACATCTTACTGTTTAATGTAATGAATATTCAAGAAATATCATACTCTGTATATAAGGAGCAAAATAGCAGACCATAAGTAGACAATTTATATACATTTTAAAAAATATATATAGTTTCTGAAATGTTTTTGTATAATATTTTTAACCATAGGATAGACAGTATTTTTATTATTATTTATAATATGCTTAGTAAAATGTTTGTTCATTAGTTAACACTTTTTCTAATCTCAAGATTTATTTTTTTAATTAAGTTTTTATATATTTTGAATTCAAGATAACAACCTCCTCCCCCCCATAAGAATTCATTATCATCATTTATTTTTTATGGAAGATTTTTGATTTGTGAGGCATTTTGGGATGTATAATTATGAAGCAGGGATATTGAATAAAGTAGTTGATCACATGATTGTGATCTCACTGATACTACCAAAAAATCTTAATTCAAATTAAAAAATAGAAAAACAAAACAATCATAAATTTATTCTATACATGTTGGTGTAAATCATGAATATGAATTCCTATGCTGTTACAAAATGGCTACAAAATCAAATATACACCGTTGAAAAAAGCTGGAAATCTTTTCAGTATTACAGAACTTTATGGAATGTGTAATGAAATGAATCATCAAACCAAAGTGTGTGTGGAATGTGAACAAACAAAGGTTGATGTGACAACAGTAGAAATACACACTGATGTTTTGATATTCTCATAATTAAAACTTTATAGTATCTAGGATGACTAATTTTAGTCTAGAAAGACTAGAGATTGGAGAGGATCGATTAAGTTTAGAGAGAGACCTTCATCCTGCAATGTATTGATAATGAGTGAAAATGATTATGATAAAAAGTATTCAAACAAAAAATTGAGCCTTCCATTAAAAGTGACAAATGTTTGATCTGGTTTAAAAAATGTTTAAAACATTATTGTCTTAATTTATATTAAATGATCAAAAAGATCAAAAGTAATTGCAAAAATTAATCAGTCTATTCATTTCACAAAAATCTTTGACTGAGATCTAAATTATGAAAAATGTGATGCAATGCGATGTATGGCTTCTCCTTTCTCAGAGTCAGAAATTTCTTAGCCACTAAGCCCAGAGAAACATATTAGCCACCCTCCCTTCTCTTTTCATTCCCTACCCTAAGTTTTTCTTATATTCTTGTCTATCATGCTCCATCCCATTTCCACAACATAATCTTTATCAATTCCACGGCCTTTATACCTAATTCCCCCATATCTTTTCTCAAACCCAACATAAAAACCCAAGAACTCACTTTCTGTTTAGTCATATCTGTACCTTTTCTGCTTGTAAGCATTTACATTAAATTAGCTTGATGTGATGTGATGCACTGTGACTTCTCCTTTATCAGAGTCAGGAATCTCTCAGACCCTATGCCCAGAGAAACCTGATAGCCAACATACCTCTCTTATTCCCACCCTAAGTTTTTCCCATATTCTTCTTTATCCTGCTCCATCCCATTTCCACAACATTATATTTATCCATTCTATGGCCTGCACCAGAGCCTCTTATGGCATTAATTGGAATTAAAAGCTATCTGTAATAAATCATATTAATTTTGCAGTGATAAAAGAGTTATACAGAACTGCATATTGTTATTCTACTTGTTAGGCTTATTTATTACATATATAATAAGGGAAGTCAGTTTAGAAAAAGACAAATGGACATTTAAGATTAGTCAAAGAAACATCGATAAGATATATAGATAATATCACCTTTATTATCATAAAGGAAAAAGTCTACATACTTAACTAGAAAAGTTTTTAAAAATCAATTGGTTTGATACTCAGAAGGTCATGGGATAGATCTAGATGATAGTCCTCATTCTTAACCTATCACTCTATAACTGTGCTAAATCTCAAATAGCAGGGTTTGAAGATCCAAATTATGATCTTAGACTATAAATTGACATCCATTTTATCTTCTTGGATTTATCACCAGCAACAGAAGTCAAGATATTTACCACAGACCCACACTGAGAAAAAATGCAAAAAAAACATGTTTTTTAGGTGTAGAAGTAAAAAAAAATGAACATCATTCACTGCTGAAGCCAAGATGAGAAAACAAAACACTAAAGAAAACAGGTTATAAATCATATGATTTTATTTCTTAAAATTTATAAGAAGATTAAGTACTGGAAATACCAAAATTGGAGCATTCCAATGACCGTACATTTTGGGGTCTAACACTCTTTTTCTATACAAGGAATATTGCCTTTATAATGAATTGTTGAAAAAACTTTTAAGAACAGAATGAATGATAAGGAAAATAATGTGAATACTTAATTAGATTTGACTTAGAATTTCATTTGTAGTAGGAATGAATGTTACTTTGGTCACATTAGATTAGTGGCTCCCAACCTTCCTAATGCCGTGACCCCTTAATACAGTTCCTTATGCTGTGGTGACCCACAACTGTAATTCTGCTACTGTTATGAATCAAAAATATGTGTTTTCCAATGGTCTTAGATGACGCCTGTGAAATGATTGTTTGACCCTCAAAGGGGTTGCAACCCACAGGTTGAGAACCGCTGCATTAGATTATAATGCTCAATAGAATTAAAACTAAATTGAGGTATAGAACAATTAGTAACAAATAAATTGACTGAATAATAAATATTTATTGAAAATACTAACAAATCAAAACAATAATTGTAAATAATAAATAACTCAGATTATATGTAACTGAACAGGGAGTAGCTGAAGATATCAATAAATTCATTTACTTATAATCCAAGTTATTTACTATTTACATATTTTAAAAACTGAGTTTTCATTTCATATTTAGAGGTTGTTAAAATTAAAATTTGGCTTTGATTCTCTGAATATTTAAATGGTGATTCTTATTATTCATTCTATACATATAGTCAATAGATAAAATTCATTCCCTCAATTAAAATTACGTAAAAAAACTAAGTATAAATAACAACAAATATTAAAGGCTAGGAAATATCTCTCTTTTGAGAGTTTATTTACTTTATATAACCCATTGGAAGCTTCAGTTATTTTCTGTTTTGTTACAAACCAATAATTAGAGGGGGATTTGAACTCAGACTTTCAAGCTCCTTTTAATCATCCACTCCCTCTTATACAACCAATACCCATGACCACACGTATGCAAAAAATATAAATGAGGTCCAATATACATTTTTTTGTGCTGAACCAGCCCTCATCATTTGGTCTGAACCATCATCTCCACATATATATATAATCAGTGCTCGGTTTATATTAAGATAGCAAATCTTCAAACCTCAATGAATAGGCTTCAATCTTCTCCAGTAGAAAAATGCCATTTTAGTTGCTATGTCAAGTTAATAGCTCTTAATTATGATAATAAGTAAAAATGAACAAATATAAATCATTAGAAAATTACACAAATACAAGTTTCAAAAATATTACTGGTAATGAAAAACTGAAAGCAAAGATAATCAAACATAAAGAAAATAAGATTTAAGTTAAAATGCACAAATTTCATAATTAAAATTATACATGCTATTTTCTAAAGTTTTTATTATTATTACTCAATAATATAGGCATCGGCATGGCATTGGGCTTTCCATCATCAGATTTTCAATGGTATGGATAGCTGAAGAGTTGGAAGTTGGAGTGAATTGAAGCCTGTCCATTAAAGTATGAAGATTTACTGTCGTAACATAAACTGAGCTCTTATTATACATATGTGTGATAATCTGGACCAACTGATGTGTGCTGGTTTTGCACGAAATACGTCTATTGGTGATTATTTATCTTTTCTACATGCATGTGGTCATGTGTATCAGTGGTATGAGATAGTATAGATAGTTGAAGGGTGCTTGAAAGTATGAGTTCAAATCCCCTATATTTACACTTAGGCTCCAGAAATGTGTAGAGTGCCTGTATTTAAAATATTTATTGTTATTACTCGTAAATCGATTAGTAATGTATTAAAATCTAAACCATCAAGAGTAAAATTATTTAATTTAGCTAATTTCTGTTGTTAAGTCGTCGCTGTATGGAGTTAATTTGTCATTTTTTTAAATACACTAAAGAAAGTTTTTACTAACATATTTTATAATTTTATAAAGCTAAAAATATTTCAAGGATGATTTTTATATTAGGAAAAGTAGGATTTAAATTCATTTTAAATTACTTTTCACAATTTATCAAAAGTTTTTTTTTTTAATTTTGATTTTTACTTTATGTTTCAATAGGAATTTATTCAGGAAAAAAGTTACAGATGTCAAGTATTGGTGGTCGAGAGGTCAGCGCTAGCTGCTTTACAAACAATTGTTCCAGGTTAGCGGGTTCGCTTCCTGGATAATGCTATGACATATGAGGAAAAAAAAGTTACAGATGAACATATTTAGTTATACAAGATGAATAATTGAGATTACATAGTATATAGATAAAAAAAAAAAAGTGTACAGTAATTGGTAAAAGAACTAGAATAATTTAAGTGACCATTAAAATGAGACACAAGCAAACTCCTTATAGTTTGGAGATTTACTGTATGAGAGACCAAGATGCTGTATATATATATATAGTATTATTTCTGGGAGCTGCCATGTAATACAGATATAACAGATAAATACCTGATGTTTCAGTATAATAACAATTACTCTCCTCAGAGCTTTTTCTATATATATTGTGAGAATACATTTAACCGATCACACAAAAATCACCACTCACACATACATCATAAAGATTGAATCTACCAACACAATCAAAAGCATATTATTGATTACAAGTTAATATGCTTGTATAAAATTGTCAGTTAAAGTTATATTATTGACAATACTAATGTATATGTATACCCAACCCTTAAACGCAAGCAAACAAAAATGTCTAAAAACAAAAAAAAAGAAATCATTAATGTTAAATTGTTTTTTATTATTATTATTAATCCAGCATTAAATTATAACAAGATCAAAGTAAGTTAACAATGAAAGCAAAGAGCGAACTTGAAACCCACAATCTAAAAATAAAACATAAGACAAGATAAACACTTTCATTCTTTTTAAGCAAAAAGGAAGGCAAATAAATTAAGTTGTCAAGAAAAGATATTTGATAAATTCTTAAAATCAATTTATTTGTCATATAAACCACTATTATTGCAATTTGAGGAAGTTGATTAATGGATTCACTTTAATTTTATAAAGCTTATATTTTTAACTCAAGTTATAAGCTAGAAGGAATGAACCATGCATGGCCAAGAAGCGATAAAACATTGTGGGGCTGGAGCTGCTCATCATGCAAACATGATTCCAGATATGATTATCATTTCAAATTAACATCATGACGTGAAGATCCAGATAGTGACCAAAGACTATCTGATGGACTACCATTCAGTTCATGCAAAGGAACTTTCCTGAGAGCAAGGATATTTACAGGTTTCACAATGTGGATTACAAGACTTTAAACAATGGCTAGACTATGCTGGATTAACATCCCAAATTATATTCTTATATATATATTTCTTATTTTGTCTGTTAAATTGGCTTCTTTCTTTTGAAACAGAGAGTCAATCCATCCAATGTCCAATTATTCTAGAAGGAGGAGAGCTATCAATTCTATTTTTTTTCGTTTTTCATTTAATAATAAAATTTAAGGGCAGACTCCCGACTTGCTTGCCAATTGGTACATTAGTCTAGTGACTTGAAAGGTGAAACTTTAATCTTATTCAATATTAGTGCTCACACTTTGACAGATACAATATATTTTTTGTTTAATGTTTGTGTTTTATTGCCTTAATTATTAATTATTTGTTATTTAGAATATATGACTAACCCTTGAATGATTGGTCTGTCCTATCATACATCCATATAATGACAGAATAGGAGGGGGTTCGGAATCTATAAGCAACTCTCAACAGATCATAAAATGGGTACTTGAGTATTAGTCCTGCAACATAGAAGAGATGGGAGACTTTTCACATCTGCAATAAATGTGTAATTTTGCTATGATAACAAATTAAAAGAAAATAAATCCTGCGATATCTATTGAAAAACATCTAAAAAGGTGATTTAGATTTTTCAAAATGTGCTTTGATTGTTATTATTTTGCATTATTTATATTTTTCAGTGATTTTTTTTTTCAAAACATACTTAGATTGTTATTATTTTGCTTTATTTACAGTTGCCAGTTGCAAAAACATTGTCTTTTTCAAAACGTGCTTGGAAAACATGTTTGTTTTTTTTGTTTTTTTTTTTTGGGGGGGGGACATATTTCGATTATTATTCTTTTTTTGTGTCCAATTCATTTGATTTAAATTTAATGAGTGTAAGTATTTTTCGTATTTTGATTTTGTTTTCCATAATTTCAAAGTAATGTGTGTGTGTGTGTGTGTTTTTCTTGTATTTGGAAATAGTCCAAAATGATGACAATTTGGAAGCTGCCCACTAACGAATTTAGTGCCTTCGTTGTTTTGTTATTCTGTTTGGTGTATTTACCAAAAAGTGTAGGTTGATGAATATTTTTCTACAATTTTTTCTGCATGCATGAAAAGCGGTAATTAATAAAAGTCTTATAATTTATATTTCTTTACTCTTCTGAATTATTTGATTGGTTTTGTTTACTTTTTTTTAGTTTTCTTGTGTGTATTTACAAAAAAGATATAGGTTGATTAATATTTATCTAAACTTTTTTTCGCCATGAAAAGCAGTAATGAAATTCTTAGAATTTATTTTTGTTACCGAGAATTCTTTGTTTTGTGGTGTGAATTTACATAAAAATGTATAGCTTGATGAATATTATTCTCCACCCCCACCCCACCCCCACCCCCCTGCATGAAAAGCGCTAATAAAACTCTTATAATTTATATTTCTTAATTGTTCCAAATTATTGCTTTTGTTTTGTTTATTTATTATAAAAAATTTCCGTTTCTTAGTATTTTTCTGGAAAAGATCTCCGCACACTTTGAATCATGTCTTCATTTTGGGAGGAAAATTTCCACTTTGGTGTCCATTTTCTGTGGTAACGTAAAATTTGAATTGGGTTTTTTTTAACGCCATTAATTCATGTTATTTATTACAGTTTATATGTATATTTGATCTGTTTTAGTAAGTAAATGTTATTTAAATACAATTATAATTTAGTGATTGTTTTATTGTAAAATAGCATTGGGGAGTTGATTCAATATATTTTCATCGGGGGGGGGGGGCGAGAAAATAGAGTTTTTCCCAGCTAAAATTTAAGGTTTGTAATGTTGTTTTTAATTACACCTGTATTTGCTTCAATTTGGTTGTTTGAACAAGATCAATTCCTCTTATTTATTACAGTGGTAAGTAGCATACGTGTGTATATTTTATCTGTTTTTGTAAATCAATATTATCTAAACACAATTTTAATTTAGTGATTGTATGGGAAGTAATATTGGGGAGTTGATTCAATCTATTTTCACTGGAGTGTAGCCTTATTGTTTAAAATGTTGTTTGAGCATTACTGCTGCAAATCATACATATGTTTACAATTTTTAGTGTACTAATTTTAGTCCTGCAATACGATATTAGACGCTGTAACTTTTCATATTCATGTCAATCTGCCGATAATTTTACAAATCTTTGCAAAAATATTATGTACAAGATCATCCGTGTAGAAGTTACTTTTTCCACAAAAAAATCTGACCAGAAATATTGTGTACAAGATCCGTGTACACGTTATTTTGGTCAGATCACAAGATTTACAAAGTTGCCAGTGCATTGATACAAATGTGAACAGGCCAGGAGGTCTAATAGAGTATTTCAGGACTAATACTCAAATGCCATAAAAGGTAATACTCAAGAACCATAAAAGGTAGATAGGCAGAGTAGAAATTAATGACCAAATAATTTTCATGGAATTTTAGTCATCAAAGAGTTAATTGTTAAGATATAGTTTCAAATTTATCTTCAATGTAAATTTTAGTTTGTTAAATTGCAATGGGGAATTACCATCCTTTGTAGAAATTATGGGTTACTAAATGGTTATTGAATATAAACATGGATGCTCATGGATATACAATCATTAAACTTTGAATACATACACCACTTTATTATAAAGAATTATGAATAGCTATCATCATCAAAATCAGTTTGTTAAATATTAAATCAAATTAGTCGTTTGTTGTTTGATTTTTTGATTTTCCGGTTAATCACACTATACGCATATCCATTGTACATATCAGATACCGAACCTTAGAATAGGGTACATGTATATTCTCCCCAAGTTTGAACTCTGTGGCTTAACAAGGATCAAGAGAGGTGAATTATGGGAAGTTGTGCAAGTGTGAGTCCCACCCCATTCAATCATTAATCATCAGGGGACCACTTCCTAAAACTTAGATAAATCATCAAATAACTGACTTGCCTTATCATGTGTAATACTCTTCAATGAAGACCAAGTGGGTGAGCATAATAACTACACCTCACAAGGAGAACAACTCACCCATTATAATATATATATATATATATATATGAGGACTACCCAACAAAAGGGCTATTATGAGAAAAACTTGCTTTGCCTCAGGAATTGTCAATTAGTAATAATTGATAGTTTCTTAGTAACACCAAAAGTTCAAATGTGTCTCTATTAATGAATATTATCTCCTTATATCTGTATAATAAAATCCATATGTTCATTTAATTCAATATAAGTATATATATAGGGTGGAGATATTTTTTTATCGCTTATTTTTATTATTTCAAATTTATTTTTGAAATTATTTGAGTGTCTTCTACTGTTACTATTATAAAGTTGTATGCATTTTATATACCATAGTGCATAGAGTATTAATGTGGTAGTGCAGGTTTCTGCATGATTGTTTGAGTGAGTAAATGATGCTATTCTTTTGTCTATGCATTGTATTTATATAAGTTCTAGCAAGTTCTAGACTGCCAAACATCACATGTTCACCAATTCTTATGCTTGCTCATAACTGTTATTAAAACAGGCAAAAGTCTCCATACAGTAGTGCCACTCAGTGCAAGCCTGAGTAATCAATGGATGCCAGAAGGCTTGTGCACAAAATCACTATCTAGTGCAGCCCTTTCAGATCCAGGGCTTTTCACTGATGAGTTCCATGGGCTGGAAACTAGTCTGGGGATATTGAATGAGTGAGCACTAGATAGGGATTTTATGCACAAGCCTTCTGGAATCCATTGTTTACTTTGGCTTGCACTGAGTGGCACTATTGTATGGAGGGTTTTGCCTGTTGTAAGTTCTAGACTGCTGCACTAAAACAAAAAATGATTTTGATCCCTCCTTATCTGTGGCATAGGCTACATATGACATCTCTGCAATGTTGGCAATGATCTCATGTTTAGTGTGATAAGAGAGTCAACGTTTTTGGACTCAAGTATCCAGTTCTTAAACCTTCACTAGAATTCTTTATTATTAATACCCAACACTAATGAGATCTTGTTTCACTTGTAATTGGGTTTAATGTGGTGTAGACTTTATTTTTATTTATATTAAAATGTTCATTTAAAGTTATACACATTATTATTATTTAATAATATGCTGATGCGTTGCGGTGAAACTTTTTTATGTAGTAATTTGTAGACTTAGCACTTTCAGAACCCTTATTGCTCCATATTCATAGTCTTTTCATATTATTAGTTATATGCAAATGTATGCAAATTACCTCCTATACCATTCATTTTTTAAAAATGGTGAAACAAGTGCCTCTTCTATTCATTGATTTGGCATAGCTGGTGATGAAACAAGCCTCCTCAACTTTCCTCTTGATATCATTTTTTTCCATGCATAAATGTCAGCCTTGGAGGGCTCAAATCTGTCATTGAGCTCTTGCTGATGGTCAGCAAATACAGAACTGCCTTTTTTTTGGTCATTGCTCTTGTGTATATGTATTGGTGCTGAGCCAATCTATTGCCCACTGTGGCATGAGTTTCTCCTAATAAACCGAATCACATCCCATTTGACGGCACACAATTCTATATATCACCTGGGGGGTTTCTTCAATGCTTCTTTTATCTTTAGTATTATTAATAAGCCTATTCATGTTTGGAGGGGTCCTAAATCCAAGTTTAAATTCTTTCTGTAATTTGAATACATTTGCATATAACTAATAATCTGAAAAGACTATGAATATGGAGCAACAAGGGCTCTGAAAGCGCTAAGTCTGCAAATTAGAATATATAAAAAAAGCCTACAAACTATTACATAAAAAAGTTTCACCGCAATGCAGCAGCGTATTATTAATTACAAAATGAAGGTGAAATAAAAAAAAAGTTAAACCACTAAACATCACATGATCACCATCTCATACTACCACATAATTGTTGTAAACAAAGGCAAAACTCTCCATACAGTAGTGCTACCCTGTGCCAAACAGAGTAATCAATGGATGCCACTGATGATGGACACAAGCCAGAAACTAGTCTGGGGATATTGGATGAGTAGGCACTAGATAGGGATTTTATGCACAAGCCTTCTGGCATCCATGAATTACTCTGTTTGGCACAGGGTGGCACTACTGTATGAAGAGTTTTGCCTTTGTTTAAAAAAAATTGTTATTACATTATCATTATTTAAAAACACAAAATCTTAAATTCATTTATTAAATGTGTGACATAACTGTTGTATTTATATGTTAGACTATTTCCATCATCTAACATTAAGTCATGAATATCATTAGAAAATGTTTTAAACATTATTTACATTTCCCAAATATTAAACTAATAGTAATAGCACATAGGTTAGCATATGTGCAATGTTTTTGTGTGGTATTATTCCCTCTTTTCTTCATGTGTTGCTGGTCTGACCAGTGACAGTACTAGCATAGGAATAAAACTTAGATGTTTAAATTAACAAAAAATTAAATTTTAAGGTATTACCCTAACCAACTGAGCCATTCTGCTAACATCAGTTGATTAGAGCATGACCTTAAAATTCAAAATTCAAGACCCTTAAATACTTGACTATTGAATTTTAAGGTAATGCTCTAACCAACTGAGCCATTCCACTAAGATCAGTTGGTTAGAACATTATCTTAAAATTCACTACTCAAGTATCTAAAGGATTCTTCCTTAAATATTGAAATTTAAGGTAATGCTCTAACCAACTGAGCCATTCTACTAAGATCCGTTGGTTAGGTATTACTTTAAAATTCAATATTAAAATATCTTAAAAGACCCTTAGATACTTGAATATTGAATTTTAAGGTAACACTTTAACTGACTGATCCATTCTGCTGAAATCAGTTGGTTAGAGCATTACCTTAAAATTCAATATTCAAGGATCTAAAGATCCAGGTTCGATTCTCATGCTAGTACTGTCACTGGTCAGGCCAGAAACACCCGAAGGAGAGAGAAATAACACTTGAAATGTTGCATATATGTAATTGGAAACTTTAAATTAAGTTTACAAATTTTTCTAAAGACATTCATAATTTAACGTTAGATGGTGGAAATAATCTGACATATAAATACAACTAAAATGTTATCACCACAAATCTTCAAGCAAAGATAACAGTTGGCATTGGCACACTTCTATTATTGAAACATAGATTCAGAGATTGCTAATACTAATATTTGAACGGCTTTATTGCACAAGAGTTCATAAAACGTTTGAGTGACAGAATTTCCAGCACTGGAATTAATCTGAAGACTTTATATTAAATAGGGGCAAAACTCTCCATATAGTAGGGCCACCTAGTGCAAGCCAGATTACTAAATGGATAGGAAGGTTTGTGCATAAAATCCCTATCTAGTGCCTATTTATCATTCTATATCCTCAGACTAGTTTCTAGCTTGTGGCGTTCATCAGTAAGGAGCTTTGGATCTGAGAGCACTGCACCCAGATCTTAGGATCCTATTCAGCCCTCAAGATCATGTGATGTTTAGTGGTTTAAGACTTTATACTCCATATTTTGACCCACTACCACTGCATTAAACCATCTAGGGTCAAAATAATGGAATGTCTAAACATATTTGAGAGATCATATGAAACCCACATACTGAAAGTGACAATACTGGAATTGATCTGAGGATTTTTAAACCCCAGAGTCAGACAGTCTATGTCTGAACTAAACTATGTAGGGATTAAATAGTCAAATGGCTTCATTGGTTAAAAGTTCATAAAAAGTTCAAATGCTGGAATTGCCAAAATTGGAATCAATCTGAGGAATCTTACACACCAGGAATTGGGAATCTACCACTCCAATAAACCATGCAGGGCAAAATTTGTTATCACTTTGATAAAAATACTATTATTTGGTGGGAGTTGATTGAAAAGATAGGATCACTTTTTTGTAATGAGTTCATCTTTGCTCCATGTCATAGGCTGTATGCATGTTAAATTTTCTTTCAGAAAGCAAATTGAGTTAACTAAGAAATATAGCATTCATTCAAACCTAATTATTCATTATTGTTTGGAAAAGGGAAAGAGTCTTTAAACAAGCCACTGCAAAGCAAAAATCTTTTCAGCTTAGACATCCAAACAAACCTTTACTTGCTTTGTATAACTGCAGAGTTGTAGTTTAATCTCCTCTCTTTGTTTTGCCCCAAATTTTTAGATACCATTCACTGACCAATAATTGATTGATTAATTAAGTTAAACTCCAAATATATACTTTTTAAAATTTTTATTTTATTTTTATAAATTGTAGTTATAACACATGGGGAAAAAATCGAAACTTAAGTTTTATATGGATTGATTGCTATTCAAAAATATTATACTAAGCTATTTTAAAAAGTTAATTTGTTATTAATAAGAAAATCGTCATGGGTAAGATGAGAAGGTTGGCACTAAGGTGGGCTTTGAGCGTTCCATCATCAGATTTTCAATAAAATGGACAACTGAAGAGTTGTGGGATGGAGTGTTTTGAAGCCTATCCATTAAAGTATGAAGATTGGATATCTTAATATAAGCTGACTTGATTGTATATATGTGTAGAGATGATAATCTGGACCAACCGACAAGTGCTGGTTTAGCACGAAATATGATTATTGGTGCTTATTTATCTTTTCGACATGTGTGTGATCAAGTATATCAGCAGTATGAAGTAGTAATGGTTGAGGATCGTGTGAAAGTCTGAGTTCAAACCCCTTCTATATTAGATATATAAGTGCAGGTATAAAAAAGCCTGTACTGTAGAGAAAAAAATTCATATTTCAATTTTAATAATTGCAAAAATATTACCCAAGTAGCAAACTTTTCTAGATTGGATGCGTGAATATAACACTGCCACCTACTTAATACTGCCAACTAGTGTGTATTATTATTACGCTTACTGCAGATGTTTAAAGTAAACATATATGTGTGTATGTATGATAATTTGTTTTTATCAATCATTTCGTAAGATATATATATATATAATTGTTAAATTTATTTAGTTCCTTACAATCAATTTTTTTTTTTTTTTGAAAATTTAAACTTTACATTAGCCTTTTTATTAATTATTTTTAGCCTTATAACATTGTAAATCGAAAACAATAGTTGTAAAAACATCTAAATCCTTTGCAAAATTAAAAATAACGAAAAAACATTGAATTAAGTAAACAATGTTTAATTTTATTTATTTTATTTTCTATTTTATCTCCATAAAATGTCATTTGAAATCGATGCAAATTTTAATTTTGGAAAAATAAGGTCTTTTGCTATAGAATTTCATCTCTTCGGAGAAATAATTATTTAAAATTCTAAAAATACAATGTAAGACCTTAAAACAGATCAGTGTAGTCTGAAACTTGCTGAATCTGATTCTATAGGAGCTGCTATTATAAAATGATATCTTTCTTGAATTGGGTACATGAAGCGAATGAACAGTAGGAGACTTTCTCTTGAAGAAGTATTTTATGATAAACCTGTATATGTTTTCATGGGAGAGATACATCTCATTTATGTTATAAGGATTATTTCAAAGTCACTCTAAAAAAATGAACATATGTTAATATATATATATGTCATGTTCATTGTAGTAATGTGAATGCTTATATACGAGACAAGATAAAGTACAGGTGGGTCCACTCTGTATTTTTCCACTTACTTTTGACAGAGCTGTATTAGTTTATATATAGTGCACTGGAAGTTTTCAGTAGCCTCCATATGAATTTCATCCATATTTGAGCTATCACAATTTATATTTACGTATATTAACTGAACATTAATTTTAATACCAAGAGGTTGTTAAATATGAGGTTCAGCCATTCCCTCTGATTATTTGTAATGACTTCAAAATAGCTTATAGGTGACTTGAAATTATGTTAATCTATATCACACCCCGTATTGTAATATGTCAATAAATTGAATGCTTATATATGATCTAAACTAAAATACAGAAGGGGGCATTCTATATTTTTTCTTTTATTGTCATAGTTATATTAGTTTACATATAGCTCACTAGCAAAGTGTTGAAATCTTTTAAAAATTTCACTGCAAAAAAAGTTAAAATGCAACATCCCATATGAAAGAACTAAATGTTATGTATATAGTTATATTCTTTTGTTTCTCCAAAGGTTTATAATGTTATCATAAAGCTCATCTATAACTTTTTACCTTTTTCAGTTTTTTTCCTTTAAGTTTAATGAACATCACATGATCACCATTTCTTATGCTAGCACATAACTGTCATTAAACAGGCAAAACTCTCCATACAGTAGTGCCACTCAGTGCCAACCAGAGTAATCATTGGATGCCAGAAGGCTTGTGCATAAAATCCCCATCTAGTGTCTAATCATCCAATATCCCCAGACTAGTTTTTGGCTTGTGGCCTTCATCAGTAAGGAACTTTGGATCTGAGAGCACTGCACCTAGATCTTAGGATCAAATGCAACCCTCAAGCAGCCACTTTTTATCTCTACTTAACTATAAAACTATGAGAATAAAATTGAAAGCACAATAATATTTTCAAACTAAGCTCAATAACTTATATAATCATATGTGTCTGAACTCAGTTCAGTACCCTTACATTTTGGGGTCTTAGGCTCTTTAACAACCATAGCCATCACTATCCTATTGGGCAGGATTGGTGTTAAGCCACTAAACATCACATTATCACCATTTCTCATGCTAGCACATAAATGTTATTAAACAGGAAAAACTCTCCATATGGGTATATGGAGAGTTTTGCCTGATTGATTAAGTTATAATGACTGAGCTCTTTTATCATTACTGTGCTTAAGTTTTTTTAGTATGAACCATTCAATCTAAATATTGCTGCATTTTGTAAATATCTTGATAATATCGTGAGTCTACGACGATGATCTTTTTCAGGTTTAACCATAGTTGAAAAATCACCAAATCTAATGCAAAATAGACAATTCATATGTACTAGCCTTTTTTATAATTTTTTTTCATGATTTGGTTGTAGTCTATCTGTTGTAGACATTCTAATTATAGATTCTCTTTCTAGCTAATCTGATTTTCAGTAACCCCCCAAGCAGTAGTGTGACTCTAGGAAAGCCTTAGTAATCAATGGATGCAAGAAGGCTTGTGCAGAAATTCCCTATCTAGTGTCTATTCATCCAATATCTCCAAACTAGTTTCCATCTTATGGCTTTCATCAAGGAGGAGCCTTGGATCTGAGAGCACTGCATCTAGATCTTAGGATCTAATGTAGTCCTCCAGTAATATTTCATTAACTATAAAGCTACTGTTTGGAAGATTTGCTACTGTTAGTAACAGTTTGTGTAAGAATAGGAAATGATGATTGTGTAATGTTATAAATGATTTGTAATGATATTAATAAATAACGATATCTTCTTTATTATCTTTTTAAAAGTCAATTGCTTCTATTATATTTTCTAGTTGTTTGGTAAATATTTTCTAATCAGACATTTTGTGCATAACTTAATATTTTAATTTTTTATTTGCTTTTAGAATATCTTTAATATTTCATTTATTTTTTGTTTGTCTCATCTCTTTATCTAAGAATATTTATTATTTCTAGTAATGTTATTCTTATCCTATAAGCTATTTGGCTTTTATTCATTATGGTTGTATAGTTCATTATAGAATTCTAACACATGCTTCATGATATGATTTGTTTTCAGTAACCATGACATTTTTTTCTTCTATAACTTTTTCACAATTTCATAATTCTTTTACAGTGTCTTTAATTTTATTTCTTAAATTTTTTTACAAATTTCCATATATGTAATTGGTCTTTTCTGACCTGCTTAAATGTGTTTCAATAGGAAATTTAGTGTTAAATTGTAGGTTTTTAGTTTTGTTGTTATTGTTCCTACAATTCACAGTATGTCCCACCTTGCATGGCTGGGTGCAATTGGTGGAGCATTCAACTTGGGATTGGTCAGTCCCAGGAACAATTCTGGTGCTCGATCTTCTTATGAACTCCCAAGCAATAAAACCATATGACTTCATCTTTGCAGTGTGTCTCAATAAAATGATGATTTTTGACAGATTTTCTCTCCAAGCTGGTTCCAGAACTATCTCTAAATCAATATATGTGTTGCATAGCAACATAATTTAACTATTAGTCAAAATTTTTAAGATACTAGTATATCTGCATCATACGTTATGATGACATAAAATGTGACATATGCTTTATTTATTTTTAGAAATGTTATATATAGAGCTCGCAAATAAGCTCTTAACACACTTTGCAGAATATCCCCAACTCCAGACCAGTTTCTGCTATTGGCTTCCTCAGTGAGATGTTAGGATATTCAAGCATTAGCTTAAAAATACTAGGGCAAGCCCAGCACTTTATTTAATGGATAACTATTAAATAGAAAATCTGAAATTTTCAGACATTCATATGTCTTCCAATCCAGCTATCTAACTTAAATAGCCATATGGGATTGAACCAAGTTCAACTACACCATATATTAATAACATTAGCAATATAGAATTACAAAGTCTTAATAGCAAAAAATAAAATTACAAAGAAAGCAAGTCATATGTCACATGACCTAATTTAACAAGCTTGTATTACAAATGTTATATATAGAGCTTGTAAATAAGCTCTTAACAAGCTTTGCAGAATATCCTCAACCCCAGACCAGTTTCTTCTAAGAGTTTATTAGATCATGTGACATATGACTTGATTTCTTTATAATTTGTAGAAATCTATAACAGGCCAACACATTAACATTAAGTTTTGTTCTATCATAAGCATTTCAACTGCACATAAAGAAAAGATTATTTTGTTTTAAACTTTCAATATCTAGTGGAGCATATGTCTGCTCTATTAGTATTTTAAACTCACCACAAATTTTTGTCACTAACTTTGAGCACTATGAATTTGACCAACTAGGCTGAAAGCATGTTTGTCTAGATTTTGAAAGTTTAAAACAAAATATTTTTTTTTATGAGCAGGTAAAATGCTCAGGATAGAATTACAAGTTATAGAAGAAAAGAAGTAAATAATTGTAGAACTTAAGTTTTGTTGTAATTTGGGTAAAACAGTGACTGAAATATGTGAAATAATATAAGTTATGTATAGAAGTGAAGTCGGAAATCACAAAAATGTTTTCAAGTGATTTGCAAAATTTCATAATAGCAAGAAGAGACTCGAAGATGGCCTAAGAAGATACACAGTACTGTGTTATATTCTATATTATAATTTGTGATCCAGACCCACTCAGATCCTTAAAATGTTTTGGTGAATAGCTAAACTATGTCACTATGCAACATTTCTGTTGGTTCAGAGATGGTGCTTCAAGCAGTTTGCAGAAAGGGGCAGTCTTTTTTTTCACTAGGACATTAAGTGCATACGATTTTTTTAGTAAACTATTTGTCACCTTATTATTAATGTCATTGAAATTTATCCATCTATATGTTGTCACCTTCAAGTTTCTGATGCAAGGCTTTAAGGGATCTGGAAAAAAATTACTTACCGATATTTTGTTAGAGCTGATAGTTAACAAATGTACTAAATGTATTGTTTTCTGAGTGTCGGATTCTGGAAGGTGGGGTCCTAACATAGATTTTGGGGATGGCACTTCCTGTAGTCAAACTTCTCATGAGCACTTGAACCATAAAGTCATTCGCATTAATGTATGATGGTTTGTGTTATGTCAATTACAAAGACAATTTTACACTGCTCACATTTTATTTGATATAATACATACGTTTTTGGATATCTATAAGCATTACTGAATTTAACTTAAATTTAAGTAATTTTAATTACCGAGCATAAAGCTCTGGTCAATACCCATATATTGGCTAAAAATACTATCTTCAAACAAAATGTTCTACTATTACATTTTAAATGCAAAATTGGTATTAAATATTGAAATTGAGGTTGTAAACGGTAACAGCTTTTTAAAAAGGCAAATTATTATTTAAAGTAAGAATAAAATCACATAATAACCATTCATATGCTTACACGAGTTATTAAAACAGTAGCATATTCTCCAGACAGTAGCGCCACCCAGTCCAAGCCTTAGTAATCATTGAATGCAAAAATGTTTGTACATAAAATCCCTATCAAGTGCCTACAAATTCAATATTCCCAGACTCATTTCTAGCTTTTGGTTGTTATCAGTGAGGCAGGAACCTTGGATCTGAAAGCACTGCATCTAGATCTTTGGATTTTAATGCAAACCTCCAGCAGTTAAATTTTAGCTATTTAATTAACTATTAGATCCTAAGATCTAGATGCACTGCTCACAGATCCAAGACTCCTCAGTGATAAAAGCCACAACCTAGAAACTAGTCTGGGGATGTTGGATGAGTAGGCACTAAATAGGGATTTTGTGCAAAAACCTTGCATCCATTGATTACTAACGCTTGCGCTGGATGGCACTACTGTATGGAGAGTTCACTACTGTTTTAAAAAATAAAGAAAATATATGAATAATATATTTGGATATGGAATAGAAAATATAAAACATCATATAAAAAATGGAGTCATAGATCACATGACCCAATTCTTTTAAGCTTGTAAGATATAAACAATGAGCATTGCCAATTGCTCAACAAGCTTTGTCATAAATTCTTAGGCAGAGAAAGTATTTAAAGTATCTCTGTCAGGAACCTCCCCCCAAACGTCTTTGGCACTAGTGTCTGAAGCTACCGTAGAGCCTCTCTGATGAGTGTCAAAGCATGAAACAATGGTCAGAGGTTATGGGGGGGGTTCCTGACAGAGATATTTTAAATGTTTTCTCTGGCTAAGCATTTGTCACAAAGCTTGTTGAGCAACTGGAAATGCTCATTGTTTATAAAATGTCATATTTGGATGCAGGTTTTAAAAAGAGATCATTGGTTTGATTTCAGTGATCATGAGCTAAGTTGTTAAATCTAGAAACCCCAGATTAATTCCAGAAAAGTTAAAAAATTTGGAAATCAAATATAAACACTCCTGCATTTATTATGGATTTATAATGCTAAATCAGTGTTTTTTTTTAATTTTTTGATAAATAAAAAAAAATTAAGATTATTATCTTATGAACTGTAATCATTGCTAGGAGATATTTGGTGTTAAAAAACTCTTTTAAATATATCTTCCATAAATAAGTTTTTTAAAGGTGTAAAATTGATTAATGATAAAAAGGATTTAGTTGGGAATGTAAAAAGTATGAAAGAAAATGAAACATTTTGGAGAAAAAAGCCAAACAATAAAAGTAGAATAAAACATAAAAATTGAGAGATGTTTAGTGCATACCGTGGAATGACTGCTTTTATCTTTTAAAGTCGTTAATCTTGTTATAAAGATTTGTAGAGGTCCCTACTATCCAAGTTCGGGTGCATAGTCTTAAGGTGATAGCCTCAATACATATTACTTATGTAATGAGTATGCACTTAACAAATTAATAATAATTACAACTTTAAATTGTTTTAAAAGATTTCTAACTATAGGATCTTAACACTAACTTGTTGAAAATCGAAAGATTTCGTGAACGTTAGTGCGAAATAGAAACTGTGAACTTAATCAGCAAAGTATTTAATAGCTTCATGCTTTCAAATTGCTTTAGATTCATCTATATATTTAAAAAGTAAGTTGAAGATAAGAATGGCCATTCTTGTCTTTTAAAGTTGTTAATCTTGTGTTAAAAATTTGTAGAGATCCCTACTATCAAAACTCACTATACGTATTGCCACACACAGCAAGCTAGAGTAATCAATGGATGCCAGAAGGCTTGTGCATAAAATCTCCATATAGTGCCTACTCATCCAATATCCCCAGACTAGTTTCTGGCTTGTGGCCTTTATCAGTGAGGAGCTTTGGATCTGAGAGCACTGCACCTAGATCTTAGGATATAATGCAACCCTCCAGCAGCCACCTTTTATCTTCACTTAACTACAAAACTATGAGTCTTAAACTGAAAGCACCTTAATGTTTTCAATCTAAGCCCATTATCTTATATAGTCATATGGGTCTGAACTCAGTTCAGTACCCATACATTTTGGTGTCTTTGGTTCTTTAATAACCATAGCCACCACTATCCTATTAGGCAGGATTGGTTTTAAGCCAATAAACATCACATGACCACCACTTCTTATGCTTGTGTATAACTGTTGTTAAAAGAGGCAAAACTCACTATATGTATTGCCACACAAAGCAAGCTAGAGTAATCAATGGATACACAAGCATAAGAAGTGGTGGTCATGTGATTCCTTCAAAGTTCAGGTGCATAGTCTTAAGGTGATAGCCTTAATACATATATTACTTACAAAATGAGTAGGCACATAACAAATTAATAATAATTACAACTTTAATTGTCTTAAAAGATTTCTAACTATAAAATCTTAACACCAACTCGTTGCAAATCAAAAGATTTCGCAAACGTTAGTGTGAAATAGAAATTGTGAACTTAATCAGTGAAGTATTTAATAGCTCCATGCTCTCAAATCAAAATGCTTTAGATTCACCTATGTATTTAAAAAGTACATTGAGGATAAGAGTGGCCACTCATCTTTTAATGTTGTTAATCTTGTGTTAAAGATTTGTAGAGGAGTTCAGGCGCATAGTAGCTTTAATATTACTCAAACATTAAGAAATGTTCAGCTACACTCTCTGTGAATAAATGTATTAGAATCCACATCTCAAAATCAATGGGCTCTAATACATTTATTCAGAGATGATATAACTGAAAATTTGTTAATGTTTGAGATGATTTGATATCAAATAGAGATATGAATGTAATATCCTACTTTTAGCTTTTGTTTTGAACACAGACATAAATAAATAAAATCTGCACCATATCACTATTCCAATTGATTTTTGATTGTTTTGTTTAGCAATATTAAAGTTTTATTAAATAATTAACAGAAATCATCCATTTAGCATTGTTTTTTCAAAGTGATCTTTCCATTGATCTCTTCTTCCACACTTTCTTTTAAAAACTTTTTTATTGTATACAAATTATACTCTTTTTTCCAATTTTACTCAATGAACCATATTCTACAGTCATCATCACAATCATATATCAGTGATTATCTAAAATCAAAAATAAAGTATAAATTTTAATATGACAAAAATATAAAACTCTAAGGCAATGTATTGAATAAATACATCATTATGCAGTAACTATTATTTTTCTATAATGTCTCCTTACATGCTTCTCATTTAGGTGTGCTGTTGGTACTGGAAGTGGTCTGTATGTTCTTCACAGAAAAGATATGACTTAAACAGAATTTAATCATGCAACAATTAATTTCTTGTTTCTAGAAGTTAGTTTTAATCAGGACAAAGAAAAATTGATCTAATCAAAAGAAAACACCTTTATATATTTGCTAATAAAAGTCAATTTTAATGATTATTTTATTCTATTTCCATTAATATTAGTAGAAAAGTGAATTTCTTACTTTACATGCTTTTTGATGTTAAATTATTAAATACTTAGTTTTTAATAAGTATGTAATGTTTTCACACAAATTTTTTCAAATATATTTTATATTTATAATTTACATGACAGCTGACAGAAAATGCTTTGTATTAACAATGTTATTCAACTTGTAATTTTTTTACTAGTAATCTTTTTGAATATATAAATAATATATACAACACTTATATACCAAGAAAAGGTTGTTTAATACTTTAGAATAAAAATTTGAAATACATGTTGAGCATGGTCTTTGACTAACTAGTAGATATACTCATAGCTAATATTTCTATTATTTTTATGTATGTTTTTAATAAAATTTTGCTAAAAAAGTAATATTTAATAAAATTTATTTCCAATTAAATGAAACTGAAGACCATTATATAAAAATGAGCTAAGAAAACACCTATTGGGTCCCAAAAAAACATATAAAAGGTAACCCTTTTTTATGATTTAAGATTGATATAGCTACTCTTAAATGAAACTCATCTTCCCAAAAACAGTTTCATAAAATAAGTGGATGGCTATAATTTTGTTTTGAAAAGGAAAATGCAGAGTATTGGATTTGCTACAAAATCTAAACTAATATTTTCTATTGCTGAAATTCCCTATTGTATCACGTAATACTACTGGTCATTTTGTTAGTGTCTGTGGTCCAACTTTAGATTCAGAGAATTTGGAGAAAGAAAGATTTTATTTCTTGATGGATAACATTATTATATGAATACCATTAAAAGTTCAAATTTTTCTTCTTGAAGACTTTAATGTGCATGTTGGTATACTTTGGCCAAAAGTTTGTTGAAAATAATGGTAATGGTGTTATATGTGGAAATGATCTGTTGTTATTGTATTTTTGCATAACACATGGAATGACTATAACAAACACTTTGACAGAAAATCCCATAAAAGAACATGGATACATTCATGCTTAAAATAATGGTTTTTAATAGATTATTTTATATCTAAGAGACAGAATAGATTATATAAGCATTTACAAGATAATGCTGTTTTACAGATCATAGATTAGTACACTCCAAGATTAAAATAAAAGCAGATCTTACTCCCCAAAAAACTGATCTTTATTTTTAAGAAGTTATCTATTATATATATGAAATTTCAAAGAACCACTAAACATCACATAATCACCATTCTGTATGCTTACACAAGCTGTTTTCACATAGGCAAAACTGAAGAATTGCATTAGATCCTAAGATCTAGATGCAGTGCTCTCAGATCCAAGACTCCTCACTGATGAAGGCCACAAGCCAGAAACTAGTCTGGGGATATTGAATGAGTAGGCACTATATAGGGATTTTATGCACAAATCTTCCTACATTCATTGATTACTCTGGCTTGCACTGAGTGGCACTATTATATAGAGAGCATTACCTCTGTAAACTTCAACAAAAATTAATTTGGAACTTTAGATCATCATAGTAGTAAATCATAGAATTACCTTAAAGAACTTGTTAAAATAATCATGATTGAGTAATTTAATTTAAAAAAAAAAACATGGCATTTTCTGCTCATTAGAATAATAAACTGAATGTGAAACAGTATAATAAATATAGAAATGTAAAGGTGGAAGTTCAATAACTGATAAGAAGTTCCAGAAATGTTCAATGGACTGACACTGCAAAGGGAATAAGAGCATTCACTGATTATGGTTATACTTGTCCTTTTTTGATGCACTGGAATCAACATATAAATCTGAGAAATGGAACCACAATCCTATTAAATCCAAAAGGGCCATTCCTTTAAGTGAAGATAATGATATTTTGAACTGGTGAAGTATATTTATATCATTTTTATTAAGAAGACTATTTTTGATAATATATCCATTTTATCTACTCATTGGAATTTGGATAATAATATTCAATTAGTAATCTTAAAAATGGAAAGATGGCAGATACTGATGAACCATGCTTAATTTTTCATTTATTCTGCTGTTTTCTTAAACAGTTTTAAACATAGCCATCAGAAATAGAATTAGAAAGTTGTTTTACAGTGTCATAAAACATCAATGAAAAGGGTACAAAACTGGCATTGAATGCAATGTTATAATGAATATCATTGCAAGGTGTCTTGGAATCTGTATAAAAATCCCTATTAGAAAACTGATTAATGCCATTAGAAATGAATAATTTCCAAATAAAAAAATGAAATTGATTTTTGTTAGTGTAAATTTATTTATATCTTTAAAAGTATAATTTCAGAGTTTCACTACAATCAGACAAAAGCAGTTAAAACGCACGTCAAAAAAAAATTTCCAAGCAAGAAAGCAGAAGTAATGTGATTTTTATTCATGTATATTTGTTTGTGCTTTTAATTCCTTTACTTTGGTCTCATTATTGGAATAGAAAATGCCTTAGAACAGGGATGGGCAATTGTTTTGGCTCGGGGGCCACAGAGGTTGGTGGAGGGCCACATTGGGCCACTTTGTAGAAGCAAAGGTTAGTGGAGGACCGCACCTTTTTTCATGACACAATAAATGCACTGCTTTATTCCCTGTGTTACCAAAGAAATATTTGTTTGTCCATTCTTCATTAAACACATGACATTCATCACCAATTTTACATTTTTTCAAAGGGTTCATGGTTTCGCTAAAGTTGGAAATGTATATATTTGCTAATGCAAAGACAAAATTGAAATTAACTAGATCAACTGGAGAAGCACTGCACATCATATCTACATTGCACGTGTATTGATGTGGCCATCCTAGTAGCAAATATGAGATGAATCTTCGGTCATGCACCGGAAGAAAATCTCAGTTCAAGGCAGATTTTTTTGATTGTCTTAGCGGGCTGCATAAAAACTCTTAGAGGGCCACATGTGGCCCTTGGGCCACTATTTTCCCACTCCTGCCTTAGAAGGTTGAGATATTATGCTAATACCTGTATTTATTAATGTTTCCAATTAACTAAAATTTACATAAAGAAATTTTAAATTTTAGTAACATTTTTATCAAAAAGATGGAGCCATTTATAAAAAAAAAAAAGTGTGTTAAAAACGTGATAATCTTTGATGGCAGATATGTTTTTTTGCTTTGTTTTCATTTTGATATAAATATGATTAGCTTACTCCACTCTCATATTCATATAGAATTATAGGGTTTTTCTTTAAAAAAGATATGGTATTCCCACACCTTTAGAATACAATTTTACTATGATTAGAACTCATATGGTCTAGCTTTTTTTATATCATAAATTTGGCCATATTGCTTTTAACGATTTTTTAATTTAAAAAGATCTAAAGAGATCAGTATCTTATGGACAATTAGCAAATATCAATCTGTAGTGTTTGCAAAAATGGCAGACATTTTTGTGCACTCCAGAAAAACTAGAATTTATTCGTAAGGCTGTTTTTAGATTGCGCTCTGATAGCTGAGGAATTTAATTAGTGCATTGACGTAATGGCGATCGACAATTCCTAGAAATATTTGCTAATTACAAATATTTTTAGATAAGAGGCGTTACTCTATTGGTCAGTGCATTGATTGAATTAGCAAATATCAATCTGTAGTGTTTGCAAAAATGGCAGACATTTTTGTGCACTCCAGAAAAACTAGAATTTATTCATAAGGCTGTTTTTAGATTGCGCTCTGATAGCTGAGGAATTTAATTAGTGCATTGGCGTAATGGCGATCGACAATTCCTAGAAATATTTGCTAATTACAAATATTTCTAGATAAGAGGCGTTACTCTATTGGTCAGTGCATTGATTGATTGTTGCAGTTGTCAGAGAGCGATAAGAACACTGGGTAACATCGGGGCAGGGTAATATAGACAGCAGTAGAGAGCAGTGTAACATCGGGAGCTGTAGAGAGCAGTCACGCAGTAGCAAGTTGCAGACCATGCATTTGGAGAGCAGCCTCTTGCAGACCATTCATTGGAGAGCAGTCAGTGCAGACCATGCCTTGGAGAGCATCCGTGGCTGAGCATTGCAGACCAATTCATTGGAGAGTTTCGTTACAGACCAATTCATTTGGAGAGCTTCGTGGCAGACCAATGCGTTGGAGAGCTTCATTAAGAAAAAACAGTGTGGGAATTGTAAAACATTATTTGCTGACCGCACAGTATGGCTTGCAGTTATAACCTTGGAGCAGTCGTAAGTGCGGATATTACACAATCATCCATTATTCTCTAAAGATAAGGTTTATTTTAAGATGTTTTTTTTTTAAAAACACTTCTTGTGAAACTCATTACTAATGACATTACCTGTCAAAATTACATGGTGTTAGAAGTTTTTTAAATATTTTAATAACTATACAATAAATATCAGATTTTAAAGCAGAATTTGGTAGATTGGTCATGAGTCTATCTTTGTATGTTTGCATGGAAAAAAACTTAAAATAAAAAAAAATTCATTTATTTTCTGAAAAAAATTTGCACTAATTTAGTTGATGTTTATGGTATATCATTCTTATTTAAAAGTCAGTTTTTAAATATGTGAAAAGGTAAAAATGTGATTTTTTTAAAGAATATTATTTATTTATAAAATTAAATTAAAAAGAAATCAAGTACAATTTACTGAATTTTAGTATAAAATAAAGATTTAACACAGAAGTGAAAGGTTGAACATTTTCAAAAGCTCTCACCAGGTGGAACAATAGAAAATATGAACTTGTTAAAAGGTTAACCAGATGCCTCATCAACCCAAGGAAATTTGTAGAGAGAAATGGAAAATTGTATTATAGTTGATTTAATGGTACAACCATCTATTGAGATTTTTTTTTTAAAATTGTAAAGCCATATATATATATTATTTCAATATTTTGGTTAAAAAAACATTTAAAGACATCATGATATTCAAAAATATGATGACTTCAAAGTGTTCAGTGACTGATTTAGAAGATAATGAAAAACCTTAGAAATGGGAAACTGATACAATGACTCAGAAAACTGGATGATGATGATTGATATATAAATTACAGGGGAAAATAACTTTAATTGCTTTTTTCTGTTTACATAGATTTAAGATACATCATCATACATACACACATATTTTAAGTGCATACCTGCATAATGTAATTATAGTACAGGTTTTACAAGCATATAATGTACATTAAGGGTTTTTAATTACTGTATATACTAGGTTAAATTGTTTAATATGATATTCACATTCTATCTGGAGCAACCAGTCAATTTTTTTTCTATAAAAAATGGCTTGATTTTTATATGATATTTTCACTTTATGTAATTACTTCAACTTCTGTACAAAGCAGCACAATGACTATATTCCATGAAGTCATAAAGCTTAGACTCATATGAGTTTTTTTTTTCTAAAATCTTTTTTTATAACTCAAATAATTCTGTGTGGCAAACCCATTAGTCAAAGATATGTCATGCTCACTTAATTTATTCAGGTGGTCACTTACCCAGGTAACTCAATAATGTGAGGAAATTCATAGGGAGACATGGAGAAAAAGGTTAGGGTCAACTTGCTTGCACAATCATCTATTGAGACATTTCATTAATTTTTTAAATCATAAATTTGATGTATATTTTATTCCAATATTTTAATTAAACAAAATGTAAAGATAACAGGATAATCAAAAAATGTATTTAGCTATGCCTTGATATGTCTGAACATTGCATTACTTTGAGAAACTTTTTGAGTTAATAAACCTTAATTTTTTTGTGAAGTTGATTAAGGAGAATGATTACTGTTGCACAATAATTGTATAATAATTATTAAAAATAAAAAGTAAACATGATTAAATATTTATTTTATATGTGCTTATTTTTAAAAATAGAAGTTGATAAGCAGTCGCATTAGGTTAACAAAGCAAAATTATAGTGTTCCTCTAAACATGCCTTTTCGAACTGATTGCTAACATGTTATCACAGACCATCTGTTAGAATATATTGCAATATTATAAAAGTTATAAAAAAATATTTTAAAACATAATTTGATAGATTTATCAGATATTGGTATTTATTCATTCAAATTTTAAATGTAAATTTCAATAAATAAAAAGTTCTTTATTTTATAAAGTCAATCTGCCGATCTTGATAAGGTGAATAATAAAACCGTACTTTGTTTTTACAACCTCATTTATTCATATATGCAAAGTTAAAATATTATTTTTTAGAATTTATTTCATTTGTAAATGTAAATTTTTATCAAATCCAATTTATTATACTGTGATATCGAATAATGGCTGAATATGAAAATCATATATTAAAAGCTTACAAAATTCTCATCAGGGAGAATTAATCTGTCACAGTGCCAAAAGGCTAAAGCAAAATGCTTATAAGAAACAAGATAGACTGTACTTTCAAAATGTTTGGTCATAAACTGCCATGTTTAATAAAATAATAAAACATATTAAACTATGTTTAGTATTTATAAAGTGCATAGTTCATTTATGTACATTTAGAAACATTGGACTTCTACGTATCAATTTAGACAATTTTAATTCCATTTGGTTTATGAATAAAACTTTAGAACTATCAATAGCAAATTTAATTTAATTAGAATATATTACCAAATTCACCAATTTTCTTTATTTTGCTGTGATATCTTATATAAATGCAATTTATCCACTCTACATTGAACATTTTTTAGCAAAAACCTTTTAGTGTACATATACGCGTACACTGTCTTGTGTTTCGACTGTCCTGCAGTCTTCTTCAGAGCCACTTTCACTTTAATTTAAAAGTGGCTCTGAAGAAGACTGCAGGGCAGACAAAATGTAAATTAAAGTAAAATTGACTCTGAAGAAGGCTGCAGGATAGTCGAAATATAAGATTGTGTATGCATATATGTACAATAAAAGGTTTTTGCTAAAAAGTGTTCAAAGAAGAGTGAATAAATAGCATTTAATTAGGATATATTAAAAATACACTTTGTAAAAGTAACTTATAAAATTAGTATCAATAGCAATTAAAAACAAGATATATGCCATCTTAGATATTAAGCAAAACATTTCTAATTTTGTAAATATAAAATTAAGAAAAAATTGTGAATAAACTTGTTTCATATAAACTTTATATGTATTTATTCATGTTAATAGCAATGTAATACTTTTTTGACCTTTTTTTGGTCTGAAAATGGATATGTACATTTATGTTGTATGTGGTATCAGTTCATAGCTTTTCTTTTTATCACAGATATTAGATGTTATATTATTTAATTAATATGAACATGTTAATTATTAAATAAATATTAAATATAATATATTATTTGAAAAATTATTAGAGATAAGTACAAAGGCTATAAATAGACTGATATTTAATAGTTCTAGTGTGTGTGCATGCACATATCTAAAAACAGTATAATTGTTAAATTAAAGTGAAAGGCTGAAACCTTCTCGCATGTGCATTTAGAATGATTATATAATAGCCAATCAGATGTAATAATGACTGTATAGGTAGCTCTCAAGTTGCAACACAGGACAAAGATTTTTATAAGAAAAAAGTGGTTCCACCTTCTTCTTTACTTAAATTTCATCGTTATAAAAAAGTTAAATGGGGAGGTTACTGTGGGTTGCCATAGTAACATCTAATAGTTTATTAAAAGAGGAAGTAAAATCAGAAAAGTAAAGTTAATTATGAGTTTAATGATTTAGGTTTATGCTTTCTCCTTATTGCTAGTAAATAAGACATCAAGTTTTAAACTGATTTGTTGTGATTAATATATGACACATTACTTACATTTAATGTATCTTTTACTTTAAGAATATTTTTATGGAACATCAATAGAAGCAACTCATAACTGAAAGGATACCAAGAATCTCACTCTGAGGTCAAGTTAACATTTGTAAATAAAGAATGGATCACAATTTTCATTTTGGTTTAAGATTTTAATATAGACAATAAAGTTGACACTCGGAATGTAACAGACTGAGATGTTTAATTCCTAGTGTTTAAATAAATCCATTAAACAGACAATATAACTTGTTTTGAAAGTAGACTAATGAATAATCATTTTTAAAACTTTTAAACCCACTAGTACAAATGGTTTTTTCCTGAAGATTTGTGATGATGGTGTTTTAGTTGTATTTATATGTTGAACAATTTCCATCATCTAATATGAGTATTAAATGTCTTTAGAAAAATTTATTTAAATATTCATTCAACTGTTAGTAATAGCACAACGTTTCGAGAGTTATTATTCTCCCCTCAGGTGTTGCTAGCCTGACCACTGACAGTACTAGCATGGGAATCGAACCTGGTCCCTTAAATTCTTGAGTATTGAATTTTAAGGTAACACTCTAACCAACTGGGATCCAGGTTTAATTCCCATGCTAATTCTGTCACTGGTCAGACCAACAATACCTGAAGAAGAGGGGAGAATAATACCTCTTGAAATGTTGTGCATATACTAACCTGTTTGATGTGCTATTCCTAACAGTCGAATGTATTTGGAATATTTAGATAAAGTTAAATTTTTTTAAAGACATTCAATACTCATATTAGATGATATAAACAGGCCAATATATAAATACAAGTACAAACAGTTATTTAGATAATAAATCTAATTTTGTTTAAATGTTTATAAATGTAAATCATATAAACACAGCTTAAGTTTATCAATACTAATAACTTTTAATCTGTTGTTAAGGTAGCCTTAATGTGATTTACATTTTTAAATCATCTACCTTACATTAAAACCAAATTTATTGAAAAATATTGCACAGATAGCTAAGTATACTATGAGATTGCATAGAATTATTCAACTAACTGTATTTGAACTGTAAGAAATGAACAAGGTAAGTTTAATTCAGCAAGTATTATAGTATGTACATATGAGAGCCTAATAATTGAGAGATTTTTTACACAGAGGTGATGTGATGTATTACAAGAATATCTCAGCAATTATGCTCAGATAAACCTGTTAGCCACTTTATTTTACATTCCCCACTCTAAATTTACCCATAATCTGATCTATCCCATTTCCACAACATAATCTTTGTCAACTCTATAACCTTTATATCTAAATTCCCCTTATCTTTTCCCAAACCCAGCATAAAAACCAATAAAACTCTCCATACAGTAGCACCACTCAGTGGAAGCCAGAGTAATCAATGAATGCAGGAAGGTTGTGCATAAAATCCCTATCTAGTGCCTACTCATCCAATATCATACATAAAATCCCTATCTATTGCCTACTCATCCAATATCCCCAGACTAATTTTTAGCATGTGGCTTTCATCAGTGAGGAGCCTTGGATTTGAGAGCACTGCACCTAGATCTTAGTATTTAGGGATTTTATGCACAAACCTTCCTCAATCCATTGATTACTCTGGCTTACACTGAGTGGCGCTACTGTATGGAGAGTTTTGTTTCTGTGAAAAATAGCTGTGTAAGCATAAAGAACAGTGATCATGTGATGTGAGATTTTAGTTACTTAGGTGGGAATTATTTTTTACTGACAAAACAAGTATATATATATATATAAATATCTACATATTTGCAAATAAATTCTTAGAAAGCTGTTAGCTCAGAAGTTTTGAATGTACGTCTCTAACACGTATATAGTTTAGTGGTATCAGTGAGTTTGAGTTTAAACCCTATTGTATAGAAATGATATCCGCAGCGTTCTAAGAGTTTATTGACACAATAGAAATCAAATGCAATTCATTAATTTTTATAAAAATACCATTTAGTAACCCAACAAATATAATCTTAACCCTTGATAGGTAAAAGATGTCTGATATATATACAACAAAAGTCTTTTATTTTATATTCTAAAGGGAAAGAAGACAATGTAAATGTGTAATAAGTAAAAAAAGTAAGAGATAATTGCATACAAAACATCGGTGCAGAGATTAAACAAAATTCGGTCAATAAGCAAAAAAGACTTTCAAAAGCGGTTTCATTGACAGTTTTATTAGAACAATATATATAATTAAAATATCATGTTTAATAATTGTACATATGTGTATAACTCTTTTTTTTAAAAAAAAGTACATAAGATAATTTAATGGAAATTTTAAAATTCCCTCGAGATAATCTCGATACAATATATCCATTTTATAAAAATATAAATTATTTTTTACAATATATCCATTTTAATAATTAAATTTTAAAAGAAAAGGTAATATAAAAAAAAAATAAAGATATCGTATATATCTTTTCAATATTTCTGCAAACCTGTATATATTAATTAAAATAAAAATAAGAGGGAAAAAACATCAAATTGATAACAAGTATTGTACTGTAAACAAAGAGTAGGTGGTACAAAAGTTATTATAGGTTCAAATTATGAGACTAAGATATACTCATAAACTAAGATGGAAATTTATAAAAATAGTGTAAGATATGCCTAATTAAAAAAAAAAAAACATGAAAAAAGTATATAAATAAACAGTTAAATTTCGATACTTACGTATTAGTCCAGCAATAATTAAAGTCGCCATCACAAACAAACGTGTATATAAAGACCGAATTAAATACATTTTCAATCTTCTAAAAAGAAAGTTAATTAATTTTGTAAGTAAATAGTAGATAACATTCCGATGAAGAGAAAGTTATTAGCCAAAATGTTGGTGTTGCTGTTAATTTTACGGGCATGATATCATCCTTTATATCTGCAGTTCGGACATACAATGGCGGTGTTTTATTCAGGATTGTTGAAAGAGAAAGCTCATTCCATATCAGTGTTACTAAGAAACAACATTTTGTAAAGGAACAGATTTGCATAGTTAAGTATTGTAATAAATTTAGATTGTTAAAAGTTCACTTGTTTGAAGATCATTTCTAGCAAAAACGTAAACGCATGTTTGTGTCATTTCCACCATCATCAGATTTTCAGTGAAATGGATGGCTGAAGAATTGTGGGGTGGAGTGGATTGAAGCCTGTCCATTAAAGTATGAAGATTGGCTATCTTAATATAAGCTGAGCATTGATTGTATATATGAGGGGAGTTGATAATCTGGACCAACTGACAAGTGCTGGTTTAGCACGAATTATGTATATTGGTGATTATTTATCTTTTTGACATATATGTGATCAAATGTGTCCACAAATTAAGATAGCATGGATAGTTGAGAGTCATGTAAAAGTCTGAGTTTCAAACCCCTTGTTGTTTTTTTTAAAATTATTATTGTTGTTTTTTTTGTTTTTTGTTTTCTTCACTGTGTATATCTGTTAAAGTGTAAATGTTGGAATGCACATAATAAATGGATATTGAATTATTATTATTATTATTATTATTATTATTATTATTATTATTATTATTATTATTATTATTATTATTATTATGGATATTGAATTATTATTATTATTATTATTATTATTATTATTATTATTATTATTATTATTGTGGTGGTGGTGATGGTAGTGGTGGGGTGGTCATGATAGTGATGATGAGAAGATTATTTTAAAACTAAGTCATGGTTAACATTTTACAATTAATGCCATTGAAAACATTGTATTATTAAAAAATATATTTTGAGAACTAATCACAAGATGAGGATCATTGTTTTGCACTTATGACAACACCTTAATTTTGTTCTCATAATTATTATACTTTGGACTGTTTCTATTATATATTTATAGTGATTTTAGAGTAGCTTATAGTTGTCCTGAAATTATATTACTATACATAAATCATTCTCTACCTTCTAGTCATCAGTAATTGGTATGCTTATATATGATGAAAAGCTAAATATAAGTGGTCCATTCTATATTTACACTTACTGATGGTTAGTTGACAGTAGCTCGTTTGGTCTATTCAGTGCTTCCATTCAAATTTCATCTATATTCGGGCTATTAAAAAGTTATGTTTACATCTATTAATTGAAAATTAAATTGATATTTAGAGGTTATTAAATATGAGGCTCTTTTTCCTCTCAATACTTATAGTTATTTCAGAATAACTTATAGTTGTCCTGAAATGATACTACTATATATAAATAAAGCTCTACATGTTAATACCTCACTACATGGGATGCTTATATAGATCAAAATCTATATTTACATTTACTGATGTAGTTGACATATAGCTCACTGAGGGTTTTCAGAGTTTTAGCTCAAATTTTATCATACATAAGTATTTATAACATTTCTACCGACTGTTGTCTTTGACAGAATAGCCTAATTGGTTAAAGCATCACCTTAAATTCAATATTTACGAATTTAAAGATCCTGGTTCGATTCCCACGCTAGTGTTGTCACTGATCAGGCTAGCAACACCTGAAGAAGACAGGAAAATAATACCTCTTGAAACGTTGTGTTTTGTTACCAACAGTTGAATGTATTTGAAAAGCTTAAATCAAGTTTAAAAATTTTTTAAAAACATTTTACGACTAATATTAGATGATGGGAATAGCCAAACATAATTACAACTAAAATAACAACACGATTATACACTTTTAGACAAACCGTTTGCTGTCGTAGTGTTTGAGAAGGCCATCAAAACAAAAGTCGTTATAGAAACGTACCTATATGTGGACAGAATTTTCTCTAAATATTAAATCAAATAATGTAGATAGATTTGAAGAAAATCATTTATAAATTTAACGCCCTTTATATTACATGCTATTAAATCTTTCCCCTCATCTTAATTACTTTATAAACAGTGTGATTTACCTTTTTTGAGGAGATTGGAATTCTCAGATGCTTAAAAAAATTAAAACAAATAAAAGATTTTACGATTTGTAAAAGACACAGAAAGAGATTACATGAGAGATGGATAGATAAGTGAAATAAGAAAATATGCAGGGTGGATGTGGAGAAGAGAGCTAAAGATCGGAGAAGATGGATTGTGCTTGGAGAGAACTTCATCTGCAGTGGATTATAATGGTTGAGAATGATGATGATTGTTTATTTTTTACAAGAAAAAAAGGTTTCCCAAAGTAGATTTTAATAAACCAATTATTGCCAAACCTATATATATATTATAAGCAAATGATTATAATAATTCATCTTTTTTTTTAAAAAAAACGTGATGTAAACTTTTAATGAAATTAAAATGTAAAACATGTTTATCGTGTTCTCCAAAGAAAAAAGTTTTTCTTTTTAAAAAGAGGATAATTGTTACACTACTGCCCTCTACTGGAAAAATTGAAGAAATATTAAATACGATTGTTAGAAAAACATTAATAATGCGCAGTACAATACACTCTAGAATTCAATAATGTAAACTATCCCAAAACCGATTTGATAACGAACAATAATAAATCACAAAATACAAACTGTGCATTAATTATTTTGGTAGTATTTTATATTTAAAAATATTTTTGTTTATTCGGCAGCAAAAAGAGCGATTTTATTAAAAAAGAAAATACAATTATACCATATTAAACAATGTCATAAAATTTTTATTATTTGATTTTAAGTTTATTATCAAAATATTAACTACATAAACATTTTATTATTATATTTTAAAATAAAAGTAAATGAGCTGCTTAAAGGTAAATAAAAATAGTGTCATCATCATCGTTTTTAAACCATTATCGATCGACTATAGGATGAAGGTTTCTTCAAGTTTAATCCATCTCTGATCTCTAGCCATACTTCTCTATATTGTCTCAGCACATTTTTTATTCCATTCTCCCATTTCACATGTGGTCTTTTTCTGGGCCTTTTACAATCTCTTGGAATCCAGTTTAAGATTTCAACTGTCCATCTATTATCATTTCGTCTAGAAATATGTTCAGCACAATTCCACTTCAGTCTTTTAATTCGTTCAATGAGTTCAGTTACACCTGTTTGTTCTCTACCCATGTATTTCATTTTTAATCTCTTGGTTGTTACTCCTAATATATATCACTACATATTTCATTAATTGTTCTTCTCTGTATTGCTCTTCTGTTAAGTGTTCTAGTCTCAGATAAGCATATTTTCTTTTAATATTAAGTTATTTCTACCAAAAGGACTCCAACCAAGTTTAATTCTATTGTAATAGAGTAAGTGATAATAATTGAAAATCATCCTTTTGTTGAAAGCCATTACTTTAAAACAATTGTATATTTTTTTCATCTGAAATATTAATAAGTTTTTTTTACATCTTTATCATTCACAGAGTTTATATAAATACAGTGATTTTTTTAAAAAATAAATAAATTGATAAAGTAGATATAGATGTTCTATTGAAGATGATTTTAAATTATTTATTTAAAAAATGTGAATTTTAATTAATCAGATTACAGAAAATGTAACAATCAAACTCATTTTTATAGTGGTAAGATACCATCATCAATGAGATTCATGAAATAGTACTTTGGGCAATTGGCCTGAAGCACATAGATTGAAAGTCATACCCATCTTTATTATTAATTTTATGTCTTGAACATTCTGTCTGTGGACACCCATGTAATATTATTAATTCATGCAAAATTAAGTAATAGTCCCTGAAACTAGTATTAGGTTTGTTTATTTTACATCCACTATTGAAATGGTAATTTTCTCTATTTTCCTATACCAGAGCAATCTAATAACAGCTTTAGTAATCAGTGGATGCGCAGAATCTAAACTCTCTATACAGCAGTGCCACTCAGTGCAAGCCAGAGTAATCAATAGATGCAAGAAGATTTGTGCACAAAATCCCTATCTAGTGCCTGCTCATCCAACATCCCCAGACTAGTTTCTAGCTTGTTGTTTTATCAGTGAGGCTTGGATATGAGAATAGTGCACCTAGATCTTAGGATGAAAGCTACAAGCTAGAAACTAGTCTGGGGATATTGGATGAGTAGGCACTAGATATGAATTTTATGCACAAACTTTCTTGCATCCATTGATTGATTACTCTGGCTTTCACCGAATGGCACTACTGTATAGAATAGTTTATCCTCTGAGTAAACAGGTTGTGTAAGCATAAAGGAATGGTGATCATGTGATAATCAGTGGACTGCTAATGGCAATGACCCACTCAAATTGCCAGAGTAATTTCTGGCACTGTTATTCATCAACGAGAAGAAAGTGAGTAAAAACCCAACATCCAAAGATTGGTAATTGAATGTAAAGACTAACAATAAATGGATTTGGGGTAGAATGAATAAAGTGAATTATTATTTCTAATACGCGTGTTGAAATTAGGCAGAGAAAGTCATGTGATCCTTTGTTTAATTTTTTTTTACATGCTTTTAACTAATAGGTACAAAAATTTTCAAACATTACTTAAAGGAGGTTGGTTACCTTGACAACAGTTTGAGATTGTTGATTGTTATTCATATTGGGATAAGTGTTGATTGCTTTTAATGATTAATTTATATTTTAAAAATTAAAATTATGACTTATTTTCATAAGTATCGCACACTGCATAAAAATAATAAAGATATATTATTAAATTGATCTGTATAACAATATGCTATATACAAAAATATAATGTAATTAATTAATTAAGATTGAGCTTTACGCAAAAAAATGAAGCTTAGACAAGCTTCACTTTTTTGCGTAAAACGCAATCTCAATTAATTACTAATCAAAGGTGAAGTAAAAACTATTATTTTATAATATAATTAAATACTATTTTAGTAAAGACCTAAAAAAGATAAAAGAAAAAATTTATTATTGACCAAAGCTGTTTCAATTGCCTTATTCCCCCCCCCCCTTTGTTTTAACGCTGTAAAAATAATTTTTTGAATATAAGAAATGTATTGGTATGTTTGTTTAATTAATATTCTCTTATGTATTATCTTGAAATAGTTTCATATAAGTATGTAAGCTGGAGAAGGTCATGTCTTTCTGACTTGTACTGGAAATAATTTGTTGAATGTGATGACCTTGGGAAAAAATTTGGAAGAGTGTGACTAAAAAGAATTTGGGAGGGGAGAAGAAACAGAGAAGGTTTAGTTATTTATTAATGTCCTTATAGCTTTGATAATGCCATCATCATTTTTAATCATTATTGATGGACTATAGGATGAGGATCTCTCCAAGTTTATGAGTAAAAAGAATTTGAGAAAGGAAAGAAGAAGCAGAGAAGGTTTTAATTGTTTATTAATGCTCTTATAGTTCTGATAAGTGGCATTATTATGATTTTCTAGGTATACTCATCATCATCATCTTTAAGATGCAATGAAAGATGAGAGTCTCTCTAAGTTTAACCTATTAAAACAGGCAAAACTCACTATACATATTGCCACACACAGCAAGCTAGAGTAATCAATGGATGCCAGAAGGCTTGTGCATAAAATCCCCATCTAGTGTCTACTCATCCAAAATCCCCAGACTAGTTTTTGGCTTGTGGCCTTCATCAGTGAGGAGCCTTGGATCTGAGAGCACTACACCTAGATTCTAGGATCTAATGCAACCCTCCAGCAGCCACCTTTTATCTCCATTTAACTACAAAACTATGAGTATTAAACTGAAAACACCTTAATGTTTTCAATCAAAGCCCATAAGCTTATATAGTCATATGGATCTGAACTCAGTTCAATACCCATACATTTTGGTGTCTTTGGTTCTTTAATAAACATAGCCACCAATATCCTATTAGGCAGGATTGGTTTTAAGTCAATAAACATCACATGACCACCACTTCTTAAGCTTGTATATAATTGTTATTAAAACAAGCAAAACTCACTATACGTATTGCCACCCACAGCAAGCTAGAGTAATCAATGGATGCCAGAAGTCTTGTGCATAAAATCCCTATCTAGTGCCTGCCCATCCAATATCCCCAGACTAGTTTCTGGCTTGTGGCCCAAAGATGCCAAAATGTAAGGCTACTGAACTGAGTTCAGACCCATATGACTATATAAGCTTATGGGCTTGGATTGAAAACATTAAGGTGTTTTCAGTTTAAGACTCATAGTTTTGTAGTTAAATGGAGATAAAAGGTAGCTGCTGGAGGGTTGCATTAGATCCTAAGATATAGATGCAGTGCTCTCAGATCCAAGACTCCTCACTGATGAAGGCCACAAGCCAGAAACTAGTCTGGGGATATTGGATGTGTAGGCACTAGATGGGGATTTTATGCACAAGCCTTCTGGCATCCATTGATTACTCTAGCTTGCTGGGTGTGGCAATACTTATAGTGAGTTTTGCCTGTTTTAACAACAGTTATACACAAGTTTAAGAAGTGGTGGTCATGTGATGTTTATAAGTTTAACCTAGTTTCTCCAATCTTTAACCTCTCTTTTTCACATCAGATTAGCCACCTTCTTTATTGCTTCCAACTATCTTACATCTGGTATTCTTCTAGATCTTTTACAATCTTTTGGTATCCAGTTTAAGATTTCAATTATCATCTCTTCTAGAAATATGACCATCCCAAATCCACCTCAATTTATTAAATCTTTCAAGGATGCAGTAATACCTATTCGTTCTATCGCCCATGGATATTATTTTTAATCCTTCTTTGTTACTTCTATCATACATCTATCCATACTTCTTGAGTTATCTCATGTCTCTATTGCTTTTTTATTGTCTAAATCTCAGAGTCATAAGTAAGAAGTGGTAAAATGCATTTATTATAAACCTTTTTTTTTTCAAACACATAGGCATATTTTCTTTTAATATTAAGTAATATCTACCAAAAGCATTCTCTGTCCAAGTTCAATTCAATAATTAATTTAATCCATTATGTTTCCATGTGTGTTAATAATCCAATTGAGGTATTTATAATTATTAACTTTTTCTAATTCATCATTATCAATGTTTTTTTTTTTTTGGGAGGGGGGGATTTATTGAACATTAATTTAGCCCTACTTTTTTACGTTCACCTGATAACTCTTGTAACATTTCTTGAAGTTCTAAGCATTATTTGCAAAAACCCACACCGATGACTTAAATAATCTCCATTTACTTTACTTTAATAACTTTCCCATTTTAATACACACAATATTTTCTGTAAAACTACTGTAAAAAGTTTTGAGGGTACGGTGTCATCCTGCCATACACCATTTTCAATATTAATTTTATTATGTAATTTAATCATTAAATTTTTATAAATGTTCTTCAGGATATGGCTACATCAAGGGCCTATATTATGATAATATAATGTTTTTATCAGTGTAGAAATTCTTATACAATTAAACATCTTTTCATAATGTATAAATCCACAGAGTAATGACAACTTATATTTATTGGTCCTTTCTATAACTTCGCTCAATATTTAACTGTGATACTAAGTCCATTTTAAAATCTAACTTGTTCTTTTGGTTGGTTAAATCCAAAGTTCATATTCTAACTTGTTCTTTTGATTGGTTAAATCCAAAGTTCATATTCTAACTTGTTCTTTTGATTGGTTAAATCCAAAGTTCATATTCTAACTTGTTCTTTTGATTGGTTAAATCCAAAGTTCATATTCTAACTTGTTCTTTTGATTGGTTAAATCCAAAGTTCATATTCTAACTTGTTCTTTTGATTGGTTAAATCCAAAGTTCATATTCTAACTTGTTCTTTTGATTGGTTAAATCCAAAGTTCATTGTAGCTGAGTTGTAATTATCTTAGTAAATTTTATACATAATTAATAAAAGATTGATAGGTCTGTAATTTCTGATATCTTCTCACCACTATTCTTCCATCATACATTTTTATCATTTCAATATTTGTTATATAACTTTACATGCTTTCTATTTCTTTATCTTTTTCTTTTAAGATATCAATTATAATTCCATCATTATGCTTTACCTTCTTTAGAATATTAATTGTATTTCTCACTTCTTCATTTCAAATCCTGGACAATTTATATGTGTAATTTTAGGGGATATTTTTTTTTTTTATCAATTCTATATATATAAAATAATAAATGAAATGAAATTAGTACCAAATGATGTAGGTCGCTAAAAATCCCGGATGCAAATTGTTAATAAGCAACAAAAATAGCTGCCTTTATAAAAACAAACAGTCGGTAAAAATCAGGCAGAAAAGAGCATTTGTAGAAAAAAAAATAGTTTTGTGAAAAGTATTAATAACTATTTATTTATTATTCTTATATCTTCTCCTTTACTATTTTTGCATTTTTCTTCATATATTCATATATATATATTTATCATATCCTTATATAATTTCTTCTTTATTTTGCTCTAAAGACTGCAGAACAGTTTGAAATTGTTAGAAAAATAAAGAAGGAATTATACAAATATTGTATTAAAATGTACATGACAAGTTTGTAAAAAAAAATTAATTATTTATTTAATGATTAACTTGCTCTGAATAATTACATATAGGTTAAAGAAAAAAAGTTGCATTTTATGAAATAATTAAGGACTTATTTAATACAGGGAAAGGGGGTTAAAACCTACATTTCTTCTCATAGACAAACAATACTTTATTATGAATATTTTTGGCAACTCTTTTATAATATTCCAAGTTATATGATTTCAAAATTAAGTGTGGTAAAATAAAACTTTTAAGCAGAAACAAGGCATCTGTAATATAAAACAATTAATAATTATTTATTTAACAGTAAATTTGCTCTGACACTCTTAATAAAAGAACAAAATGTAGTGTGTGCATGCTAAATATATGTTAAATGAACTATCTGTGAAGTTATATATATATATTATAAATAAAGTGTACTACGATATTGTTGTAAACATAATACAGATAGTGTACAAATAAACTTCCCTAGGTATTAATTTATACTCTAGAAAATACATCAAGCATATATTTGAATGCTATTAAAATTAATATATTCTAATGAGGGCAGATTTATGCAGGGTCGGACTAATATAAGAAAATCCTGCAGGAATATACAATGTTACCATCGTCATCATTAGGACATCATCTTGTGATGTAAAGTGATGCATGCATATCGCTAAAATTATTGAATTTGACTGTTCATGAGCTATAATTGCAGTGGCAGCAAATAGAGCATGCAATCATCATGCATAGTGGTTGTACATATTATGCATGGATAAGAAATACAAATAATTGACTGTAGAGATTACGAAGTAATTTCTACGTTATTTTTTTTAATTTTTGTTTATTTATATATGTTTCTTTGATAAGTGAATAGACTTGTTTGTTGAGTTTAATTTGTTGTAGTATTTATTTAATAAACTTATCGATACTACTTGGATGATCTTGTTAAGAATAATCCTAGGGCTCAGCATAAATTTAAAGAAAAAGGAATAAAATTATAATCAGCATCCAATTTTTTTTTAATCTTTTAAGGAAAAAAGTATGATGAAATTTAGTCAATACTGAAGTCATATAGGTCAGACCCCTCTTAATTATTATATAATTCTATATAGAACTCTTCCACATATTTTATAATGTCGTTTCTCTTTTTAGTAAGTTTCATTTTTTCTTTTTATGGCAAAAGTATCAAAATGTTATCTTATACTTTTAAGACTTATATTCTCTTCTGCAGCATTTTTCTTGTTAATTCCCAATTCATCACTTTCATTGTTTTCAACTATTATCAATCCACTGCACGATGAAGGTCTCTCCAAATCTTCTCCAATAGCTTCTTTTCATCGCATCATCCCAATGCACTTCCTTATTTCATCCATTTATCTCACATGTGGTCTATTTCTAATTCTTTTACAATCTGGACACCAGTTTAAGATTTCAACTGCCCATTTATTATCATCTCTTCTCACAATATGTCTAATCCAACTTCACTTCAGCCTATTAATTCTTTCAATGATGTCAGTATCACCTGTTTGTTCTCTCATCCGTGTATTTTATTTTCAATCTCCTCTTGTTACTTCTAACATACATCTCCCTATACTTTGTTAAGTGGTCTGAAGTCATTCACAATCTTATTTTAATATATCATTAACTCTTTTCCTCCCATTTTATAAAACTTTAGATATCAATTATTTTTAATGGATCATTTCTATATCTTTTCATATTCCATCATGTCTTGTCTCAATAAAAAATTCACTAGTAAAAATGTTGCTTTTTTGGGGGATCAGCTATTGTTGTTACAATTTTTAATAGTATATTAGTTCAATATAGAGAGTCTACCAATAGGTCAAACAAGCTCTTATTAATAAGTGTGGTGAGAGAAAATATTTAAAATCTCTATCCGGAATGTTCTTATTCCCAGACCAATTGGTTTTGAGCTTATGGCTCACCTCAGTGAAGAGCTAGAAAATTCAGACACTCCTCACTGAGGTGAGACATAAGCTTGAAACCAATTGATCTGGGGATAAGAATATTCCGAACAGAGATTTTAAATATTTTCTCTTACTGCACTTATTAATAAGATGTGATGATGTGATGTGATTTCTCCTTAAATGGAATCAAGAATCTCTCAACAATTATGCCCAGAGATAGCTGTTAGCCATTTTATTTTCCATTCCCCAGTTTAAGTTTTCCCATATTCTGCTCCATCCCATTTCCACAACATAATCTTTGTCAACTCTATGGCTTTTATATCTAAATTTCCCTTATCTTCTCCCAAACCCAGCATAAAAACCAATAATCCAATTTCTGTATAATCACTTTTTTCATATTTATTCTTCCATAACTTCATTATATGTACCATTTCTGTTTTCAAGCATTTGCATTCAATTAACAGATGCCTAATATTTTCTATTCCTTCCTTACATAATTTACAGACTAAATCACCCATATTTTTCCATTTATATGTATATTCTCTTGTTGCTAAAGATCCCGTTTGAGCCTTAAACAATAAACCACTTCCCTTTCTATTATCATATATTAACTTGCACCTAATATTCTGTTTATTTCTATATATATATTTGAGCTCTTTTTACTCTCCATACTAGTTCTCCATCTATTCTTTTATCCCATTCCTTACCACTACAACACTCAACAATCCTCCTAACACAATCATCCCATCTTTTGTACAAATATACAGATATAAATTCTTTATCCAAATCTTTTGCATACCACATTATGTTTCTCACTCATCATTGCCTGCCCTTTTCTCATAACTCAATTAAATACTATTTTGGCTATTCTTTTATTATTCATAAACTGCAATCTACCAATCATTTTACTTTTTGCATTTTTGTAAATGCAAGCTTTTTATACAGTAATGTAATGCTATATATGACTTGCTTTATTGATTATTAGTATATTAGTTATCTTCTTATTGATTTCATTCAAATGTGAACAATTTTTCAACATCTTTTAATATTTTTAAATAATTTATAAGTTTCAATTTAAATTCATTGAAATGTTTCTGAAGGTTAAAAATATTAGCTGTGAATATTGATTTTCTTAATAGTTTTTGTTTCTCTAGTTTTGCATTAATATCTATCATTAGATCTCACTAATCAATTACCTTTCTGTATTGACTTTATAAAAAACATTACAATCTTAAAATAGGTGTTTTCTGTTAGTCAAATATAATCCAATTCTGCTGTACCTTCATTTGTATGATTCCATATCCATTTGGCTTTTTTTTTTAAAAGAAAGAATTTGTAATATACCATTTTTCTTTTCTGTGAACTCTGTAAGTCTGTATCTTCTTTTATTTTTATCATCATAACCAAATTTACCCACAACACTTTCATCTTTCAATAATTTATTAATTCTGGTATTAAAATCTCTCATAACAGTAAAATGTTGTTTGGTCTAATCAAAATCCATTTGTATAACCATATAAAGGTCCTCTACTTTTTCATCACAGTAAGAACTTATTTCAGCATAAACCTAAATTATCTGCATTTGATTTCTTCTATTAAGTTGAATAACTAATCTTACTGACATACCTTCAATCTCCATAATGTTATTCTTCCATGTTTTATTTATATTAAAGCACCCCACTTGTGCTACCACTATTTGTACTTATGAAGTAAAGTATATGTCCACTTTTTACATGAATTGTTTTTTCACCTTTTTCTATCTTCTCAAAGTCCAACAATGTCCCATTTAATATTAGATGCTTCTTCTTGCAACTTCTTTAAATTGAAAGTGATCTGCACTAGAAAGTATCTAAATAAAGGAGCCTGGGTTCACAAACAGGAATTCTTAATACATTCCGTCTTCGGCTGACAACTGCTGCCTTGGGTGGTAAACTCTATGGCCTCCTAGAAATAAGGGTCATGATTTAGTTTTGTCTGTCATGATTCTAAATATTTATGTTTTTTTAAAAAAGCACATTCACACACATTTATTCTGCCTTCAAGAAATTGATAGCAGGCAAAACATACGGGTACATTTTAGGAGAGATTAGGGTTAAAACTCAATTTCAATTATCTTCCGTGTTCTGGGACGAATCTGGTTGCATCCAATGAAACAAATAATCAAATAATATTTTTTTTGTAATATTCTTTCTCCAACTTTTTTTCATGGGTACTTTATCTGTTACGTAACCTCTGCGTGCGCGCATGCATATAAATATCAGTTTACATCATTAAGATGGGGGGGGGGTAATTTTCCATTACCTTTTAGGAAAAATTTAAATTCATATACAATAGAATAAAAAATTTTAAATGCTTATATCAATTTATGATTCGGAAAAAAATATTAAAAAATTAAAATTAAAAAGTCATTACAACCATTTTCATACTCCTACTCATTGCAACAAGAAAAGCAACGAAACAGTTAATACAATTGCGCCCTGAATCTTTCTCTGTCTCTTTTTAGAAGCATTTATCGGATTTTTTTTTTAATAAAATAAACTAACACGACATGTTTCTATTTTTTTCCAATTTAAAATTAACGTAATATGTTCTGGAGCCATTTATCTCCGTCTACTGATGACAATGTTTTAATTTTCCGTGATTTATTGATAAAACTTTGTATTGCTAGAAGTTAATTAAAATTTGCTTTTAGTTTTTTGTCTTTTTTAAAAAATAAACGCTTTTTATCTTAATTTTAATAGTCCAAAGTAAAATAATAGTCAAAAATGCTTTGCATTAAATTAAAAAAAACAAAACAAAGACGGGATTTACCCATGTACTCGTAAGGATATGGAGTGCCATCTAGTGTAAGTCTTAATAATCAATGGATGCAAGAAGGTTTGTGCATAAAATCTCTATCCAATGCCTACTCATCCAATATCTCCAGACTAGTTTCTAGTTTGTGGCTTTCATCAGTGAGGAACCTTGGATCTGAGAGCACTGCACATAGATCAAAGTCTAATACAGTCTTTCCAACATCCCACCTTTTACTTATTTACTTAACTATAAAGCTATGATCCCAAGATGAAAATACACCAATGTTTGTAATCCAAGATCTTTGATTGTATAGTCATGTAGATGTAAACCTAGTTCAGTATTTATACATTTTTATTTGCTTGGTTTTTAAAAACCACAGCTACCATAATCCTATGGGTAGGATCAGTATACAACCACTAAAACATCACATGATCTTTATATTCTATACTTACATAGCTGTTAAAGCCATAGAAAACTCTTCGTACAATAGTGCCATTCAGTGCAAGCCTTAGCAGTCAATAGATGGAAGAAGAATTGTCATAAAATCCCTATTTGGTATCTACTCATTCAATATCCTCAGGCTAGTTTCTAGCTTGCAGCTTTCATCAGTGAGGGGCCTTAGATATGAGGGCACTATAAATGTGCATATAAAGTGTCCGGTAAAATAACTATTCTAAATCAATCTAATGGGATATTTCATTATAATGATATACTATCTAGTTATTAATATATATAACCAAAGATATATAAGGAAGTTTCAGTATATACTGTCACTTGGGTTGGAATTTAAGTCCAGTATATTTTAAGCAATACTAACTGCTCTCATAATGTGTTTCATCTAAACTAGTCCTTTTGAGTATATTATATATGCACATGTACATCTATTACAGGATCTGTTGTAAAATAGGTTTGTAGAACAGTTTAAGGCGACTAAGTTGTACCAGAAGATTTATGTCAATCACAATGGCCCATTTAAGGAATAAATATTTTTAATAGTGGTAAATGCTTACTCTTGAAGGATAGAATGCAGCGTAATATGAAGTACAAGTATGAAATAAATACAAAGAAATTAAGAGAAATCCGCCTGTATGTGGATTTGCCAAAGATTATCGTAATTGATAATACCTCTGGGTTTACTTCCAGTAAATTTATTCCACATTTAAATAATCAGGGAAGGGTTAACAAGTACTTATACTTACCTACCGTACAGAGACTAATAAATTGGCAGAAAATTCAATAGATATACTAAAAATAGCTTTAAATAAAGCAGATCTAATGGTCATTTCAAAAACAGTACCACTACATTGCTACAATAATGTTTAATCCCAGCAGCATTAATTTGAAATCCCCCTGCTGAAATATTGTTCAAAAGAAAGCTTAAAAAATAAATTAATGATGCTAATTCCAAGAAAGAAAAATTTTGAAGTGATAGGTTGTGAAGAAAAGAGTTAACTCAGTCTAATTAATTATCAATAATTAAACAGGCAAAACTCTCCATACAATAGTGCACCCTGTGCCAACCAGAGTAATCAATGGGTGCCAGAAGGCTTGTATAGTGCCTACTCATTCAATATCTCCAGACTAGTTTCTGGCCTGTGACCTTCATCAGTGGGGATATTGGATGAGTAGGTACAAGATGGGGATTTTATGCACAAGCCTTCTGGCATTCATTGATTATTCTTGCTGGCACAGGGTGGCACTACTGTATGAAAGTTTTGCCTGTTTAATAACAGTTATATGCTAGCATAAGAGATGGTGATCATGTGATGTTTAGTGGTTTATTATCAATAATGTTTGACATCGATTTTATTTATTCTTAAAATAAAAAATGACAGCAACTCTCTAGTACAAGACATAGTAATAAATGGTTTCTCGAAAGTTTGCACATCTTTAGGGCCTACTCATTCCATATTCCAAAACTAATTTCTAGCATGTGGCTTTTATTAGTGAAGAGCCTTGGATCTGAGAGCACTCACTTAGATCTTTTGATCTAATGCAATCCTCCAGCAGTTAGTTTTTGCTTATGTAGTTAATTATAAAGCTATGAGCTCAAGATCAAAGCAATAATGTTTTCAATATAAACTAATTCACTTGTATAGTCATACAAATCAGTTCCATATCTATGTATTTTAGTATCTTTTGGTCCTTTAATAGCCATATTCACCATCAACCCATGGGCACTAAGATATCACATGATCACTAGTTCTTATGCACACACAAGCTGTTAAAGCACCAGCAATTCTCCACACAGTGCTGCCGCCCAGTGCAAACCATAATAATTAATGAATGCTAGAAGGTTTGAGCATAAAATCACTACCCAGTGTCTATTCATTCAATATTCCCAGATTAGTTTCTAGCATGTGGCTTTCATCAGTGAGGAGCCTTGAATCCAAGAGTACTGCTTGGATAAGCATAGGAAATGATGGTCATGTGATGTTTTAGTGGTTTAAAACAAAAAAAATACTAATTGCATTTATCAGTTTGATATACAAGAATACATTGCAATGTTCCATTGTTTTAATAGGCTTAATAATGCATTAATGTTATTATTTTTGTGGAAGACATGATTAAAAATTAAAAAATATATATTTTTTTTACACAAGCAAAGAAAGATCTGAGTTAAATGTTTTATTTTTAGCCTATTTTGCCATATTAGTTGCAATACTTGATTCCAAGACCGAATGCAAGTATCAATTTATGGATAGTAATTGAGCATGTAACATGAATTTTTAACACTCATCATTATCATCATCATTGTCAACCATTATCAATCCACTGCAGAATGCAGGTCCCTCCAAGATCAATCCATCTTCTCTGAACTCATCTCTCTTCTCCATATCACCCCTGCACACTTTCTTATTTTATCCATCCATCTCACATGTGGTCTCTTTCTGGATCTTTTAAAATGTCTTATATATGTGTATACATATATCAGTATCCATATGGATACAGCATGTTCCAATGAAAAAGTGACAGGTGGCTGATTCTTAGTCTAAGATACTTGCAGCACCATCTCTGAATTTGCTGCACATGTTATGTAGTGAGTGATAAATTTTAGCTATTCACCACAAAAATTTTAATTCTTTGGCATATATGAATCACAAGTTACAGGATTAAATGTGACAGGGTATTTTGTACCTTAACCTATGTCAGAACAATATGTTAACATATTTTGTTTCAAATTGTGCAAATCGCTACTGAAACATTTGGAAATAATTCAAACTATTTATGGAAATGAAGTCACATGAACATGTTTAAATGGTTTAGAAGATTTTATGATGATAGAGAGAAAGGCTGTCATGTTTTATAACCCCTGATCCAGATATGTTGGCACTTTAAAATTTTGGTGGAGAATAGATAAATCAGTCACTATGTAGTACATGCATTGATTCAGAGATGGCACTGTACACAACTTGTAGAGAAAACCAATCGCATTTTTATTGAAACACACTGTGAATATTCATGTTGAAAATATGTGTAACACATTCTTATAAAGATGTGTGGGTTTATAAAAAAAAAAATTTTTTAAATATTTTTTTTTTTTTTATTTTATTTTTTTTTTTTTTATTTTATATATAATATAAAAAGAAAAAAAAAAAAAAAAAAATAAAAAAAAAAAAAAAAAAAAAAAAAAAATATAAAAAAAAAAAAAAAAAAATTTGACCAACACACTGAAATTATAGTACATAAAGCTTTAGCACGTATGAGTGCAATTCTAAGGAATGGTAGACAACTTAAAAACTTTACATAGCATAAATTGTTTCCCTCTTTGGTTTTGCCTATTTTGGAATATGGATGTTTTTTGGCATTAACAGAATTTAATTAATCTATGGTAAATTTGATAAATATATTAAGTTAATCCTCCTATGCTTTGACAGTTTTCTTTGTTTTCACTTGCTATACGTTTTCAACTTTCATTTTAATATTAAATCATTATTATTTATCAGAATATAATAAATGATTTCTGGAATTATTTTAAAAATTGGAACTGTCAGGAGGAACAAAGTGAGATTGCAAAATGGACAAAAATATTTTGTTTTTTTGAAGGTTTGTGATGATGGTGTTCTAGCTGTATTTTTATATTGGACTATTTCCATCATCTAATATGTGTGTTGAATGTCTTTAGAAAAGTTTAATTTTATTTAAATATTCCAAATGCATTCAACTGTTAGTAATATCACAGCAAACAGGTTAGTATATGCACAATGTTTTGAGAGGTATTTTTCTCCCCTTTTCTTTAGTTGTTGCTGGCCTGACCAGTGACAGTACTAGCATGGGATTCGAACCTGGGTCCTTAGATTCTTGATTATTAAATTTTAAGGTAATGCTCTAACCAACTGAGCCATCCTGCCAAAGGCAAACAGTATGTAGCAATTTCATATACTTATCTATGAGGTTCCTCCTGATTTCTCCACTTTTTCCTCAGGGCAAAGTTGATTAGTGGTTTCCATACATTATGTAGAGTCACACTAGGTTGGCTTATGGGATTTTTTGCCATTGTCATGTGAGCAGCTTCTTTAAATTTTCTTCTGTGTACATTTTCTTCTCTATCCATGTATGAGCCAATGAACGTTCAAATGGGAAAATACAAAAATACTGGATAGAGAAGAAAAGATACAAAGAAGAAAATTTTAAAAAGCTGCTCACATGACAATGGCAAAAAATCCCATAAGCCAACCTAGTGTGACTATACATAATGTATGGAAAACACTAATCAACTCTGCTCTGAGGAAAAAGTGGAGAAATCAAGAGGAACCTTATAGATAAGTATATGAAATTGCTACATACTGTTGCCTTTGGCAGGATGGCTCAGTTGGTTAGAGCGTTACCTTAAAATTCAATAATCAAGAATCTAAGGACCCAGGTTCGAATCCCATGCTAGTACTGTCACTGTTCAGGCCAGCAACACCTGAAGAAAAGGGGAGAAAATACCTCTCAAAATGTTGTGCATATACTAACCTGTTTGCTGTGATATTACTAACATTTGTTTGCTGTGATATTACTAACAGTTGGTGCATATACTAATCTGTTTGCTGTGATATTACTAACAGTTGAATGCATTTGGAATAATTAACTAAAAATTGAACTTTTCTAAAGACATTCAACACACATATTAGCTGATGGAAATAGTCCAATGTAAAAATACAGCAAAAATATATATTTTTTAATGTTTGTATTTAAAATGTGAACAAATAATTATTAATATCTACTGAATCTATCAATTTATTCTTTAAAAGATTCAAATTTTAAAATAATTTTTATGATATTACTATGTTTTCTAACAGACTGTTAGTGATATTTTCTAGACAGATTGTATTTTCCGTTACCATAATTTTTCATTGTAATGTTACTCAGAAAAACATAATCTTTTATATTTAAAAATAAAACATTTCTGTAGAAAATAATTATGTAATAATATATATTCTTGATTTGTAATAATAATCACACAATTATTTTGCAAAAATATTCATAAACTTTCAAAAAAATTAAGTTTTTAGTCATTTGTAATATTTTCTCTATTATTGCAAAGTAAAAGCAAACAATGTTTAATAGGAAAAGTGTTATTTTAAATCGGAAAAGAGGCAGTTTTAAAAATGTAAAGAATTTTAAATAGACATAGAGAATTTTTAGTAAGCTTTTGTGAAAGGCTATTTTTAAACTTTGATTTAAGTAAATAAAAAAAGGAAGTACAAATAAAGATCAACAAATGATCAAAGAAATAGGTAGGGAAAGAATAATAGAATATCTATTGGAATGCATTAAGTAATCCAAAATGAAGGAATTAAATTAAGTGTAGCTGAAGGGAAAACAAAGGATTATATAAACTGCATTTTAAAGAAGATGAGTGTCTTTTTTTATTTCATTGCTGTGCATATTATTAGTCAAAGGAGTTCAAATGGAATTCAATGATTTTGAAAATCTGATCAGTAAGGGAGGAGAACACAGAAACTCAGATCGGAAGGTAAAGAAAGCCTACTAAGGTTTTTACAGATTATACGGATCATTTTATTTTATGTAAGGCTCAAGGACTCTTAAGGGTATAATATTTTTAGAGAGTAAAACTATTAAGAGTAACGAAGTTTATAGAATGTGTTGAAACACTATAAATTTGTGTGAACTCAAGAAACTGAGAACTTTAGTGGGTCGCAGCAAATGCTGAAATCATTTCTGGTTAGTTATACAGCTACAATTGTACTGCAGATCGCCATTTATCTTGTTTATACATTTATTGTAAATAAATCTTTTTCTCTAATTATTATTATTATTATGAATTTGATTGTATGTTGTTTTTCTCACATCTTGCAATTATTGCAGGAAGTGAAAATACTACAATATTATTTTTAACTTTTTAGTATTCAGATATTTTTTTATAATTATACATATTCAAATTTAAAAGTTGGCTTGATTTATAAAATACTTTATTATACACATTATTTTTAAGTTTTTAATATTCAGATCTTTTTTGGTAATTATTCCTATTTCAATTTTAAAATAGACAATAAAAACAATGTTACAGTATGGGTAATATTTGAAAGAAAATTCACACACATTAAAAATTGATTCCAACATTAGTTGGTTTAGCTTGTTGACCGGCAAGACCGCCATATTAAATTTCTAAAAATCTGACTTGAGACACAATTTTCACAATAACTTCAGTTTTCATAATGTTAGAGCAAAAAACTTTACATTGATAGAAACTAGAAAAACCAAGGAAAACAATAAGGCTAAGACAAATAGTGATTACAATTTAAAAAATAAGGAAAAAAAGAAATTTCAACATTTGACACAATTCTTAACTTTATTGTTTGTTCATAATTTCTAATTTATCATTAACTAAGTTTAAATTACATCTTCATTGATAATTTCTTTGTATTCCTCACAAAATTATCTTTCAAACCATATATAATACTTTTTACCTTGGATAATCCATAGCTTCAGAATCTCCAAAAAAATTCTCATAATAATTCTTCATTTTTACTTTGTACTTTAAAGGTGACAAATCTCAAAGGCTTCTACAAGAAAAAGATTCATCCTAATAAAAGATACAAACAAATCATTTCCAGAAGATGGATATGCATTTGTCATCATAGCAATTGGATTCTTGTCTATCTAAAACTAGAAATTGTAGGTTACTGTCTGTATCATTGACAAAATGAGTTTCATCTCTTCATTTTATATTTTTTGTGTACATAAGTGATGTTTATATTCTTTATGCACACCAGTGATGCTATCTTGCTATATTTATTATCCTACAGAGATATAATTTATTTGCATATAGCTCATTTGCTAGCTATAAACTTGCAAGATGTGGCAAAACTACTGACTCCACAGCATGAGTATCAAGGCATAGGCAAGAATCAGAATTTGATTATTTTCCTGCATATACAATTTCATGTGGTGTATGCATAACCATTATACATTTAATTATTATATTAGTTTTTAAAATTTAAATTGCACTGCCCTATCATTATTTGTTATAACAAACACTACAGATGCAAACAAATTAATGTAGCATTTATCAAATAATTTTAAAAAATTTTAAATATTAAAAATTAAAATTAATAACTTAATGATATTCTGCAAAACAACTTTTGTTATATTTGAATTTGTATACTATATATTTTACAATTAGATCCAGATATGTGAAGATTTACTGTATTTCAAATATTTATATAATAAAGAGCATAAATGATTTAATATTATATAGCACATACACACCAATATAATCGCAAACAAATTATCAAATAATTTAAAAAAATTTAAAATATTGTATTTCAAATATTTATATAATAAAGAGCATAAATATATATTATATATTATATAGTACACACATACCATTACAAACAAGTTATCAAATAATTTAAAAAAAATTAAAATATTAAAATTAATAACTTACAATATTCCGCAATTATGTTTATGTTGCATTGAAGGCCTTCATAACCAAATTATCAGCATATTTTTAACCCATTATATTAGGGTTATAAGGCCAATAAAGATTTTCTGTCTTTATTGCTTCGTGTAAAGTAGTAAATTGATCAGAAAATATAAAAAATAATTCATCTAATTTTTAAAATAATTGTAAAAAATTCAAATTTTCTCTGACAGCAATGCAACATGTATCATTCGAATGGTAATAAAGAGGAGTATCGAATGCTGCAATGTCTGTTGATGTCATGCTTTTAGTTTTTATGTAATTTTAAAAAGAACATATAATTTTAAAAAGCACCACCACCACATGCGATAATTTAGCTCTTGCTGACTAAACAATTAGGAAGGTTTTTTTTTTTTTTTAAAAAAAAAAAAAAGCTTTTACAATCAAGAGATTAAAATGTTCTTTTTTAAAAAAAACTATTTTTATAATCAAGAGAAATTAAGATTTGTTTATATTTTTATTTGTAAGATTTTTAAATATATAAATATATATTGAATTAAATATTTATATGGATCTTATTATATAGATATGAGAAGATATTATCCATTAAATAGAGAAACACTAACTTTTGATGTTACTAAGAACTATCAATTACTACTAATTGACAATTCTTGAAGCAAAGCAAGTTTTTCCCATAATACCTCTTTTCTTGGAGGTTTTTAAAGCAATATACTGCCATCTTGTGCACATCACTGAAAACTTAACCAATATCAGTACATTGGGATTTCAGTGCATAAACACCATTATGCTAAACAAATGACTGGTCAACCCTCAAATATTTCACTGTCACATTGCATTGTCAGTGATTTGTAACACAGGTACAAATTTGAAAAAAATTCATTCGATAAAAGTATTTTAGAAATCAATTACAAAATTTGATCTAAACAAACTGAATCGTTTTTTAGTTAAATAAAAGTGTTTAATAATGAATTTAATTTTTTTTGAAAAATATTTTCTATGTATTTTATTATTGAGTTTTTCTGAAACATCAATAATAAATAAAAAAGAATAGTTAATGATTACCAAGTTTAGTTACGTTGACGTATGTTTAAACGGCATGGAATATTTAAAAAAACATTATTTTGTAAATATTAATTCTTATTAAGTGCGATGTCAGCATGTAGTACTTATATAAGGCTAAAACCTCAGTACATGCACCTTGAGTGCTTAATTTTAGCAAGAGAGACTTTTTATCTTTATAAAGTCGAAACTATCATTAAGATTTGGAGAGGTATCTCTTGCTAAAATTAAGCACTCAAGGTGCATGTACTGAGATTTTAGCCTTATATAAAAACATTATTATATAAGATTTGGTTGACCCTGTAAAATATTTAAAGGTTTGGGGTATAGTAATTACAATTATTACTTGCTATATTTGGGATTTGAATTTGGATGGAAATTGGAAATGCCTTTAGATAATTTATAATTTTAATCTGATAGTCCGTACTAATCTAGCTACTTATCCAAATAATAACCAATAAACAGGTATCCAATTATTTTTAGTTGAAAGATGAAGATAACAGAATATTGATTGTTAAAGTCAATGTCATGTTTTATGGGAGGTGAGCCATGATATATGCATATGACCCAACCTTTCAATCAATAGTCCTTTGTCATAGAGACAGATCTAGAGAGATATCGTACAACCAATTTATCCATTTTTCTATTCTGTTCAGTTTATTGTCCAAAGCTTTAAATCCACATCTTTCTTTCCATCTCTTATACCATCCTAGAATTTATGAATATTAATTTCTGCTTACTTAGAAAACATAAATAACTATTTTTCTAACTCTAAATAAAATATATTATGAAGGGTCTCTTTCTGAATTTAATTTTACTAGAATCATTATTTTTGCGAATGAAAAAAAAAACAACCGTCAATTGTAAATAATTTATTTTGTTAAAGTTTATAGAGATTACATCATAATAAAAATAAAAATCTTTTTCCCTTTACCTCTTTCTCTGTTTCTGGATTTCTATTTATTATTTATCTTGAAATAAATTGAAAAAATGTTCTGCCATTGATTGTAGTAATATAGTTATCAAAGTTAGATAAATACAATACAGTAATAAATTATATATATACACATTCAAAAGATTTTAAAAACGCAATTTATACGAGTTCGACTCACTCCATTAACTTAAAAGAGTTCTTTGTTAATTTGTAAAAGAGAAATCTATTCATTTTTTCCAAGTAGCAATATCGTATAAAAATATAAATTAAACAAAATTTAATAAAACAAAATAAATTATGTTTAACTCTTCGTTTTGAAAAAGATAATCACGCATGATTCACTGTTTAGATATTAACATATGTTAATGAAACAAAATTGTATTCAAACTAATTATCAATTTACCTATTCTGGATTAAATGTATATGCGTTTTGTTCTTCTTTTAAACTAATTGAAAATCTCTGAGTCATATATATTAATCTGGTTCGCGGTGGAAAAAAAAACAAATGATTTTTTTTTCGTCGGAAAAAAAATAAAGATTATTTTAAACCGAGTTATCTGTTATTACTCTTTTAAACATCATGTCTAGCTTAGTGTATTCCGCGAAGAACGAAGATATGCTTGTCGGCGAATAAGGCGCCTTCATTCGCATCATTGACTGCGTTGAGAAAAAAACAATGATTTTTTTCTCAACAATTTTAGCTACTACTATACTAGATTTTTTTAAAGGCAATCAATAAACAACTCCGTTCTTTTTTTATTCAAAGAATGAACTAATGTCGATACAATATAAAATGAACAAAGGTGAAGCAAATTCAATACTGTTTTTTTGCAATAAAACAAACAATGTATACATATATTTAAAACATAGTTTTAAAATTATTCTTTGTTTAAGAAAATGTTAAACCAACGAAAATAAATAATTTATAGAACACAAGGATAGGGAAAATAAATGTTTATCCTCAACCGTATACATAAACACGAAATTAGAATGTTGATAATTATGCCATTTTATCTCAAACAAGTGTGATCATTTCTATGACATAAAATGCTTTCTACTGAAGACATATATATCAAAATTTGTATTTATCGTCACAGAGATGCCGATGCCATGATAATTAAGAGCATACAATATATATGAAGAATAAACAAATCTCTATAAAAAATAATAGCTACAGCCAATTTACAGCATGCATCCATATAATAAACAATAATAGCCGTAAATGCAGATTATATATACGAATAAAATACGTAGATAAGACAAATTTTAAAGGATATGACCAAGACGCCCTCAGGGACTAATAGCATAAGAGCAGAAATATATAAAAGTGAGATGTACCACAATCTTTAACTGCTGACAAAGTGGTAAGATTTGCTAAAAGTGAAAAATAAGTTGCGCTTACTATAATACATATCTAACTTTGATACTTATGTATTAATCCTGTGGTGATGAAAGTCACCATCATAAACAAATATAAACACATTTACAATCTTTTAAGATAATATTCTGATCAGGAGAAAATTGTTAGTCAAAATGTTGATTTCGCTTCTAATTTTACAATTTAAAATATGCTGTGATGTCATAAAAGAATGCTGGAATGACTAATCAATCATCTGGTGAAAGTAAGGTGAACACGTGATTTAAGCCAATAAACATCACATGATCACCACTTCTTTTTAACACGTGATTTACTTACTGTCCAGCTTTAATTCCTGCTGAGTGAATTTTTTATCTAATAAAATGATTAAAATTTGGGAATTGCCCACTACCGAGAATGATGCAGTCCACTGCTCTCAAAAGATGGTCATTTACAGAAATAACAGTCTGTGACAAGTTTGTGTGTTCCGTATGTTATCCTGAGAAAACACAAAATCCTGCAAAAGTGACAACTTGCAAGCTATCGGATATGAATATTTCATGCTTTCATTTGCATTTTGCAGGATGTAAAAAAACTTCAGCCTGCCTCAGTGAATGTAGTAGTTGTTGTAACATTATTTCTCACAAAATAAAACATAAATACATGATCAGTTATTTCCAGTAAATAAAGGTATAGGTTGTCATTGTATGAAATAAGGTTAATTCTCATCATTTTTGCAAATAACTTGATTCACTTCAAAATGTAAATACATGTTTGTTTATTTCCGGTAAATAAAGTTATAGGTTGCCATTTTGAACTAAATAAAGTTAGTTACTTGTTATCATTTATCAAAATTGATGGATTAAGTTTGTCAGAAGATCCCATGCAGATGTTATTTTATGACATTGCGATGTTATAAAATTATCACCAGACTAATACATATGTGACATGTCGCCTCTGAACAATATGTAAGTACCCTAAAGTACTATTTAATGTAGAAATAGAAATAAGTAAGTAGATATGAACTTTAACTGGATCTCTGTTTTAAAAATAAAAGGTTTGTTAAATGGCTGCCACTACTGGCTCTTAACCAGTAGTTTTTAGAGCAATGGTATTTAACATGAGTTGAAACTTAAATTATATTATTTGAGAGTTCGTATAAAGGTTGGATGCCAGGAATGATGGCATAGGAGTCAATTAAAGCACCTCATACCCCAGACTATGACACTTTATATTAAAATTTACAAGACTAATTTTTAGAAAAACACAGATCCTGAGATTAAAGTTGATTTAAGGGAGATTTTAGTGTCTAACAGTCATCGTAATGATACATAAGAACATGGTATTATAAAATAATAATAGTTTTATGTAATTGCAATTTTGGAAAGGAATGTTAAGCCTAAGTCATAAAAAAGGAAAAGGAATAATAACCAGGAGATAGATACAAGATAGTTACATTGTCAGATGTGCCAATCTATTGTCTTTTAGTGACCAGTTAGCTATAATCATTGAAACCCAGGCATATGGGGGTATATTCAACTATAATCAATTGACGAAATAACTGACAGTTAAGGATATAACTTTGTAATAGCTTGAAAGTAGATGAAATAATGTGGAAGTACTGAAAACCCTAGTGAGCTATACATAAACTAAATAACAGTAAAAACAGTACATTTACATATTTTAACTGAAGATTAATTTAATATTAAGTGGTTGTTAAGTATGAGGCTCAACCTTTCTCTTTGATTAGTTAGAGTGATTTCAGAATAGCTTATAGTATCTTGAATTTATAAAGCACTCGATATAGTAGTGCCACCTTGTGCTAACCAGAGTAAGATCTAGGTGCAGTGCTCTCAGATCCAAGGCTCCTCACTGATGAAGGCCACAAGCCAGAAACTAGTCTGGGGATATTGGATGAGTAGGCATTAGATAGGGATTTTGTACACAAGCCTTCTGGTATCCATTGATTACTCTGGTTAGCACAAGGTGGCACTACTATATGGAGAGTTTTTGCCTGTTTACTAACAGTTATGTGCTAGCATGAGATGGTGATCATGTGATGTTTAGTGGTTTAATCTTGAATTTATGTTAGTATTTACACTCTGTGAGTAAGTATATATGATTAGAGCTAAAGTATAGTTGGGCTCACTTTTCATTTTAAGTTTACTGACACTTAGTTTACCTATAGCTTATTAAAACAGGCAAAACTCTCCATACAGTAGCACCACTCAGTGCAAGCCAGAGTAATCAATGGATGCAAGAAGGTTTGTGCATCAAATTCATATCTAGTGCATACTCATCCAATATCCCCAGACTAGTTTCTAGCTTGTGGCTTTCATCAGTGAGGGACCTTGGATTTGAGAGCCCTGCAACCAGATCTTAGAATCTAATGCAACCCTACAGCAGCATTGCAGTTAGGAGATATAAAAGTTCTGAAGAAGATTGCTGGTGTGATCAAAACTGTAAAAGGTAAAAGAGGGTGGTAAATAAGGCATTGTGTAACAGTAGTAAAGTGCATGGATGATTATATGGTATATTATCTCTACTTAACTACAAAACTATGAGTTTGAAATTGAAAATATAATATTTTCAATCCAAGCTCATTACCTTATATAGTCATATAGGTTTGAACTCAGTTCAGTACCTATAAGTTGGTGTCTTTGGTTCTTTAATAACTATAGTCACCCCTTACTAGGGACTTTCAATTTTTCCATATTATTTTATCTATATTGGATATATTAAAAAGTTATATTTATGTCTAATAACTAGAGATTAATTTAAAGATTGTTAGATTTAATGCTCAGCCTTTCTCTGTGAGAAGTTATAGTAATTTCAGAACAGCTTATAGCTGTCTTGAAATTCATCATCATCATTATCATCTTCAACCATTATCAATCCATTGCAGGATGAAGATCTCTCCAAGTTCAATCCATCTTTTCCTATCTTTAGCTTCTCTTCTCCACATCATCGCTGCACACTTTCTTATTTCATCCATCCATCTCACATGTGGTCTCTTTCTGGGTCTTTTACAATTTCTTGAAATCCAGTTTAAAATTTCAATTGTCCATCTATTATCATCTCTTCTGGCAAAATGTCCAGCCCAACTCCACTTCAGTCTTTTAATTTTTTCAATGAGGTCAGTAACACCTGTTTGTTCTCTTACCCATACATTGCGTTTTCGATCTCTTCTTGTTACTCCCAACATGCATCTTATATTATTATATATAAATCATATTCTGCATATAAGTATGCCAATAAATGGTATGCTTATAAGGTAAAGTGTCGGTAAGATTATTCTACATTTTACATTTACTGACAATTAGTTGATATGTAGCTCACCAGGGTTCTTTCAGTACTTCCACATTCTTTCGTTTAAAACAGTAACATATATCTACACGTTGTTTGGTCTCTATTGTTTAACGTAATTTAGGGTGCTTGTGTTCTAAGTCTTAAAATAGACATTGCTAATTAAAAGTAATTATAGAATTAGCTTAATCTCAGTCTGCAAAAAGATATTTAATTACTATTGCTAAAATCCTATTAGGTAACTAACTAATCCAGTCACTATAAAATGTAAAACTAAATCTTTTAACTGAAACACACAGGCTTATTATATACCTGTGTCTATATATGTAATATATAGGGTATATAAGCACAGACTTACACATGCCCACCACTCTCAACTCTATCTCATAACACTGATATACCTGAACACATATGTGTTGAAAAGATAAATAATCACCAATATTCGTATTTCATGCTAAACCAGCAATCATCAGTTGGTCCAGATTACCATCTCTACACATATATGCTATAAGTGCTCAGATATATATTAAGAATCGTCATACTTTAATGGACAGGCTTCAATCTACTCCACACTCCAACTCTTGAACCGTCCATCCAATTGAAAATCTGATGATGGAATGCTCAAAGGCCACCCTGAGGCCAAGATTATTGTCGCACCCATTTTGACCTAACGTCAATCTAACACCTCATGTACAGGACATAATCCATTTAATACATATACAAGGGATGGGAAGACATCTCTACTATGTAATAACTGAAACACACAGGCTTATTATATACCTGTGTCTATATATGTAATATATAGGGTATATGAGCACAGACTTTCATATGACCCACCACTCTCCACACTATCTCATAACACTGATACACCTATATATGTGTTCAGGTGTATCAGTGTTATGAGATAGTGTGGAGAGTGGGGGTCGTGTGAAAGTCTGTGCTCATATACCCTATATATTAAATCTTTTAATAAATATTTAACAAAAAATTAGGTGTGTTACTGTTATCCACCTTCTGTAGGTTCCAAACGAATGCTGGGAAGCAATTTTAAGTCTATTTTATTTTGTGTAAGCTTTTAGGTGTTTTTGAAATTATTGATTAAAACTTATATGTCTTAAAATTTGTTCAGCCAATTTATTCTAATGTTAAAATCTTTCCACTCTTTCATTATCCTGTGTATGCTCAAGTAAACCAAAGTAAAACTCAGTCCTGTTCAAAGGTTGGCTCATCATCTATAGTAGTCTGAAAGTACATAAATATGGATACAGGTGAGGATCCTTTATAGAAAATTATTGTGGTATTATTCAGACTTGTGCAAAATAGGTGGACCACTAGGAATTTAGAAATAAATTTCACTAGTAATCTTAATATTCTAAAAGACAGACATCTGCTTGCTTCAAATATAATTTTGCCAATTCCTAAATTCAAGAAACAAAACGAGGAGCTAAAAGGGTAATAATGAATGATTATTATTGAAGGTACATAGATTCAGCATGATTTGCAAATATTGCTTAAGAGATTCAGAAAATGCTACAAGAATTATCAGATGCAAATAAAAAAGTAGGACTAAAGATAAATGCTAAAAAGACTAAAGTGATGGTCAATGGATTATCTCAAAAGGTAAAAAAAATAGATGATGATGAGTTAGAAGAAGTTAACAATGACAAATACCTTGGTCAGATTATTACTACAGATGAAAACATAATGGATAAAATTAATTATAGAATTAAACTTGATTCCAGTACTTTTGGTAGAAATAATGATATTAAAAAGATATGCTTATGTATTTGAAAAGGAAGGTTTTTAACAAATGTGTTTTACCAGTACACCTGGGTCTCTTTTTATGCGGACTTATTTAACACAATTTTGAAGTTACGCGATTCCATGTTTCACCGGAAGTCGAACTCCGATAATGCGCTATTACTTTAAATAATAAATTTCACATATATTGAAAGTAATTCATCTTAGTAATTTCAATATTTTTAATGCTTTATAATAGTATAGTAAGATTTTATGAAATAATGAAATTAAAATTATGATTTCCACATTTTATGTATACACACATTAAATTTTACAAGATTGTAATGTAAATTTGTTCAAACATTGTGCATGTTAATTTTGCATTTTAAATCACATTCTGTTTTTGCTTTTTAAAAAAGAATGTAATCAATTATTAATCATTTAGTGTCCGCAAGTTTATTTTTAAAAAGTGAGTAATAGCAGTGGGCACAATTAAAATTGAAAATTAAAAAATTAAAGGCAAAAATAAGAATTTAATTTTTAGTTGTTAGATTAATTACTAATTACATTGTCACCAGAAAACCATTAACAACATGAGAGTGATGTTGGCGCTAGTTGTATTTTCTCATGTGAAGAATCTGATTTTTTTTACGAGTTTGCAAATGAACCTGTTTATCGGAAAATAGCGATAATAATTAAAACGTGTATAAAAAAATGTAAATGACTGTAAATTATGCATAAAAATATATTGTTTTGAATAAAATTTAATATTATAGTTAAAAAAAGTTTGTCTTGTATCAATTTTTTTCAAATTTGAAATTTTTTATTAGTCATATTATATTTCCTTTTTTCTTTTTTTGCACGAATTTCAAAGTAATTTTACATTGGTGCTTTGCTTTTACATGATTTTTGAAAAATCTCAGTCCTTATCCCCCCTTTTTCAAGGTAAGTTATGTCTACTTTTGCACCATTTCATTTGCACGTGTTTTCTGAGGAACCTATCTATCGTGTAAAATGAGACCCAGTGTACTTACAAATGGATCTGAGAGTTGGACATTTAACAGAAGAGCAATACAGAGATTTCAGACCACTCACTGAAGAATAAAGAAATGTATTATGTAACGAGTAACAAAAAGAGAACAAAAATGAAATACATAAATGAGAAAATAAACAAATATACACAATAAAAAAATAGTCATGTGTAACATGACCCCATTTCTTTTTTTAAGCTTGTAAAATATAAACAAAGAGCTTTGCTAATTGCTCAACAAGCTTTGGAATAAATGCTTAGCAAGAGAAAGCATTTAAAATCTCTCTATCAGAAACCACATCCAAACTCCTGACCAATGGTTGCGTGTGTTGGCAGTCCTCAGAGAGGTGACACTAGATCTAAAAATACCAACCCAAAGCCAGCATTTATCTAAGAGTAGAAAATTTCAGATTTTCTATTCAATGTTTAACTCTTAGATAAATGCTGTCTTTGGGTTGGTATTTTTAGATCTAGTGTCTGAAACTATCCTAGTGCCTCTCTGAGGAGTGCCAAAGCACAAAACCATTGGTCAGGAGTTTGGGTGTGGTTTCTGATAGAGATATTTTAAATGCTTTCTCTTGCTAAGCATTTATCTCAAACCTTGTTGAGAAATTAGCAAATCTTTGTTTAAATATCCACAGCATTGATAAAAGAATTAAGAGACTGTAAATAGCAGAATCGATAAAATATTACAATAAAAGGCTGAGCAGGATATATTTTTAGATCAGATGATAATTAAATTCAAAGAGATTGTAAATGACTTAGAAAGAGATCATGTGTATGGTGGATGGTTGATATAAAGAAGTTTTTTGATGTCATTTTGGAGAAAAAAGATCACAGATGACAGAATCTGAATTAAAAATGGAAAGATGACATTTATCCAGAAGAAGATGACAATGATTGAAAATGGTAATACAGTTAATAATCACTAAAAAAATAAACAATTTAATTAGAACAGAAGCTAATTTTTTTTCTCTATAATATCAATATTATTTTTATTAAAAACCAGACACCACTTAGACAATCCCAATCTCAATAACAATCAACAATTTCAGACTGTTGTCAAGGCAACCTCCTTTTAACAGTAAAGATGGAATCCAACTTCATATTGTATCAATAATTTCAATCTCTGTGGTCAAATTGCAATCTTTAGTGTCTATATAAATATATTAGACCATTAATAAAGATGGTATTTCATCCTTATTGTTAAAAGAAGGTTGCCTTGACAACAGTTTGAAATTGTTGATTGTTATTGATATTGGAATTGTCTAACTATGGACTGGATTTTAATGATATATATATATAAAGGTTCCACTTTTACTGTTAAAAGGAGGTTGCCTTGACAACAGTTTGAAATTGTTGATTGTTACTGATATTGGAATTGTCTAACTATGGACTGGATTTTAATGATATATATATATATATATATAAAGATTCCACTTTTACTGTTAAAAGGAGGTTGCCTTGACAACAGTTTGAAATTGTTGAATGTTATTGATATTGGGATTGTCTAAGTGTTGACTGATTTTTAATTATTCCTTACAAATAAATCTTTTTAGCCTTGAACATTATCACAATATTATTTTATATTTATCAATAATTACTATTAAATCAAATACCTATTCTTTTCTTTCTCTTAATTACATAAAAGCAGATTTATTTTGAAAGAGTTAATGTGATGTGATGCACTGTGACTTCTCCTTATATGGAGTTAGGAATCTCTCAGCAACTATGCCCAAAGACACCTGTTAGCCACTTTAACTTCCCTTTCTATTCCCTGCCCTAAGATTTCCGATATCCTGCTCCATCCCATTTCCACAATATAATCTTTGTCAACTCCATGGTTTTTATATCTAAATCCCCCTTATCTTTTTCCAAACCCAGCATATAAACCAATAACCTCTTTCTGTATAATCATCACAGGTTATATTTATTGTTCCACAGCTTCATTATTTGTACCCTTTCTGCTTTCAGGCATTTACATTCATTTATCAGATGCCTAATATATTTATGCCTTTTTTACACAACACAATTTGCAGACTAAATCCCCCACATTTTTCCATTTATGTGTATATTCCTTTGTTGCTAAAGATCCCATTCGAGCCTTAAACAATAAACGACTTTCCTTGCTATTATCATATACTAACTCACAACCAATATTCTGTTTACTTCTATATATATTTAAACTTTTTATTCTCCCACACTAGTTCTCCATCTGTCCAACTCCCTATTCTTTATTAATGCATCTATTCTTCTATCCCATTTGTTAACACTATAACACTCAACAATTCTCCTAACACAATCATCTCACCTTTTGTATAAGTGTACTGACATAAATTCTTTATCCAAATCATCCCATTTCTCCTTGAATTTCCTCCTTTATCATTCACACATGTGCATGTAATGCATATCTTCCTACTTCTCTTTGTACTTTTTCTAAGTAATCTAATACTTCTTCCCTAACACATAATGTGTTGTTACCATATGTCAACCCTGCTACTGCCACTACCTTTCATACAATTCTAACTACATCATACCTATTATATAAGAACACTTAATTTTTTTTATCAAACCCTTTCTTTTCTTTGTTTTATTTATCATTTTTTCCCCATTCATTGAAGCAATTTCTCTGATTCCTTAAAACTATTCCCAAATAGTTATATCTATTCACCACACTCAACTTTATATCACCCAATAAAAATTCTTGTATTCTCTTTCCTCACTATTAATCATCATTACTTTTGATTTTTCTTCATTAAATATAACTCCCATCTCTTCACCCATCCTTGCACATGTCCTCAACATAACTTCCATATCTTCTCTTTTTTCTTCACACAAAAAGACATCATCCACAAATAAAAGACCCGACAATGTATATATTCCCTTGTCATATATTAATGGTATCTCTAGCTCTCTTCCTAGTCTTTTTATTGCTCTCTCCAGCTCTCAAATAAAACAAAAACAAAATAGGTGACATAGGGCATTTTTGTCTTAGTCCCACCCCATTTTTAACTTTAACTGATTCCATATTTCCTAATTGTACATATAGTAATTATTTTCATATAATTTCGTAATAATATCCACTAAAGCTCCATCCATTCCCAAATTTACTTGGCTTGCCTATTGTTTTTTTTAGTGGACTTTTTTTAAAAAAAATATCATTGAGGTTTTAAAATAAATTTATAATTAACATAAAAAATCCAAAATTTATCTTGTCATTAATTTTAAATATTTTTTTCATTTTACACTCAAATGTATACTTTTAATATCATTAAAAAATAGTCAACACTTAGACAATCCCAATATCAATAACAATAAAGAATTTCAAACTGTAGTCAAGGCAACTCCCTTTAACTATAAAGGTGGAATTTTATTAAGTATATTAACATTTTTTTATCATCATCACTTATGACTGTTGTCAATTTTTAGCAGGATGAAAGTCTCTCAAACTTTAATGCAGCTTCACTGATTTCTAGCTTCTCTTCTCTATAATATACCAGTAAACATCTTTATTTTATTAATCCATCTCACATGTGGTGTCTTTCTTAATCCTTTCCAATTTCTTGGTATTCATTTTGAATTTTCAACTGTCTCTTAGTTCTTTTAATGATGTCAGTGATATGTGTCTGTTCTCCCATTCAGTTATTTCTTTTTAGTTTGATGTTATTTCTAACATACATCTGTCCATACTTTATTGAGAGTTTGATACCTTAATATTGCTCTTCTGTTAATTGCAAATCTCAGATCTCTAGTTAAATACTGGTAGAACACATATATTAAAAACAAATTTTCAAATATATAGGAATATTTTCTTTTAATATTAAGTTATTTCTATCAAAAACAGTACTTCCAAGTTCAAATCTATGATTAATTTTATCTATTATACTTTCATCTGTATTAATCTTTAGTAGCTACAATCAGTATGTGATACCACTACAAATTTTTATTTGCCTTAATTTTATAAAAAAAAAAAATTGAACAGATTTTCTAGATATATCTGTATTTTGCAAAAATCAAATTTGTTTTCTCACATAGTATAAGTTTATGCCTTTTTTTAATGATAGCAGTATCTCATACCTCTTGTAGTATAAATGTAAGTAATTTTATCCATGTTTTTTAAATTATGGCTATTTTAGTATTTTTTAGAGAAATATTAAAAATATTATAATACTTATGTAATTGCAAAATGCTTTCATGTCTGTAATATAAAATATTTTTTTCTTTTTGAAAATTAGACTCAGTTGAGTGCACTTTCGATGAGGTCCATCAGAATCATAGCTCTTGTAGACTGATTAAGCCATGTTTAAAGTGTAAAAATTATTTTGTACCAAAGATGTAAGTATGTTTTGCAATCAAATTACAAATGCAAATGGAAGTGATGATATTTATTAAATTGTTACTATTTTTTTTTGAGCCAATGTAATATCTGGGGAAATAAATATACTCACAGAAAAGGTAGTTTTTTAAAAATAAAATGTAGCTTTACTACTGTCTATCAAGCTTTCAATATATATTATATCATATTCATGGCATATTATTTAATCACACCACTATATGCCATGAATATGATATAATAATTATAATAAAAGAATACTAGGCAGTAATAAAGCTAAATATTATAAAAAAACTACCTTTTCTATGAGATATATTTATTTAACCAGATATATAATACTTATTGTAAATAATGCACACAATAATAAAAAGCAAATTTACTTTATTATAACAACTGAATATGAAAAAGCTGTCAAACTAATTGCAGTTAGAAGCTATTCTAAACAAAAGTAGTTTTATTTCTCCATTTTTTATGGTTATATTTTGTACTTTTTTTATAGAAATATTATGATGCTTATTGCAAATAATGTTTATAACAAAAAATTAAATTTAGAATAATTATATAAAACAAACATTTTTGTTAAAAACAGTAGAAGATACTACTTGTAGCATTTAAACATTATAAAACCTTGTTGCAGCCATTGCAAATTAATAATCTGATCATGGTATTTATAATTGCTAATTTTTTTATAATTCAAGACTATCAATCTTTATTTTTTTATTGTGAAAAAATATATTCAATTTTGCTTTAGTCCTTGTAATTAAATTCTAAGCCCTAGAAATGCTAAATAAGAAAAACCTTTAGGGTAGACATATCTTAAATTGAGTTAAGCGCTTGTTCATAGCAATGAGTCATGGACAGGAGAGTGGTGGATATGTATAATAGGAATTGTGGACTTAATCAGTGAAGTATTGAATAGCTTCACTCTCTCAGATCTAACCACTTAAGCTTCATCTATTTATATAGAAAGTAGGTTGAAGTAAAGAACGTTCCCCTCTTTTCTTCCAATGCGTAAGCTTGTGGTTAAGACCTGTAGAGGTCCCTACCTTCGCATTTTCAACTGCACATGCTTTAGATTTATTGTCTAAGTAAATATAAATGTTGTAAATTTATAAAATGTATCCAAATGAATTAGATCATCCATTTATCTTTAATTCTATTTTCTTACTTTCATATGATAACTCTTGCAACATTTCCTGAAGCTCTGAAGTATTATTTGCAAAAACAACCACATTATCTTCAAAATCTAGATAGTTTGAATAATGTCTTTTTTTAACTCACTGAAATTTCCAATTTAATTCACAAAATACTTCTTGTAAAACTGCTGGAAAATTTTTGGGAGATGTAGAATTTTACACCCGTCTCAATATTAATCTTCATAGTATTGTCATATCTAATCATTACTGTTGCATTTCAATAAATATTTTTCAGAATAGGACAGTATCCCACATCTATATCTTGTAGATCCAATACTTTAATCAACATAGAAATGCTTATAGAATCAAATGTCTTTTTATAATCTACAAATCTAAAATGGAGTCATCTTATACTCATTGCCCATTCTATAAACTTCACTCAACATCTAAATATAATCCACTGTGGTAAAATCATTTTTAAATCCAACTTGTTTTTTGGATTTGGTAGAATTCAAAGTTCACTGTAGATAGTTGTAATTACAAAGATTTTGTATAGATCTGATAAAATATTGTTACATTTTGAATTACAAATGTCAAACTTATTCCACCCACATCTTTGACACCATCCACTCTGGATAAATACAGTAATGATTATTACCAATCCTTTATTAAATTAGAGATTGTCTCTAGCCCAGATATTAACTTTAAACCTCAGTTAAAGATTAATATATATGATTTTTTAAAATTTAAACACACACACACATGGAGTTATTCACTTATCTCTGTCTCATGTATAATATCTTTATAAATACTTTAAACAACCTCCATGTGACCACACATTCTTTTCAAATATTATGACTAAAGATACAATAAAAAGCAAATGACCCCCAAGATGCTTAACAGTTGACCCAGGTTACGATCTCTCATATATACAGTGAATTGTTACATTTTGATTTACAAGAGTCAAATCATTTATTCAACTAGATATTGTTTCTAGCCCATATATAAAATGTAAGCCTCAGTTAAAAATTAATATATATGATTTTTAAAATTTAAACACTAGCACTTGAGACCTTTATTCTCTTTTATAACCTTTCTTGCCATATCGTAATTATATTTTCTGATATCATTATTAACATCTTTTCATATCATTTTACAAAACACAAGACATACATCTATACATTGTGAATAATTAAAACATATATATTCTTTCTTTTTTCACACATTGTTTTGTATCAATAAAAAAAAACTTACTGATAAATTGCTGCTTTTTTATAATTTCTATCTTTCTTGCAGTTGTTAATTATCAGTTGTTTTTTATTTCTTTCAATCAAGGCTGAACCTTCATAAAAGTCTCTCAATATTTTAAAGCAATTTCAAGTTATAATTTATGTTCAGTAGAGTGCTTCTGAAGGTTGAAAGTATCAGCTGTTAATACTATCTTTTTAAGTAATATTTACTAAGGTAATAAACCTTTAAGCATGTGCAAGGTAAGGACCTACCTTTGCATTTTCAACCGCACATGCTTAAAGGTTTATTGCCTTAGTAAATATTACTTACGTAATCAATGTGCTTTAAATAAATTTATAATTACAACTTTAAATTATCATAATAGATTTCTAACTATAAGATCTTTCCATTGACTCATTGTAAATTGAAAGATTTTGCGAGTACTAATGGGTAATAGGAATTGTGGACTTAATCAGTGAAGTATTGAATAGCTTCACGCTCTCAGTTCTAACCGCTTCAGCATCACCTATTTATGTAGAAAGTAGGTTGAAGTAAAGAAGGGTTCCCCCCTTTTTTTCCAATGCATAAGCTTGTGGTTAAGACCTGTAGAGGTCTCTACCTTTGCATTTTCAAGTGCACATGCTTAAAGGTTTATTGCCTTAGTAAATCTTATTTACGTAATCAATGTGCATTAAATAAATTTATAACTATCTTTTTAAATAATTTTTAATTTCTCTTCTTACTCCTTACTAATTGATGATCACTTCTTTAAGAACATTACAACCTTGCAATATATTTTCTGTTAGCAAAAATATAATTCAGTTCTAATGTTCCATCATCTATTTCTCTTTAGAATTTTTTAACGAAAGGATTTCATAATATGATGTTGTTGTTTTTTTTTACAAATTCCACAAATCTGTGTCTTTTCTGATTTCAATCACTATAACCAAATTTTATTCAAATTTTATCTTTCAATAATTTACCAATTTTAGTATTAAACTCTCACATGATAATTTTAAAATGTTTTTTGGCTTAATCAAAAATATTTTGCATATCTACTTCATAATGCAAACTTGTTGGGACATAAATGCCAATTAGATGTGTTCAAATACCCTCTAATTATACTTTTTATTTAGAAAATGATTGGTCAGCAACTGCTATTGACATGGGATAGTCAAAAAGAATTTAGTGTATTGTAAACATTCTTAATCTAGAATGATTTAAAATAATCCTTTATAATAATTAAATCCAACACATATATAACTGTAGCAATTTCATTTTTAAATAAATTACAAATTTTAAAATAAGCTCCTTTATAAAATCATTACTATACATTTATAAATTTAAATAATGTAGATTGAATTTACTGTCAATATTTGCTATGACTTATTAATAATTTTCCTCAGTCATTCAGTAGATTAGAGATTATCTACTTAATGAATATCATTTCTGTAGTGTAATTTTCCCTATACAACCCTCCCGCAAGATAGGATTGTTTTCTATCTGCTTTTAACATCTTGTGGAGGGGTGTAACTATAAACATATGACCGAAGACATGAAAAAGATATATGATTCCCAAGATACACATTTCGTGCTGAATTAGCACTCATCAGTTGCCTTATATCAAAATCTTTTACACATATCTTTATCATTGTTCAGTATATATAGATAGCCAATTACTACAGTTTAATTGAAGTTCAAACTTAGCGCCCCACAACTGTGGCACAAATCACTCTGTTGTGTGGTAGTTCAGCATTAAAGATGCATTTTAGTCATCTTATATCTTTTTTACATGTCTTTAGTCATATGCTTATGATTACATCCCTTGCGTGAGAGTGGTGTAGTGAAAATTACACTACAGAAATATTATTCATTAATTTGCTATAAACATTTTTAACATATAGGGTATATGAGCACAGACTTTCACACGATCCACCACTCTCCACTCTATCTAATAACACTGATACATTCAAGCACATATATGCTGAAAAGATAAATAATCACCAATATACGTATTTCATGCTAAACCAGCAAACATCAGTTGGTCCAGATTATCATCTCCCACACATATATACTATAAGTGCTCAGATATATATTAAGATAGACAATCTTCATTCTTTAATGGACAGGCTCCAATCTACTACACACTCCAACTCTTCAACTGTCCATTTAATTGAAAATCTGATGATGGAATGCTCGAAGGCCACCCTGAGGCCGAGATTCTTGTCACACCCATGTTGACCTAAGGTCAATCTGAACCCCACATGTATAAGACATAATCCATTTAATACATATGCAAGGTTGGAGCCTGTCCATTAAAGAATGAAGATTGTCTATCTTAATATATATCTGAGCACTTATAGTATATATGTGTGGGAGATGATAATCTGGACCAACTGATGTTTGCTGGTTTAGCATGAAATACGTATATTGGTGATTATTTATCTTTTCGACATATATGTGCTTGAGTGTATCAGTGTTATTAGATAGAGTGGAGAGTGGTGGGTTGTGTGAAAGTCTGTGCTCATATACCCTATATATTACATGTATAGACACAGGTATATAATAAGCCTGTGTTTCAGTTATAAACATTTTTGTATATTTCATTTATCTCTTATTTGGTTTTAAAATGTGCGTACATTCATCTCTTTTCCAGAAAAATTGTTTATAACGAGTTTTTAATTTTTGTGTTTTCTCTCTCTCTCTCTTTTAACTAAACATCAATATTTAGTAAAAATAACTTGTGTAACATTTCTATTTAAGATGGTTTGATGTTAAAGTAATTTATGGTAAAAATTGGAAAATTATATTAACAACAATTTTTTTTTTGTTGTCGGTATTATTTGAACACATTGTTTAGAAATAAATAAATTCTTTTTCCAGATGATATTTTTTATATAAAGAAATAATCCTCATAAAAAAATATCAACATGTGATACTCTTTAAAGTTGTAATTTATAGTTTAAATGTGTGTATATTTGTTATTATTATCAATAAAAAATAATCCATAAAAAAGTTACGAAAATAAAATTTAAAGAATAAAAATAATTTTGTATTATTTGAAACTGCTTGACATGAAGTCATTATCATCATCATCAACAACCGTTATCAATCCACTGCAGGATGAAAGTATCTCCCAAGTTCACTACAACTCCTATCTCTAGCTTCTTTTCTCCACATCACCCCTGCACACTTTTTTCTTTCATCCACCCATCTCATTTGCGGTCTCTTTCTGAGTCTTTTACAATCTCTTGGAATCCAATTTAAGATTTCAATTGTCCATCTATTATCTAATTATCTCTTCTCAAAATATGTCCAGCCCAATTCCACTTTAGTTTTTTAATTCTTTCAACGGTGTCAATAATATGTGTTCTTAGCCATGTATTGGTTTTCGATCTCTTCTTGTTACTCCTAACATGCATCTCTCCATACTTCTTTGAATGGTCTGAAGTCTCTGTATTGCTATTCTATTAAATGCCCAAGTCTCAGATCCATAAGTAAGAACTGGTAAAACACATTTATTAAAAATTTTCTTTTTCAAATTCATAGGCATATCAGGATTGGGGGAAAAAAATTAAAAGGAGGAAGGGAAAGGAGAAAAAAAGGGGGGGGGGGGGGAAAAAAAAAAAAAGGGAAAAAAAAGGAAAAAAAAAGGGGGGGGAGAGGGGGGGGATTTCCTTTTGATATTAAATTAAGTAATAATTAATAAATATTAAAATTAATGAATTTGCAACTATAATTTGCAAATGTGATAAAAAGTATTACGAAAACTCAATCTTCTGCTAAAATCAAGTGATTTAATTCTTATTTAGCAGCTAGTTTTTGTCTAAGGAATGACCCCTTCCCTCGGGTTTTTTTCTTTAATAAGAGTTTCTCATTACTCGTGGTTTTCCTTATATTTGAATTATCCACATGCTTTTTGATAATTATTATCTTTTATCATTATCTGCTAATTCAGTTGCAAAGATAGAAACATATTTTTTCTTTAAATCTGTAAAAATGCACATTGATTTTAATGGTTTTATCTGTAATCATTATATACATGATTTTTTCCGTTTGTAAATAAAAGTGGTTTTATTTATAACTAAGTAATTTTGTTGTTATTGTGTTGCGATGCACTGTGACTTCTCCTTATTCGGAATTAGGAATCTCTCAACCACTTTTCCCGGAGAAACTTGTTAGCCACTTTACTTTTCCATTTCCCACCCTAAGTTTTTCCCATATTCTTCTCTGTCCTGCACCATCCCATTTATTGTTATATGATGTGATGTGCTGTGACTTCTTATACGGAGTGAGAAATCACTCAGTAACTATACCCAGAGAAGTCCGTTACCCACTTTACCTTCCTAGTCCATTCCCCACTCTAAGTTTTCCCATAATCTGCTCCATCCCATTTCAGTAACATAATCTTTGTCAAATCTACCACTTTCATATCTAAACCCCCCTTATCTTTTCCCAAATCCAGCATAAAAACCAATAACCCACTTTCTGTATAATCATTTTGTTCATATTTATTCTTCCATAACTTCCTTATTTGTATCCTTTCTGCTTTCAGGCATTTACATTCAATTAACAGATGCCTAATATTTTCTATGTCTTCCTTACACAAGTTGCAGACTAAATCACCCATATTTTTCCATTTATGTGTATATTCCCTTGTTGCTAAAGATCCCATTCGAGCCTTAAAGAATAAACTACTTTCCTTGCTATTATCCTAAATTAACTCACACCCAATGTTCTGTTTACTTCTATATATACTTAAACTCTTTTTACTCTCCATACTAGTTCTCCAACTCCCTATTCTTTATTAATGTACCCTATAACACTCAAAAATCCTCTTAAACACAATCATCTCATCTTTTGTACAAGTATATTGATATAAATTCTTTATCTAAATCTTCTGCATACCACATTATCGTTCTCACCCATCTTGTTGCCTGCCCTTATTGTTGTTAAGACATGACTGCCACCTGTTGCTTAGTTTTTGAGAATGTGTTAAGAATTTGTCAAGGAACATACAGAATTTCTGTTTTATTTATACACAGTGTACAATAAAATAAAATTAACTACAAACCAAAATAAAAGTTTAGATTTTTATATAATAATTTAAAATATTCCCAAATAAATTTTATATAAAATACCAGAACAGTTATTCCATAAATTAGATATATAGGAACATTTAAAATTATTATATAAAAATTTAGACTTTTATTTTGATTTATAGTTAGTCTTCAAATAGCCCACTTCAAGGCAAAAAGTCTTCAAAAGCTTTCATAAAAGGAACAGTGATGTAATTGCCATATAGGATGGTTTAAAAAAACTCTAAGAAGATATTCATCACCCACTATTAGATGAAAAAATTATTTAAAAAAAAACTAAGCCTGACTAAAACTTCAAAAGAAATTCAAGATGTATCCAATCCAGATTTGAACTCAGTCGTAGTAATGCAGGAGAATGTGATACCACTATACATGTACTATAAAATATTTAATATTATCTCTAGAAACTTTCGATTTAGAAAGAAAAATGAAAAAATATTTTCATTAAATATTGATGCTATTCAGTATAAATATGTGTGTATGTGTGTAGAGAAGCATATATAAATAGATGAAAAAAAATAAAACACAGTTACTTGACTACAGTTACTTTTGATATTTCGACCAGAGAATAGTTTTCATCAGAAAATACAGCCTCGATTTAAATATATTTTGGTATTGTCATTTTCTGTGGTCAAATTATAAATTCCATTCCTTTTTCTGTTTTAGATGTTGCTAATCATATTTGTTTACTCATTAAACGTTTATGGAAAAGTTCAAACTTTATTTATACCTTTCCAAATACATTCAGCAGTTAATAATAACACATAGCTTCATACACAGCACATTTCAAGTGACATTATCTTCTAAAGCATATGCAGCCTGTCCAGTTACAGTCTAAGATGAAAATTAAACTGTTGACTTTTACATTTATTAATACTGAATTTAAGAAGAAATTCTAATCAACTAAGTCATCTTGTTAAAGACAACAGCCAGTAGAAATTTTATATTTATGGACATCTAATTGATTTTAAGGGCAAGGTTAATGGGTAGTTTCTGAATGTGGAGTATTATACTAGGTTGACTAATAAGGTATATTCACCTTCACCATTCAGACAGCTTCTTTAATTTTTTTTTTGTTTTGTTTTTTTATCTCTACCTAATATTCTTAAACTTTCTTAATCAAATGTATGTTCAACGGTCCATGCACAGACTGATATTCATCATCAATATAGTGAAACCACTCTTTATACAGAAACTAAACCCTCCATACAGTAATACCACTCAGTGCAATATATAGTAATTAGTGGTTGCAAAGAAGTATAGATGCTGACTGAGTTCAGATCTATGCAACTATACAAGCTAATGGGCTTGAATTGAAAACATTGTGTTTTCATTTTGGACTCAAAGCTTCATAGTTAGCTAATAAGATAAAAGGTGACTGCTGGAGGGTTGCATTAGATCCTAAGATTTAGGTGAAGTTCTTTTAGATCAAAGACTCCTCACTAATGAAAGACACAAGCTAGAAATTAGTCTGGGGATATTGGATGAGTAGGGACTAGATAGCAATTTTATGCACAAACCTTCTTGCATCCATCATTTACTCTGGTTTGCACTGAGTGGCGTTACTGTATGGAAAGTTTAGCCTCTGTGTAAACAGCTTGTGTAAACATAAAGAATGGTGATCATGTGATGTTTAGTGGTATGAAACCAGTCTTTTTATAACAATGGATTTATATTGATTGCTCTAATTTCAAGTTCTATGTTAAGGTTGCTAACCACCACTAACAATGATGAATGAGTAGGCATGTCTTGATTTTATTGGAAGAATTCTGTATTCTATTAAAAATATTTTGTTCTCTTGCAGAATAATAAGAGATTATACTAATAATGGAATGAACTGTTGTAGTTTATATATTATTATCCTCATTTAATATTTTTTCTTTTAATAAAAAAAGCTCACCAATATGTCAGTCTTTCAATTTTCACGTTTTTGATTAATTTTGCAAAGTTCTTAGAATCCATGACAAAAACTGTATTTTATAGAGCACATGATTAAGGACCTCAAAAAGACATTGTGATACCTTTTTACATAGCAAATTTGTAGAGATATAGGTTCTGATGAACATGCAATAGATATGTAGAAGTATTTGAAATCAGAATAACTATTCCATTGCTATTTAGATTCCAGTATCAACTATATCAATTATACATTTGTGGTATGTCTACATGGTGAAGAACTCTTACAAAGATTCTGGTTATATATCAGTAATTCACCAAAGAATTAGAACATGAACAAAAAGTGTAAATTCTTTGAAGTTTTGGTGAAGCAAATTTCCTTATGAAAATTTGAAATTTCTATTTACAGAAAACCTTCAGATGTAAAGTGACTATACATAGTGATTTTATCAGTATAGTATTGGTTTCCTGGCCATAGATCCTAATTAGCTGTGAAATGTAACCAGTACAATTTAAAAAAATATAAGTATTTTATACCTTTTTAAATTATTAAAACCATTTTATTTTATGACAGTGATATACTCTTGCTGTCTGAGCTATTTCAAATGTCCAAGTTTTAAATTTGAAGGTAACCTTATTCGCATGGAACAAAACAATAAAGTTTGTTAAGAAACCACTGATTTGGAAAAAGAAATTTCAACATAGAACAAACTTTCAGGCAGAATGGTTATTCACAGGCTATCATTAACAAAACTTCAACTAGATAATAAAAATCATAATCATAGGAACTACAGTGAATCCATACTTATCAGATATAACAGTCATATAAAACAATCTGTGATCAAGGTAATGTCAGAACATCTCTTTAACTGTAGCTCCCTGCAAGAAATCCTAAATTTTACAAAACCTAAATTTGATACACTGATATACAAAAAAAACAATTCTGTATGACATGAATGTGAAAAAACATATATCGGAGAAACCAGACATTCTATCAAAAATGGTGAAAAAAACAAAGCAAAGATTAGAAAGGCAATGTATTTAAATAGAATATTAATTTATCAATGAACATATATAGCAGAGAAGTTAAAGAAAAATGAATAAAATAAAGAAACTGACCACATGACAATGACAGATTTTTTTCCATAAGTCACCCTAGAAAGATAATCAATAATATTTGGAAATCAGTTATTAATCGTGCCATTAAAAACCTGGAGAAAATATGAGGTTTCTCATAGTGAATTATATGCATTTCTACTGACTGTTGTCTTTGACACAATAACCTACTTGTTTAGAGCTTATTAAATTCTGTATGCATGAAACTAAATTATGAGGGTTGATTCCCATGCTAGTACTGTAATCTAAAGAAGAGAAAAGAATAATGCCATTTGAAACACTGTATTATATAAAAACATGTACTTCATATTTAACAAAAAAATAAGATGTAAAAAAAAGATTTTTTTTTAAAAATAATCCTTTTATGTAAATAGCCAACTAAAAAAACACAATAATAAAGTAACCCCCTCTTGGTTAATTTGCAGTTCTTGGAAAATATCAGAGAGTTTAAGAATCTAAGAATTTGAAATTACAGAATATTGTTATTTTATAAAAGCATTTGAGATCTTTTTGATTTTTATAATTTATTTGTGTCTCAAATGCTTTTATGAAATGACAATATTCCTGAAATTTTTAATTGTTTTATAAGAAGTCTAGATGCTTAAGATCTCTGATATTTTCCAAGAATAGCAAATTAACTAAGAGGGGATTACTTTGTTATTTTGTACTTTTTAGTCGGCTATTTACATAAAAGCATTATTTTAAAAAAATCATTTTTTACATCTTATTTTTCTACTTTTTAGTTACATTTATGTATTATTTTAAAAAAGAGTTAAAACAAAAACATCTGGCAAAAAGTATAATTTAGTAATAAGATGCTAAAGTAAACAATACGCTGTCTAACAAATGAATTCCAAATTTAAATATCATGTGATTGTCTACTATATAAAATATTTATGTATTTGGTTTTTATTAAGTATGAGTTAAATGAATAAAACAAAATTTGATTCTACAAATGTAATATTTCCATTGAATCAGTTGTTATGGAGTTTTCTTGGGAAGCACAAGGTTATGAGTTTGAGTTCTAAATGGTAACTAATTTTTTTCATTGTTGAGTCAAAAATATGGATGTACTGATAGAAATACAGACAGGGCAAATTAATATAAAAGTATTTAATAAAACACATTTGGAAAGTTATAAATAAAGTTTGATTTTTTAAAAAAACATTTAAAATTTTATCTAGATGATGGAACTACAAATAAAATATCAACACTACAAACTTTCAGACAAACTACTAATTATAGCACTATTCTATTATTCTTGTGAAGTTTATCTTTTATTTGACTTTTTTCAGTCAAATGTAATTATTTTATTAATTCCCCTAATAGTAGTTTCCTCAACAGCTTAGATAATTTTAAAATTATGTGCACAAATGGTTGCAAGGAAATGAACTCATACATCATATGACTTAATTTAATAAGCTTGTACTACAAATGTTATATAATGAGTATTAATAGCTCTTAACAAGTTTTTCTGAATATCTCTATCTCCAGACCAGTTTCTAGCTGTGGCTGTCATCAGTGAGAGAAATTCAGACATTCGATTTTCTACTTAATAGTTAATTATTAGATAAATGCTGAATTAAGTGGGTATTTTTAGATTTAATATCTGATTCTAGTGCCTCACTGTCAACAGCCACAGCTAGAAACTGGTCTGGGAATAGGGATATTCAGAAAAGCTTGTTAAGAGCTATTAACACTCATTATATAACAAATGGTTAGTTTGTTTAATCTATATAAAAGCAGCAGAAAATTTTGTCTCAAAGTTAGATCACTACTTTATTAATTACACTATTAAATTTCAATACAATTAAAGTATGAGTTTTCAAATAATATAAATTTTTAAAAATGTCTGAAATGTGAAAATGTTTTGTAAATATGATCATTAAAATAATGATTTTAACAATTCATAGTAATACAGTTTTATAAATTTTCAAATACAGTAATTCGAAAATTAATTGAAGTTGTTTAATGTCTCTACTTGTAATAAGAAAAAAAAACTCACTGGCATCACATGACCACCATTTCCTATGCTTCCACAAACTGTTAAAATAGTAGCAAACTCTCCATACAGTAGTGCCACCCAGTGCAAGCTACAGTAATCAATGGCTGAAAGAAGATTTGTGCATAAATTCTCTATCAAGTGCTTACTCCTCCAATATCCACAGATATGTTTCTAGCTCATGGGTTTTTTTTTTTATAAATTTTTCAACTAAGTCAAAAATAATTATTTAATGTGTCTGCTTGTAATAAAAACAAAACCACTAACATTACATGACTACCATATGTTCCCACAAACGGTTAAAAAAATAGCAAACTCTTCATAGAGTAGTGCCATTCAGTGCAAACCACAGTAATCAATGGATGCAAGAAGGTTTGTACATAAATCCCTATCTAATGCATACTCCTCTAGTATCCCTAGATATTTCTGGCTCATAGCTTTCATCTGTGGTGAGCCTTGAATCTGAGAACATGGCACCTAGATCTTTGGATCTAATGCAATACTCTAGCAGTCAATTTTTACTGGTTTATTTGACTATAAACCCAAAATAAAAAAAACCACAATAATATTTATAATCCAAGCTAATTCACTCATATAACCATACAGATCTGAACTCAGTTCAATATCTATATATTTTAATATCTTTAGTTTTTTAATAACCATAATTAGCATCATCCTATAAGCAGGATTGGTATTAAACCATTAACACATCACTTGATCATAATTTCCTATGCTTACACAAGCTGTTAAACAATAATAGAGCCTTTATAAAGAAATGCAGTGCATTCATTAATTACTATGGCTTACACAGGGTGACACTACTGTGCAGAAAGAATAAATTAAAAAATAGCACACAGGTTAGTATATATATATACAACATTTCAAATGATATTTTCCTCTCTTTTTCAGGTGTTCCTGAACCAACCAACCACGTACTAACATGGAAATCGAACCTGGACCTTTAGATTCTTAAAAATTAAATTTTTAAGATAACACCCTAACTAATTGATCCACACTTCCAAAAGCAACAAACAGCCAGTAGAAATTTCATATACTTATTTATGCCTTTTGATTTCTCCACTTTCTCCTAAGAGCAATGTTAATTAGTGATTTTCAGATATTATATATAGTCACACTAGGTTGGCTTATGGGAGTTATGTGCCATTATCATGTGAGAAGATTCTGTGAATTTTCTTCTTTGTCTTTTTCAAATACATGTGACCTCTACTGCAATTTTCTTTTACTATGACCTTTGTATTTTATATTTCTTTGTTTAATAATTTTTAGAATGTTACTGAAAATAAATAAAAAATCATGTACTGTATTTCATTATACAAATATAATAAAAGCGAACGTGTAGTGTTTTTAATTTTTTTTCTACATTTCAGCATAAATTGATAATTGATATATCTCTTGTTTATATACGACCCTTGTGGCAAGTATTTTGATCATAATTTCTGCAGGTTAAGAATATATATATATTTAAATATCTTTGCATTAGATTTTTTTTTAAAAAAAATTGTGAAAATACAAAATTCACAGAGGTAAATCTCTTCACACAGTAGTGCCACTCAGTGCAAGCCAGAATAATCAATGGATGCAGGAAAGTTTGTGCATAAAATTCCTATCTAGTGCTTACTTATCCAATATCCCCAGACTAGCTTCTAGCTTGTGTCTTTCATCAGTGAGGAGCCTTAGATCTGAGAGAATTGCATCTAGATCCTAGGATCTAATGCAACTCTCCAATAGTCACCTTTTTATTACTTTTTAGCTAACTATAAAGCTTTGAGTTCGAAATGAAAATCTGAACTCAGTTCAGCATCCATACAGTTGGTGCCTTTGGTTCTTTAATAACCACAGTCACTGTAATCCTATTGGGCAGGATTACATCAAACATCAAGTGATCACCATTCTTTATGCTTACATGAGCTATTTTCACAGAGGCAAAACTCTCCAAACAATCCTTACCCAATAGGATTATGCTGACTGTGGTTACTAAAGAACCAAAGACTCCAAAAAAGTATGGATGCTGAACTGAGTTCAGATCTATATAATTATACAAGCTACTGAGCTTAGCGGAAAACATGATTGTGTTTTCATTTTGAACTCAAAACGTTATAGTTAGCTAAAAAGGTAAAAAAGTGGTTGTTGGAGAGTTGTATTAGATCCTAAGATCTAGATGCAGTGCTCTCTGATCCAAGGCTCCTCACTTATGAAAGCCACAAGCTAGATACTAGTCTGGTGATATTGGATGAGTAGACACAAGATAGAGATTTTATGCACAAACCTTCTTGCATCCATTGATTATTCTGGCTTGCACTGAGTGGCACTACTGTATGGAGAGTTTTGTCTCTGTGAAAACAGCTTATGTGAGCATAACGAATAGTGATCATGTAATGTCTACTAGTAAAATACAAAATTATTATAAATACTACATTAAACATACCATTTCTCAACTTATCATCAATTTAGGCAATATTGGCTCAGCATTGGGATAGATACCCTATTAGGAACACTGAGTTCTGGAGAGCAGTTATTTTTTATCCTAGTGATATGAGACCTAATTAAAGTTTGTGTTGTAGCTCAAAATTAAAATACTAAAATAAATTAAGACATCTGGTAGCAAACAATGGTATTCTGATGTCTGTCTATCTTGATCAAATGTTATTCCTTGGTTTATGTGCTTCTTTGCCTAGATGTTTTATATCTTCTTTTAGTAAGAGAATAACATAATACTTTGTTTTTATTTGTGCCCCAAAAAATATTTTTAGATAAAAAAAGATGTACGTATGTACATTAATATTTTATTAAAAGTAAATAAAAAAATAAATATTCAAAGTTTGAGACATTAATGAATTTATTCATTAAAAATTTATTTTAGAGAATTTTTAAATAACATTGTTAATATTTTATAATTTGTATTAAATGTTCTTCATAATAGAATTGCATTCTACGAATAATAATAATAATAAATTTACAAAGCATAAAGTTTGAAGATTTTTTAATTGAATTGGATTTTATAACTTTGCTATCAGTTCGCTGATATTAAGAATTTAAATTAAAAGACTTTTAGGTTACAAATAAAATTAGTACTTACAAAAGATCAAATTTTATCTTTTGACGTATTTTTTTATTGCCAAAATAAAGATCAAAGAATATGAGAAAAATATGATTTTTTGTATTATGTAATTAGAAGGGATTTGAACCCAGACTTTCAAATGCCCTTTAGTCATCCACTTCATCTTATACAACTAACTCACACTGCCACATACACGCGACAAAGATAAATGATCTCCAATATGTGGATTTCGTGCTGAATCAGTACTCATCTGTTGGTCCAGATCATCATCTTCAAACTTTAATGGACAGATAATGTACAACACATTCTTTAGTTGACATCAGAATTATCTGAATATATACCATATGTCCAGAAGTCCCACAAACCATGCTAGATAGGGTCCCATCTCTGATATAGTTTTGTATCTTGCTAAATTTATCTACTGCCTATTTCTAATTAGATAATCATTATTACAGTGATAACTAATTTCTTTTCCTTTTTCTATCCCATTTTAATATACTATTGAAGCATTCTGTAAAAAATGTCTTTACAGAATAAGTATTAGATGTTGCATTAATGGTTAACTTTTAAATTATAAATTACAGATCTTACTTTACAAAGAACTTACTAAATGGCGTTTTGGTTTGGACCCATATAAATTTCAATTTTTTTATTATAATAATTATATATTTACATCAATACATTAATTTTTATATATTTATATAAAATAAATTACTTTACTATTGCCGTTATGACATATACTTTTTTTCTTTTTGTTTATAGTTTCAACCATATAACAGTCTTCTTTAGAGCTATAAATATAAAAAATATATAATTCAAAGAGTATTTATTCTTTTCTTATTTTATTTGTAATTCTATATATAAGAATTTTTAAATAGTTTTATATATATATATATTTTAAGCATTTTTAAATGTTTTACCAGAAAACATTAATTAACAGATAAATTCAACATTCTTTCATAAAGAACTCTAATTTGTTGAGCATGCTTTTGACCTGTATAGTCAAATTCATAGTATTCTTGATGTCTTCCTGAAGGTTTGTGATGATGGTGTTTTAGTTGTATTTTTATAATGGACTATTTCTGTTATCTAGTATGAGTATTGAATATCTTTAGAAAAATTTAACTTTGTTTAAATATTCCAAATACATTCAACTGTTAGTAATACCACATCAAACAAGTTAATATATGCACAATGTTTCAAGAGCTATTATTCTCCCTTCTTCATATGTTGCTGGTCTGAAGCATGAGAATCAAACCTGGACCCCTAAATTCCTGAATATTTAATTTTAAGGTAACACTCTAACCAACTAAGCCATGCTGTCAAAGGCAACAGTCAGAAGAAATTTCATATACTTATCTATGAGGTTCCTCCTGTTTTCTCCATTTTGTCCTAAGAGGAAAGTTGATTAGTGATTAGAGTGTTAGTTTAAAATTCAATACTTAAGAATTGAAAGATTCAAGTTCAAATCCCATGCTAGTACTCTCACTGGTCAGGCCAGCAACACCTAAAGAGTGTAAGAAAACCTTTTGAGTACCAGTTATGCAAAGAGATAGATGATTAATCTAGAAAAAAGATTAGTTTAAAGAAAAATATAAAATTAATTAAAAAATAGATTTAATGTACAATAAAAATTAAAGCTATGATAAGGAAAATAACAATGGAAGAGTAAATATAAAAGTGCAATGTATCTATTGTTATATTCATTCTGCTCTTGAGTCTTTAAATGATTTCAGTCTTCATACTGTTATGATTCATTATGATATTAATTGCTTGATTCATCCAGTATACAGCTAAGAAAAGGATAGCGCCAGTCATTACTTTTGCAGAAAATATTATTGCAGTAGCTGCAGAACTAGCAACATGCACTGCTAGATAGCCTTAGAAGTGTTCAACTGGTCTTCATGTCCTAAGTTCTCTGCCAAAATCAACTGACTATGCCTGAAACCAATGCCCAGAACCAATGTTTAAGTCATAAATAGATGATGTTGCTCTCTCTTCCCATTGTCAATCTGAAGAATGAAAGACAAGCCCTGGAACCATTGATGGAGGCCAAAAACCTAACTGGTTGGAAAATAGCACTAATGAAAACCAAAATCAATGAACTGTGTCATCTAATATCACAAAAAACCTAGGTAAATATATTTTTATATAATAATTGTCTATAGACACTTTATTTTTAAATGATATAAACTTTAACAATGGACTATTATAAAATTAAGTCTGATTGATCATTTATATTTTTTGTGTGTATATTAAATATGTTAGCATAAATAAATAATGTTTTACTTAATTGTTATTTGGTCTATTCTCTCTCTCTCTTGTCATTGCATCACCATTTATTTAAAGAGATAAATGTTTATATGTGTTAAGTTAATGCATTGGACCCCCTGATTAAAAGTAGGAGCTAGTTTAGGATATTTCATGTGCTGGTTGATGTTCCTATCATCTGACTATGCTGGCTATTTAACATGTGGTCAGCTGGCACCTGAGTTTGATCTCCAAAACAAATAAAATGATCTAAATGGCAGGGTTTTGTTCCAACAGTCAAGTTGGGCCACAATCAGGAAATGTGGTCATGTTATGCTCCATATAACCTGTGCTGGCTGTGGGTATTATTGATGGTTATGCTATCAGTGGTATTCTCCCTTCTGATTGAAGACCCAGCCCATTTCCATGTTTTAGAGATATAATTAAATAAGTGCATAATGAAATGATAAGTATAAAAGATATTGTTTGATAAATAATGTTATGAAAAGATATAAAATAATAAGTACCAAGAAAGTTATGTATTAAATGTGATAAAAAGTGCATTAAGAAATGTTAAAATTTAAAGTCAAGAGTTATTAAAGTGAGATATTCAGGATTTAAACTCAGACCTTCACATGACCCACTACTCTCAGTGCCAACTCATATTGCTGACCCACATGATCACACACATGCTTAAAAGTTAAATAATCACCAATATACATATTTCATGCTAAACCAGCAATCATCAGTTGGTCTAGATTAATATCCTCACACATATATATAATCAGTGCTCAGCTTTATATTAAGATAGTCAATCTTCATACTTTAATGGATATGCTTGGCACTAACAAGGGCTTTGAACATTCCATCATCAGATTTTCAATGAAATGGAAGGCGGAAGAGTTGTGAGTTGGAATAGTTTGAAACCTATCCATTAAAGTATGAAGATTGGCTATCTTAATGTAAAGCTGAGCACTGATTGTATATATGTGTGGAGATAGTAATCTGGACCAACTGATGATTGCTGGTTTAGCATGAAATTTGTATATTGGTGATTATTTATTTTTTCAACATGTGTGTGATCAGGTGGGTCAGCAATATGAGATGGCACTGAGAGTAGTGGGTTGGGTGAAAGTCTGAGTTTGAATCCCGCATGTGTAAAACTTTTTTAAGTTTAGATCCCAAAAGATATTAAAGTTATTGTAAAAGGTATTTTAAACAGTAATAAAAAAAGTTAGGAGGGGTCCGGTTCAATATATAGACAAACATAGAAACAAGTAGGCAGACAAAGATAGGCAGATAGATAAACAATCAGATAGTTTTTATTAATAGATAGATAAATTATGCAAATAGATTGAGAGATAGGTAGGTAGATAGATAAATAGATAGATGGATAGATTTCAAACTTCTATTTCATTGCACATTCCAGAAACATATAACAAACACATATAAAGACAAATGATCTCTGAGAAGAATATGTGCTGAACCAACATTCATCAACTAATCCAGATTACAATCACATATGTTTTCATCATTTGTTCAGTATTTGTAGATAGCAAATTATATTTTGATTTATAAGAGTCAAAACTTCTGCCCTCATAACTTTGACACAAGTAATAATTATTACTAATTATTTATTAAACTAGAGACTAGCCCTAGACCAAATATACACTTATATATAAACATTAAAAGCATAAAGCTAAACTATTCAATAAATAGTCAAAATTACCCCACACATCTCAACCAGACTAGCCAAGAAAATAAACTCTAAAACACTACCAATGGTTTCATTGCTACAAGCAGACTTTTCAACTGTAAAGAACTACAATATAACAACATATTTAAACTAAACATTATCCACAATTCCACTTATTTCCCATACACCCTTAATATTAAAAGAACTTTTAAATAAGTTAAATGCTTCTAAACATTACCCACAATTCCAATTACTTTTCACATACCCTTAAAGAACTTTTAAATAAGTTAACCGCTGTCAATTAACTTATTTAAAAGTTCTTTTAATATCAAGGCCATAGGGGAAGTAAATGGAATTGTGGGTAATGTTTAGTTTAAATATGTTGTTATTTTGTAGTTCTTTTCATTTGAGAAGTCTGCTTGTAGCAGTGAAGCCATTGGTAGTGTTTTAGAGTTTATTTTCTTGGCTAATCAGGTTGAGTTGTGAATTTGGGGTAATTTTGATTATTTATATATATTGAAGTATTAATTAACAAAGGAAATAGTACAACATTGTGATAATAACTAGTAATGAAATTTTTTTTTACATTCAATGTCTTCCCTTGTTTCAGAATAGATTATTTAATTATCATCTTTGTTAATTATTTGTCACAAAATGGAATCTAGTCAGTGTTTTATTCCGATTTTTAATGCTCTTATTTTTGCTATATTTTTCACTTTCTCACACCTATTACTTATTTAAAGATGATTTTTATTTTTATCTCACACAGTTCATAAAATATTTAATATCCTCGATACTTTTTATTTTTTATTCTTGGGTAATTTTTAATCATTTTTTTTTCAATATAATCCATATTTAGTACTTACTATTTTCCATATGTCCATTCTTGTCATTTTGTTAAAAGTTGTAAAAATAATTATACAGTTTCATGGGCCTACAACTGGCAATAAAACAAAAAAAATAGTTTATTTTTGTTTTTACTCTGTTTTGATTATACTTACATTTAACTCTAACCTAAGAGATTTTTTTTCCTTTTTTAAAATAACAATAATAAAAAAAGGAAATATTATAATTAGAACAAAATAAATACAAAAATAAAATATTTTTTTATTTTATTGTCAGTTTTAGGCCTGTGAAGCTGTATAATTATTTTTATAACTGAATACAAAATGGCTGACAAGAAGTGGTTGGACAGAAAATACATAAATACTCCATATTTCCAATCCTATCTTTATAAATTTTTTTTTTGGTCAAAAGATCATTTTTAAAGTCTGTAATCCATTTTCCTCTTCTTTCAATCACCTTTTTATGTGATATTTAAAAATATAAATAGAAATATATAGACATTTTTATATCAAAGATTAATTTTACTAGCAAAAAGGTGAGGATTTGGTAAGCATACATTTAGTTAATTGCAATTTATCTATAGATATGAATACATTTGTGTAATACTACATTATATATTGATAGAATTTTATGAGTCACAAATAAAAATGGTTGTACTTTAAGACCTTGATATTCTATCATAGATTTTACCATGCTGGTGCTCACATGCTAAATCTATAGCAAAACAACCTATTATTCCTTAAACAGGAAAAACTCTTCATATAGTAGTGCCACCCTGTGCTAACCAGAGTAATCAATGGATGCTAGAAGGCTTGTGCACAGGGTGGCACTACTGCATGGAGAGTTTTGCCTGCCTAATAACAGTTATGTGCTAGCGTAAGAGATGGTGATCACGTGATGCTTAGTGGCTATTATTCCTTTTTTCAGAAATATCCACGAAAGCTTTTAATATTGATATGATCTTTTTCAACAGCTAAAAACAAATTTATAATGTTTCCTTTTGAAAGTGATGAATGTTTCATATTTATGAAATATATTCATATTAAAAAAAATTTATCAGCTAAGCGGATTTACATTTTAATAAGTTTACATCCTTACTTGTATACCATCCTATACATAACAGAACAGGAAGTAACTGAAATAGTTCAGTAATGTATAATCCGAGTTATTTATTATTTACACATATTAAAAATTGAGTTTTCATTTCATATTTAGAGGTTGTTTAAATTAACGCTCTGCTTTGATTCTCAGAATATTTAAATTGTGATTCGTATCATTTATTCTATAAATATATCCAATCAATAGATCGAATTCACTCCCTCATTTAAAATTACATAAATAAATTCTCCAAGATAGATATGATACAAACTGTTTATTTGTTCTTTATGCTTAATTTAATTGTTATATAACTCATTGGAAGCTCCCATTATTTTCTGTTCATTACATATGAGTTATTTACATCCTATGTGTGTATGTATGCATGCATGCATGTACATTTATGATATATATATATTCAATACTGCCTAACATTATAGTCGTAATAAAAATAAAATAGAAAATTATATAGCATTAAGATGTTGGTAAAATAACGAACGTCTACTAAAATTTGACCATGACCATGGTTTTACCTGTTGCACAAACAGACCTTTTCAAGTGAAAATCGACCAAACTGTACCACATTTGTATACAACAAATGAACTATTCCCACCATTCATTTAAAATTCTACTTCCCTTTAATAGTCAAGAAAATTTTCACACGATGATGGCCTCAAAGAAGACTAATCATCAGAATTTCTTTAACTTTTCTTTTTACTTCAATTCCAGCACTTTCCCAACTCACTCTGATTTAGTATTGATTATTTAAAAAAAGACAGATGACTTTGCTGCTTGGGAATTCATAAAAAGTTTGAGCGCCAAAGTTGTGAGCATCAGAATCAATCATGGAAGTTCCTGATCCCAAGTCGGACACTCTAATTATGCTAATGAGTTTATTGCTCTGGAGTTCATACGAAGTTTGTGTGCCAGAGCTGAAAGCACTAGAATCAATCCTGGAATCCTCTGATCCCAAGTCCGACACTCTAACAACTATTCCAAACCGTGCTAGATGTTGCATTGTTAGAATGTATAATGAAATATCACCAAACTCACCACTTCCTTTATTTTGCTGTAATATCTTATATAAATGCAATTTATCCACTCTATTTTAAACACGTTTTAGCAAAAAAAATTTTATTGTACATATATGCATACACAATCTTACATTTCAACTATCCTGCAGCCTTCTTCAGAGCCACTTTTACTTTACTTTGAACACTTTTAAGCAAAAAAAAAATTATTGTGTACATACGCATACACAATTTTATATTTTGATTATCCTGCAGTCTTCTTCACCACTTTTACTTTAAAAATTAAAAATTAAAGTAAAAGTGGCTCTGAAGAAGGCTACAGGATAGTCAAAACATGATTGTTTATGCATATATGTACAATAAAAAGTTTTTTGCTAAAAAGTGTTCAAAGTAGAGTAAATTAAAAGTGGCTCTGAAGAAGGCTGCAGGATAGTCGAAACATAAGATTGCATATGTTTATATGTACAATAAAAAGTTTTTTGCTAAAAAGTGTTCAAAGTAGAGTAAATTAAAAGTGGCTCTGAAGAAGGCTGCAGGATAGTCGAAACATAAGATTGCATATGTTTATATGTACAATAAAAAAGTTTTTTGCTAAAAAGTATTCAAAGTAGAGCAAACAAAGTGAATGTATCATGAATTAAACACAGTTCTTTATATAGATTTTGTAAAGTGAAAAGTTTTAATTACAACAGAGTTTTTAGTGAAATAATAACAAATCAAGTATTTAAAAGAAATTCTTTTGTAATAATCATGATTTAAACTTTATTTATTTATTTTTAAACATAATACAAATTGTATATAGAGAGGAAAATTGGATGATCAAATTCAAAATCAAAACTAATGGTAACTTGATGTAAATGTTCATAGAGATTTCTAGAAATAACTTATCATATGAATAAATATTGAATAGAATAGTGGTAATACATCTCATTACCCAATGTGGTTTAGCATGGTGATTAAATGTCAGACTCTGAAACATGGAATCTTAGTATCAAATCCAATGGTGGTATCTCCTGTATTTGAAGTTTTAGCTCTTTGATTTTTTAATGTGCTTATCAGCACAACTCGCGTTCAAAATTATGCATAGTGAGACACCCCCCTCCATTTTTTTCCTGATAGCCAACCCAGATACTTATCCAAAACTGATTAGTAATCATTCTTATCTAGAATTTAATATAAGTGATGTGATGCACTGTGACTTCTCCTTATACGGAGTCAGGAATCTCTCAGCAACTATGTCCAGAGAAACCTGTTAGCCACTTTACCTTTTCTTTCCATTCCCCACCCTAAGTTTTCCCATAATCTGCTTCATACCACTTCCACAACATAATCTTTGTCAACTCTATGGCCTTTATATCTAAATCCCCCTTATTTTTTTCCAAACCCAGCTCTAATCTGCGCAGTCTCACCATCTGGTGATTATTAAGTTTAATAAATAATGCCTTATTTTTCACTGTTACTATAGAAAAGTCATTTGAAAAAGCTTTTATCTGGTAGTGGATTATTAAAAAAACTATTTTACTTTTTTTTTTAAATTTATGTCTATTTTGGGTAGTTGTATAAAACAACACTACCTTTTCTAATTTTTTTTTTTTTTATACAGCAATCAATTACCAAGTTTCTCTGAAACATGTGTTTTTTTTTCCTCACCATGGTGATATATATGCCTATTCTATAATATTGTGAAAATGTTAACTGACTTTTGAGAAAGGTGAAAAAACATGAAAGAAATAATCCACTTTATCAAAATTAAAATCGGGCAGTTTTAAATGAATATAACTTTCCTGAACAAATTCAAACAATTTAGTATAGTTTATATATTGTAACATTCACTCAATCCACCATTGATCACGGAGGGCGCCACCATATCACTGCTTATCTGGAAAATTTATCTACCGTGATCAAAGGTGAATAGTGATGATGGTTTGCACCAACTAGACTCAGGGAGACAGCAAGAAATCTTAAATATTGTTCAGACAATTGAAAAAATAAAAGCACTAAGACAAACGTCTGCAAAATAATTTAAACTAATTTGAAATTTTTATTAAATTCAATAAACAAACTAAAGTAAATCTAGCAAACAGAATATGAAAGTTTGACCTAGATTTTTATAAGGATATTTATCAGAGAGTGTATATGAGTAAAGTATGTATTGCAAATGAAATACCTTGGCAGCAGAGTTCGTTCTCTCACCTACAATTTAACAGGGGATTAATAACATCTTCCTGCTGGCGATTTATAAAAGAACAACAATTCCAATTTCCTAATTCAGAGATATATAAGAAACAATACAGTCTTGTAGGAAATCAGTGAAACAGTGTCGGTGAGCATTTCTCAGCCCGGAATAATGCATCAAAACCAAGAGTGTCATTTTACTGGTAGGATAGTTCATGATGTACCATGTTTAAGGCAATTCATGGTTGATTTCACATACAAGAAAAGAAAACTTGAAGAATGATTACAGTCTTATGTAATCTAGAAAATAAAGAACAAAATCTCCAACCACAGAAAAACTAGAATAATAAAACACAACAAACCTCCAGCCAAAAGGTTTGTGGTTTGAAAGAAGCACAAATCTATTAACTTTAAATTAATTATTGGATGATAGAATAGGGACAGGTGAGTAAACTAAAATTACGAAGGTATGCCAAAGTATTTAGCAAGAGTTAGTAACAAAACAAGAAGGCATATTAAGCATACAAAATATAATATATTTCCCAATAAATAAAATTGAAAACAAACTTGGAATCTTAAAACTAAGATTCCAAGACACACTATAAATACAAAGAAAAGCAAACACATATAATAATTGTGAGATTGAATAACTAGAAAACTTTGTACAACAGATTTAATTTTTTTAGATTGAACAGAGATTTAACTAAAGATTTATATGCCCTGGAAAAAATTAGAAATATTTTTATCTTACGGTAAAGCAGAGTCCCCTAAATTTTCAAGGAGTGCACACATTTATTTTGAGTTCAAATTTTCAGGTGTCTTCATTTTTTTACCGGCAAGTGTAGAGGTATATTTCAGAATCCTTTTTATTTCAGACTTTCATAGCATGATGGAAGAACAGCTTGGAATTAGGAGTTCGTTCTTAGGTAAGTTAGCAAGGCAAGTTGTAGATTAGAAAACACATAGCAGTGAATTTAGACATCTTGTGAAAGCAAACTCTCAAAAAAAAAATGTCCAGACTGCCAACAGTATGGATCTCAGTGGCCTAATATCTATGTTTGATAATCAATAGCAGAATTATAAGAGATTAATCAATCACTTTCAAGCAGTGTTAGCTTGGTCAAGCCTAGAATAATTGTCCAAAATTTTTGGGGTTATTTATATCCTTTCTCTATCTCCAACTTAAACTTTCTTGTTTTTCAATTATAAGCCTTAGCCCAGGGCATATCTTTATCTCCCACTCAACCTTACTTAAGAATTCTAACTAGGGATTATCTTATAGAAAAACAACAACACAAAATTAAATCTCCACTTTTAAAATCAAACTAAAAATGGATTGTAATTAAAATAAAAGAAACAGGAATGCAATTAACTTTTCAAAATTAAAAGCTTTCTCAAAAAAACAGATTAAAACTTTTAACTTGAAATGTTTTAACAATTTGAATTTTTAACTGAAATACACAAGCTCATTATATACCTGTGTCTATATATGTGATATATAGGGTATATGAGCACAGACTTTCACATGACCCACCACTCTCCACACTATCGCATAACACTGATACACTTGAACACATATATGTTGAAAAGATAAATAATCACCAATATACGTATTTCATGCTAAGCCAGCAATCATCAGTTGGTCCACAGATTACCATCTCTACACATATATGCTATAAGTGCTCAGATATATATTAAGATAGCCAATCCTTGTACTTTAATTTGAATTTTTAATAATAAAAAATAAATGCCAGAAGAAACTTATTTTAAACTAACAAATAAAATCTATTGAAGATGAAATTTAAAGCCACCATATTTTAAAATATAGCTGCATATGTGTGCTATATTGTACAAACTTTTAAATAACTTTATAAAAATTCTGAAGGATCTTTTCAATCAGATACAGGATCCGGTTCAATATATATTTATAATGGACTTCAACTGAGACTTTCAAACTCCCCACAGCTATACAAAGCATTTTATACAAATGAAACACATGATCACATGCATGTGAAAAAGATAAATGGTCTCCAATATATGTATTTCATGTTGAACCAGGACTCATCAGTTGGTAGACACCACTTGGAAGTGATTTGTCTTTTCAGATGTATGTGGTCATTTGGGTCAGATGTATAAGATGATTTGGATATCTTTGTAGAGTTTGAAAGTCTGAATTCAAGCCTCTTATAATTACATTAAGTTTATATGAATAGTATATATATATATCATTAAAAGCCAGTCAACACTTAGACCATCCCAATATCAATAACAATCAACAATTTCAAACTGTTGTCAAGGTAACTTCCTTTTAACAATAAAGGTGAATCACATCTTTATTAATAGTCTAATATATCTATATTGACATTAAAGATTGCAACTTGACCACAGAGATTGAAATTATTGATACAATCTGGGGTGGGATCCCACCTTTATTGTTAAATGGAGGTTGCCTCGACAACCATTTGAAATTGTTGTTTATTGTTGATATTGGGATTGTCTAAATGTTGACTGGCTTTTAATGATTACTTACAAACCTATTTAGCTTTGAGCATTATTACTCATATATATGTGATAATATTATAATTCAATGTCTGTATTTCTTCAAAGCAATATATGTAATTATTTAATTGAATATTTATAAATACTGTAATCAGATATATGTAAAGTATAACTTTAAACATTTTATCCACTTAGGAGCACTTTTGAGTCTTTGTCAACCAACTCTTTGAAAGGCTAACCTTCCCACAATTCTGTGAATTATTTTCTGTCTGTCTGTTACTTAAGTCATGTTTGTATTTGTATATTAGTGTAGCTTCCTTTATTTTTCTTTTGTTGGTTATTTTTTTCAATTTGCAATATTTTTACATTATTATAATTGAAATTAAACCCATAAATACATGACTTATTATGGTCGTAAAAAAACGGATGCTGAAACATTTTTATCTACTTTGCAATTATTTTGCAAACTTCAATTATAATAATGTAAAAATATTGCAAATTGAAAAAATAACTACAAAAGAAAAATAAAGGAAGCAATGCTAATATACAAATACAAATATAACTTAATTAACAGGCAGGTATTGGTGTAAGATCACAGAATTGTGGGAAGGTTAGCCTTTCAAAGTGTTAGTTGACAAAGACTATGAGGAAAAGTTATACTTTACATATATCTGATTATTGGATTTATAAACATTTTGCATAAATGCTTGGAGTTAATATTTAGATCTAGTTTCTAACTCCTATCCCTTCACTGATGAGAGCAAATCAGCTTGAAATCAGCTGATCTGAGGGTGGAGCAAAATGAAAGAGACAGTGAATATTGACTCTGATGTTTATGTAAACAAATACGCTTGTTTGGAGGTCTTGGTAAAGCTCCATCTATTGATCATTAATACAAGCGATAGCAGGTTTTTACGTATATAAAACTTGTTTTGTTTTTCATAAATGTACCTTTAAAGTTTTCTTGCAATGATATAGATTGCAGAAGCTTTGATTATGTGGAGAAACTGAACTGATATCAGACCCACATAGCTATCTAGTTTGATAGGCTGAATTTGAAGACATTTAGGTGTCTAAAAAATTCATGCTTGCAAACTGATAGAAACGTTTTGCATAAACGCTTGGAGTTAATATTTAGGCCTAGTTTCTAACTCCTATCCCTTCACTGATGAGAGCAAATCAGCTTGAAATCAGCTGATCTGAGGGTGGAGCAAAATGAAAAAGACAGTGAATAGTGACTCTGACGTTTATGTAAACAAATACGCTTGTTTGGAGGTCTTGGTAAAGCTCCATCTATTGATCATTAATACAAGCGATAGCAGGTTTTTACGTATATAAAACTTGTTTTGTTTTTCATATATATATATATGCAATAGGATAAATCAAACATGAGAGATAGATAGATGGATGAAGTAAAGAAGTGTGCTGGATGATGAAGAAGAGAGCTAGAGATCGGAGAAGATGGACTGAACTTGGAGAGTACTTTCATCTTGCAGTGGATCGATAAAGTTTGAAAATGAGAATGATATATATATATATGCTCTTTACTCACGTAATATGTTGTACTTAATATATATACATATAAAAACACAATGCATTATATAAGACTTAAACTTTCAATAATACACTAAAATATATTAAATAATTTTTTTAATTTGTTAAAACGAAAGTGGAAAACAAAATCTCTCCCCACCCTCTTTCAATTACTTGAATAAAACCTCTGAATAAGCGTAAATCCCCGTCACACTTTCATTCAAGAAGTTTCTCGTTTAAAAGGAAATATTAGAGTTTCCCAGAGAATATCTAGATATTATTTTTCAAAATGATGTAAAAGATGTCTTGCAAACTATTTTTAGCTTCACAGCTAATGTATTTTATTATCGGTTCTTTAATGCCATCCGAATAAATCAATAGTTTTATCATTTGCGTAATTTGTAATTGAAATTTAATAATGTTTGACCTTATCCATTTATGACACAGATGGTTAAATTAAACAGATTTTTTTTTTTTTTTGTTATTAAAAAAATTAACAATGCATTTATATATATATTTGCCAATATAAAACATGCTTATACGTTGACGGGCATCTAACTTTGCCATAACCGACTTTGTGGTTATGTTACGATACATCTTAGTCTATGTTGCTACGATACGAGATGAAGTAAAGGAGCGGATAATATAGTATTTTAGTTTGAAAAATTATACACAAAACATAGCCGACTGAGAACAACGATCTTTATTGAATTGGTGCCTCAATAATTCATCTTTAGATACTGTTGTTTCTAGTGGCCCATGAAATCATCAGTAGGTCCAATCAGATGGCTTCATAAACGTTTAAGTCGCATGATTCTGAAAGCTTTAGGTAAACTCATCTTAGTAGCATGAGTGCAAGATTAACTTTTGAACAGCAATAAATGGCAATGGACTTCAACTTTAAGTTATTCTGTCACAGGCTGTCTTTAACATGAGAAGGTTTATGACATCTCCAGCTGAGGTATTCTCTGGGATAATGCATGTTTGTACAGGAAAGTTGATCTTTATTGGGATTTGTGAATTCTGATAAAAATTTAAATCTTGTAAACTCAGTCTGATAACCAAAGTCAGATCTCTGTTGAAAGTAAAGACTTCCATAGCTGATCACTTCCGCAGCAGGTATTTTTCTTAAAAGATAAGGTTATTCAGTTACTTACAGACAACTCTATAAGTACAATAAATGTTTTAATTATGGCTAATCTTTTTGGGTGTTTTTCTTCTGTGCTATGCTAGTTTGATGAGTCAATATGTTACAACTGCTATTTGAGGAGCAGTTGTTCTCCCACATAGCTTTCTTGTAGCCATTGCTAGAGCAAAGATAATATGTCAGGGAGGCATCTGGAAGTAGAAGTTTTTAATTTTGACTTTATCATGGAAAATATATTGATTAAAATGGAATTGATTAAAGAATATACAAATAGAATTTATCCACTACTTGGACACTTTTTAGAAAAACCTTTTATTGACCTATATTCATGCACAATTTTACATTTCAACTGTCCTGCAGTCTTCTTCAGAATTGAAATGTAAGATTGTGCAAGAATATAGGTCAATAAAAGGTTTTTGCTAAAAATCGTTCGAAGTAATGAATAAATTGCCTTTATATAAGATATTACAGCAAAATAAAGGAAGTGGTGAGTTTGGTAATATTCATGAATATATAAAAAGCTGATCAGAAACTCAATGAATCAATTTTTTCTATCTGGAAACCTTGAAAAAAAAATTATAAAGGGTCCAAAGATAAATAAGAGCCTGAAGGAGAACTGTTTTTCATTGCCTGCATTTATATAGCCTTCGTATTTGCTAAAACTAAAACGAATCCCATCTGAATAAACCAACAAAGATTGATTTAATATTCTCTGACACTCTAGATATGAAGTTATAAATCTGACTCATAAACTTACTGAATTATTTAAGGAAGTCATAGTAAGACTTTTAAATATATATACATATAGATAAGTGGTTTCCATAATATATAATTATACATATATTTCTTACAGGTATTTTTGAATATATAATTGTTCATTTTTTGTTATTAAATATAATTAGTATTGCATAAATTGATATATATATATATATAACAAAGAAATCAAATCATATGTCACATGATCTAATTTAACAAGCTTGTATTACAAATGTTATATATAGAGCTTGCAAATAAGCTCTTAACAAGCTTTGTGGACTATCCCCAATACTAGACCAGTACATATCTTTCTTACAGGTATTTTTGAATATATAATTGTTCATTTTTTGTTGTTAAATATAATTAGTATTGCATAAATTGATATATATATATATATAACAAAGAAATCAAATCATATGTCACATGATCTAATTTAACAAGCTTGTATTACAAATGTTATATATAGAGCTTGCAAATAAGCTCTTAACAAGCTTTGTGGACTATCCCCAATGCTAGACCAGTTTCTGCTACTGGCTACCTCAGTGGGGTGTTAGGATATTCAAGCATTAGATTAAAAATACCAGGACAAGCTCGGCACTTTATCTAATGGATAACTATTAAGCAGAACATCTGAAATTTTCAGACATTTATATGTCTTCCAATCTAGCTATCACAGGGACTGAACCAAGTTCAGATACAGCCTATGTTAATAACTTTAGCAATGTAAAATCACCAAGGCCATTATATCAAAAAATAAAATTACAAAGAAATCAAGTCAGATGTCACATGACCTAATTTAACAAGCTTGTATTACAAATGTTATATATAGAGCTCACAAATAAGTTCTGAGGAATCCAATAACAGAAACTGGTCTGGGTTGGGGATATTCTGCAAAGCTTGTTAAGAGCTTATTTGTGAGCTCTATATATAGCATTTGTAATACAAGCTTGTTAAATTAGGTCATGTGACATCTGACTTGATTTCTTTGTAATTTTATTTTTTGCTATTAAGACTTTGTAATTCTATATTGCTAATGTTATTAATATATGGTGTAGTTGAACTTGGTTCAGTCCCATATGGCTATTTAAGTTAGATAGCTGGATTGGAAGACATATGAATGTCTGAAAATTTTAGATTATCTACTTAATAGTTATCCATTAGATAAAGTGTTGGGCTTGTCCTGGTATTTTTAATCTAATGCTTGAATATCCTAGCACCTTACTGAGAAAGCCAGTAGCAAAAACTGGTCTGGGGGTTGAGGATATTTTGTAAGGCTTGTTAAGAGCTTATTTGTGAGCTCTATAACACACACACACACACACACACATATATATATAGTTTGTTACTTTATTCACAAAGTAATAAAATTTAGAGATAATTTATTGCATCAGTTGAGATTATCTATAATAAATTATGTTGTTATTTAAATTATTTAGTTCTTTGCACTGGTCTTTTTCTCCAATGCATAACTAAGAATCCTCAATTGATCCTGAGAGTTCATGTTCTGTACTGAATTAAAGTGGAATTGTTACTAAGAGATGGTGGTGGTCCTGCCAGAACATAATGGACCAAAAATGTTATTTTTTAGAATGGCACCCCAAAATAGGGCTAATGGTATTCAAACTCATATATTCAAATAAACACTTATAAATGAAAATTAAATGAGACCCTTTGTGAAAGGATTTGATGTATAATGATCATACATGGTTTGATGTATTTAAGCAGAGAGATTTGAACCCGTCTCAACCAACAAATACACATGACCACACACATGCAAAAAAGATACATGATCCCCAATATACATATTTTGTTCAGAATCAGAACTCATCAGTTAGACCAGAGCATAATCTCATATATATATATATATATATATATATATATATGATATTATATATATATATATATATATATATATATATACATACAATCAGTGCTCAATTTATATTAAGATAGCAATTCCTCAAACTTTAATGGATAGACTTCAATTTGATCTGGCCCAACTGATGAGTGCTAGTTCTGCATAAAATACATATATTGGAAACCATGTATCTCATGTGTTGAAAAATCCTGAGTTCAAATCCCTCTAAATTGCATATAGAAAACATTCAGTTTAAGCAAGTTACATACTGCCTTAGAATTAAATATGATGTATTATGTTTCATAAATATTACCAAAATCACACTTTTCTTTATATTTGCCGTAATATCCTATAAATACAATTTATCCAAACTTCAAACACTTTTTAGCAAACTCTTTATTTGTACATACACATACACCTACGTTTCAACTGACCTGCAGTCTTCTTCAGAGCAATTTTATTTTGATCTTCTAAATAAAAAATCGTTTAATAAAAACCACATACACCTACGTTTCGACTGACCTGCAATCTTCTTCAGAGCAATTTTATTTTGATCTTCTAAATAAAAAAATAAAAAATCGTTTAATAAAAACCACATACACCTATGTTTCGACTGACCTGTAGTCTTCTTCAGAGCAATTTTATTTTGATCTTCTAAATAAAAAAATAAAAAATTGTTTAATAAAAACCACATACACCTACGTTTTGACTGACCTGCAGTCTTTTTCAGAGCAATTTTATTTTGATCTTTTAAATAAAAAAATAAAAAATTGTTTAATAAAAACCACATACACCTACATTTTGATTGACCTGCAGTCTTCTTCAGAGCAATTTTATTTTGATCTTCTAAATAAAAAAATAAAAAATTGTTTAATAAAAAACACATACACCTACATTTCGACTGACCTGCAGTCTTCTTCAGAGCAATTTTATTTTGATCTTCCAGATAAAAAAATAAAAAATCATTTTTTATTTAGAAGTTCAAAATAAAATTGCTCTGAAGAAGACTGCAGGTCAATCGAAACGTAGGTGTATGTGTATGTACAAATAAAGAGTTTGCTAAAAAAGTGCATGAAGTTTGGATAAATTGTATGCATTATGTTTATTTAAAAAATACAGACTTTGATGTTTAGTAAGATTATTATGCTTGATGCTGAAAAATGCATTAAGCTAAATAAAGCTGTGAGCATCTATATATATGTTTGCTCAACGTTTATTAAGTTTACATTAACAAAGCTTTTTATAATTATTATATATGTAAAGTATTAAAGGTAATAAAGTAAATCTTTATCAAGATAATTATAAGGTGTTTTTCGGTGAATTTTGAATTCTATCCAGACAAAAAAACAAGTTGGATTAAAAGTTAGATCATGGATCAACCGAAGTATCGATAGAAGTTATAGAAAGGACTAATAAACATACTTTGCCATTACGATTTGGAACGGATAGAGTACAAAAGAAGCACTTGATTTTATATGGATTGGATTGTCAAGATATGGACCCAGGATATTACCATTAAGATAGAGATCCAGGATATTGTCATATTCTGAAGAATATTTATTAATATGCAACAGCAATACTTATATTACATAATATTTAGATAACTAAATTTGAGATAAGTATATCAGAGTGATTCTGTATCTCCAAAACTACTTACAGCAGTTTTGCAAGAAGTATTTTGTGGATTAAATGGGGAAGCCAAAGGAGTAAAAGTAAATAGCGATTATTTAAGTCATCTAGATTTGGCAGATAATGTGCTTTTTTCAAAGAATGCTTTATATCGGATGACCTTATTTGCTAAATATCTTATCAGATTATTTACACAGGCAGAAAAATATTTGATAAAATTAGTTATAGAATTAAACTTGGATGGAGTGCTTTTGATAAAAATAACTTAAATATTAAAAGGAAATATGCATATTGTTTGAAAGAGAAGATTTATAAATAGATGTTTTACCAGTTCTTACTCATAGATCTGAGACTTGAGTATTTATTAGAAAAGCAATACAGAGATTTTAGACTTGTGTCATTATTCAAAAGTGGATCAAAATATTTCTACTAGTCAAGTGTTGGTGGCCTAGTGGTTAGCATAGCTGTTTTTCAAGCAGCTGGCCTGGGTTCGCTTCCCGGTCAATGCATTTGACATATGAAAAAAAAGTATTCCTACTAGTTATTAATTAAAATTATGTTTATCATATATGTGTGAGGATAGTAATTTAGACCAACTGATGATTGCTGATTTAGCATTAAATACGTATATTGGTGATTATTTATCTTTTCAACATGTGTGTGATCGGGTAGGTCAGCAATATGAGATGGCAGTAGGAGTATTGGGTCGTGTGGAAGTCTGAGTTCGAATGTCGCGTATATTAATACAGGTTTAAGCCTGTATAATGTATTAGTTTATCATTGTACAAAACTTCATGCTTTCTGTATACATATATTTTTCAAAGACACTGTTATTTAGCTAGATGACTTGTTTGTGTATAAGTGCTTATCTTTTTTAAGTCTTTTAAATGAATGTGTGGATTGTGTTACATTAAATATTCAATAAAATTTATATAGCTTTATTTTATTAAGATCACACATAATAAAAAATAATAAAATTTTATTGTAAATTATTTTATTCAATCTTTGGAATAGCAAATGTCTATAATCAATGATTCAATATAAAATTCTAGACATTTTATTCATTACCCATATGTTACACAGAGTTCCCTCTATTACATCATAGAATTGTAACTCAAATTACAATCTTTCTAAAATTAAGCCAGTAACATGTATATTAAATGTTTTAAAAAAACAAAAGAAAACTAGATCAGTAATATAACATGTAGGCATAAAAGCATCAAAACATCACATGATCACCATATGCTTACATTAATAAAAATGTCAAACTCTACATATGGTAGTGCCACCAAGTGCAAGCTTTCATAATTAATAGATGCAGGAAGGTTTGTGCATAAAACCTCTATCTAGTGCTATTCATCCAACATCCCCAGTCTTGTTTCTAGCTTGTGACTTTTATCAGTGAGGAGCCTTGGATTTGAGAGCACTGCACCTAGATCTTATGATTCAATGTAACTCTCTAGATCCATCTTTTACCTATTTAGTTAACTATAAACCTAGGATCCCAAGATGCAAACACCATAATGTGCTCAGCCCAAACTCATTCTCTTGTATAATTATATCCTGCCTATAGAATAATGTTGACTGTGGTTTTTGAAAAAGCAAAGACACTAAAATGTATAGATGCTGAACTGAGTTCAGATCTATATAACTATACAAGTGAATGAGCTTGGGCTGGAAATATTATGATGTTTTGGGCTTGAGTTTTATAGTTAACTAAATAGGTAAAAGGTGGCTGCTGGAGGGTTGCATTCGATCATAAGATTTAGGTGCAGTGCTTCCAAATTCAAGGCTCCTCACTGATGAAAGCCACAAGGTAGAAACTAATCTGAGGATGTTGGATGAGTAGGCAATAGATAGGGATTTTATGCACAAACCTTCCTGCATCCATTAATTATGAAAGCTTGCACTTGGTGGCACTACTGTATGGAGAGTTTGGTATAGGAGATAGTTTTTTTGTAGTCACACCATTTTTTATATGAGTGGGGAGGAAGATAAACAATATATTATGTTTATGTTTTTATATATAAGGGAAAACATTGGAGAGAGTAAAAAAAATTAGATTTTGGATTAGTTTAGCAATTGGGGGGGTGGATGATTTTTAGATATTATTATGAAATTATTTTAAAATAATTATTATATTAATCACTATTGGAGAATAATCATCAATTAAAGTTGGGAGGGTGGGGGCCAAGGCCAAGTGCCTATGTCATTTATTTTGTTTTGGTTGTGTTTGGGTGAGAGGGAAGGAGAGAAGGAAGGGGGGGGGGGGGGGAGAGAGATCGTTTGGGGGGGGGGGTGGTGTGTTTAGGTCTTTTGGTTGATGTTTTAAAGTTTGTGGGGTGAGGAGGGAGGAGAGGGGGGGGGGGAGGGGGGGGGGGGGAGGGGGGGGGGAGGGGGGGGGGGGGGATGGGGGTGAAGATAAATATGTTTGGGGGGGGGAGGTGGGGGGGGGGGGAGGGGGAGGGGGGGGGGGGGGGGGGGGGGGGGGGGTATTCTTATTGTGTGAGCAGCATATAAATTTTATAATTTTTGTAATAAAATTTTATTTTATGTCAATACAAAGTATGTACCATTTACTTACTTAATAATTATGGCACATTTTTATAAATTATTACTCTACTGAAATTTCCAGATTTCGAGGTACATCAGTGAATATGGCTACGAAATCAAAACTTGACTTTTTTAGTGACGTATTTTAAAATTCTTAATGTGTTTAAATCATAAATTGAATCCTTTCTCAGAACAATTTGATAAATAGTTAATTCAAGTGATTTTTCTAGTGAAAGAAGATTTTAATGCAACAAATGTCAAATAATTTTCAGAAGTATTAATTATGAAGTACTTGTTTGAAAAGTGAATTTAATAATATAAATATCACTTTTATATTGATTTTTATACTTTTAGGTAATTGTTATTAACAATGGATTTTTTTTACTAAATTATTTTTTCTCTCCATATGTCATAGCATCGGCCGGGAGGCGAACCCGCCACAACCGTCTGCAACCAACTGCTTGCTTGCAAGGCTGCTGCGCTAAATTATTTTTTAAAAAAATTCAAATAAAATACAGGTTTAAAAATTTTACTATGCTATTTATTATACATAAGAAAGTGTCTTTATCTGAATAAATAATGAGTGACTTGTGGGAAGGAAAACTTTCTACAAGAGGTGAGATTATCAATTTCTTTTATATGCTAAATAATTAAAAATAATAATGTAAACAAATGAGAACAAAAAGTTAACATTTTCAAATTGAGAGAGGTTAAAACATTGGGTTTCAGACCCAACTTCTGAAGATATCCATTGTGCTAGTATAATATTTGAAAGCTATCATGGACTTTCTTTATGAAATTGATTTTATTCTGTCTACTAATAAGAATATTTTTTGAAACATATGATTAAAAACATATAAAAAGGTGAATAACTTCCCCAATGCATTTGTTGTTGGGTGAACCTACTTCATTTGGTCCAAATAATGTACTATTTATGTTTCATCATGGTTATCAATATCAAATTATTACATTTTATCAGCAAATGCCACAACATCTAACTGGAATATAAAAGTAACTACTAATGATATCATGTATTACATTTAATTAAAAAATATACAGATATATTAATCTTTATCCGGAATTAATTCGCTGAGCATTACTTCATTGTTTTTAGCTTATACTTCATATGTTGTTGTTGATACTATTGTTTATTATAATATTGTCTCTCTTTCTTTCTCATCATCATCATCAACCATTATCAATACACTGTAGAATGAAGGTCTGTCTCTCCAGGTTCAAACCATCTTCTCTGATCTTTAGCTTTAGGTTACAAAATAGTGCCTAACTAAAGTGGCCTGATTACATGGACTAATTGTTTAACTAAAGTGGCCCAAGACATAGTAAAATTACCCAATGACTATTGATTAGTTGTAACATCTATAAATTGTTTTAGTAGTTGTTTGAATTTGGCATATTTACCAGATTAATTAGTAGTTGTATGCATAGATATTTTATTGTACACAATTATATCTATTATGATGATCACATTTACATGCCACATTTAAAATAATAATTGTTAATCAGTGGTTTATATATATATATATTTTCATATGTCATAGCATCGGCCGGAACGTGAACCCACACCCGTCTGCAACCAACTACTTGCTTGCAAGGCGAGTGCGATGACCTCTCGGCTAACAACACTTGACTGGTTTATATATTTTTGTAATGAAAATTGGTCTTTTGATCAATTATACTGTGAACCCATGATAATTTTGTCAGTCGTTCAATATAAATTATAATTGCTTAGTATTATCATTTGCCATTTTAATTTTTTTATTAAGCATAATGTGACTTGTGTTCTTAATTAATATTATATCTTGAAATTATAACAGTCAATTTTAAAAGTAAAATATTTTGAAGACTTTTGTGGATGATGATAAGAAACCATCTTATAAAAGAATTTACCTTAGTGTTTAGAATATTTAAAGTTGCTCATCCATGAAATGGCTATTGCAGAGATTTTGGGTGTTTTCAAGGTTGACGTTTGTATCGTTTGCGTCTCGATAGGTTATTAACAATAAATTTATAAAATGCACTGAAAATTAAGTAATACAGTAATATAATTTAAATTATATATTTGTTTAGTAAGCTATCATGAGTAATCAACAAAATATTAATTCAGAGGAACCCAAGTCACGTCATTCCATAATTGTAAACAAACCAAATTATATATCATGTGACTTAATACAAACTAATTAAGTCATGTGATGTATGATGTGGTTTCCTTACTATCATAGTTTGGCTTTTAAGGCTTTGGCTATGGTATATTGCTAAGGCTATTAATATATGGTGTATCTGAATTTTGTTTAGTTTCATACAGCTATTTAAGTTAGATAGCTGGATTTGAAGACATTTAGATGTCTGAAAATTTCAGACTAGAGTTTGTATTTTAGATCTAGTGACTAAATGTTCTAATGCTCACTGTTGAAAGCCATTAGCTCAAAACTGGTTTCAGAATAGGGATAATTCTAGATAGAGATTTTAAATGCTTTCTCTTGCAGCATTTATCAAAAAAAAATTGTTTAAAGCTAATAACATGCTCATTATATCCCATAATTCTCAAGATGATAAATTCCAAAAGTTGATAGAAGAGTTGAGATCTATAAAAGAATCGCTTAATAATTTTGATACTAAATTTAATAAATTATATAAAAATTTGGAATTCAATTGAAAGAAATGAGAGAATACCTTAATAAATCTACTAAATCATAAAACGAGGACAAAGAATCTTTAGGAACATCAGTCATAGAAGTAAAAGATTTTCAAAAAGAGGAAATAAATCCTAAAATTGAGATGAGTACCTTAATTAAATTGTACTGTTAGTTCAGAAGAACCCCAAAAGCAGTAGTTTAAAGAATTAGGAATGATTGAAGATATTAAAGTATTACATGTAGACATTCCAGTTACAGAAGTAAAAGACTCGCAAAAAGAGGAAACTGAATCTCTAATTAAAACAAGAATCTCTTAGAAAGTAATTTTTCTAAATCATAAAAATTGGAAGTGCAACAATTAAAAGAACTAAAGCCAATAAACATCACATGATCACCATTTCTTATGCTTGCTCTTAACTATTACTAAAACAGGCAAAATTCTCTATATGTATTGTTACTCAGTGCAAGCCAGGGTCTGGGCATAGTGGATGAGTAGGCACTAGATGGGGATTTTTTGCACAAGCCTTCTGGCATTCACTGAATACTTTGGGTTGCACTGAGTGACAATACATATAGAGAGTTTTGCCTGTTTTAATTAAAAGAATTAGAAATAGTCAAAGAGACTAAAGTGTTAGAGGTAGAATATAAAATACGATCTCAAATTCTTGAGAAAAATATAACATTAGATGTAGAAGACGGCCAAATAGATCAAATTGTAGAAAGGGAAAGTTCAGTAAAACATATTTTTCCTCAATATAAGATAAATTTAAAGTATGCAAATACAATTTATCCACTTTACTTTGAACACTTTTTAACAAAAACATTTTATTGTAAATACATGCATATATAATCTTTTGTTTCGACTATCCTGCAGTCTTCTTCAGACTATGATATAATGCACAAAATAAAATAAAATACATAACTATATAAATATGTATGCATATATGTACAATAAAATATTTTTGGTAAAAAGTGTTCAAAGTAAAGTGGATAAATTATATAAATATAAGATATTATATCAAATAAAGGAAGTTATGAATTTGGTAATATTTTTAAAGTAAATAAAAAATCATTTCTGATCTAAAAATTACATGTTAATCTTAATCCTAATAAATGATTAGTAATAATCATTAATGCATTTATCAAAAGTTAATGGTTTCAAAAATGTAAGTGTAGAAAGTTTGACACAGGCAATATTTCAATATTAAAATGGAAGTGTTTAAACTGTTGAAGAGTTATTCTACAAATAAAAATTTGGAAAAAATCTATTGAACATTTATCATTATTTCAGATAAAGTAAATAATTGTTGCTGCTGGTAAATTTCTAGAATATCAATGATCTTAACAACAAGAAAGTTTTAAAACAAATCAAAAGGTTTGTATAGCATGTAACTGTGATAAAAAAATAAAGAATAATAATTATAAGAAGAAGAATAAGACTAAGAAGAACAAAAAAAGAAGAGGAAGAGAAAGAAGATAGAAGAAGAACAAGAAAAAAATACAATAATGAATAATAATAATAGTAGTAGTAGTAGTAGTAATAGTAGGAGTAGCAGTAGCAGCAGCAGTAGAAGCAACAACAGTATAGCACCACTACTAGTGCTACTGCTATTGCTACTGCCACTACTACTACCACTACCACCACTACTACTACCACTACAACTACTACAAACACTACAACTACTACTACCACTACTATCAGTACCATCATCACCACTACCACCACCACTACCACTACTACTACCACTACCATCACCACTACCACCACTACCACTAGGATGACTACTACTATTACTACTACCACTACTACTGCTACTACCACTACTGCTACTACTACTACCACTATCACTACTACTACAACTACTACTACTACTACTACTACTACCACTACTACTACTGCTACCACTACTACTACTACTGCTACTACTACTACTACCACTACCATTACTACTACTGCTACTATTACTACTACTACCACTATCACTACTACTACAACTACTACTACTACTCCTTCTCCTCCTATTAGTAGTAGTAGTAGTACTACTACTACTACTACTACTACTACTACTACTACTACTAATAATAATAATAATAATAATAATAATAATAATAATAATAATAATAATAATAATAATAATAATAATAATAATAATAATAATAATAATAATAATAATAATAATAATAATAATAATAATAATAATAATAATAATAATAATAATAATAATAATAATAATAATAAACACTTAGTTTTCATAATGGAATGTGCTAAATTAAATAAAGTACATTTTAAATAAATATAAAATATTTATTTCTTTAATTGCAACTTAAACCTAGAATTTATTGATTAAAAAAGAGTTTAAAAGACTATATAAACTCTAAAGCAGAAAATATTTCATTTTAATTTTAAAACAATTATTTTGAACTAGAATTACAAAAGAAAAAATACTGTAAAGAAAGCTACAAATTTTTTATTTTTACATAGGATAAAACAAAAATAAAGCTACACTACTATTGGGGTCAGGTACTCAAAGTGTCTGTGAATGTTGTAACATTCCTACTACCTATCATAATATCTTGATTTTAGGGAAGTTGTGAATTTCAATAAATATAGATAAAAGCCAAGGTATACAGTTGGATGAAGTAAAATTTAGAATTTGAAGTATGTTAAATAAAATGCCACCAAAAATGGTTGCATACAGATAGGTCATGATAGCTGGAACTTATGAAGTGATGAAAAGCTTAGCACCATTCTTGCAAGATGCTTAAAAATATGGCATCCTCATAAATTAGAATAACATATTGTTACACAAATACACTGATAGACAAGATTTAGGAAATTATAATTTTACACTAGGAAGAATAATTTGTTCTATTTATTTTCCTTCAGAGCTGTCTATTTTAAAATGGAATATAAAATATAATGTTATTTTTCACTAAATCCAATCAAAAAATATAATCAAAAAATATATGCATTCTCTTTTTTTCTTCCCCAAAACTTTTTTTTCCATCACAATATATATATATACATTTACTTGTTTACCACATCCAATGTTTCAACCACTTTATTTGTGGTCATTTTTGAGGATCTAAAAAATACATATTTACATCTTTATAATTATCAATACAGTTAAAATTAAACCATAAACAATGCATCTATCCCTATCACAAAAACAATAAAATTTTCCTTTCATTTATCAATACATCTTTTTTTACATAAACTACATTATATATACACTACACTTGCTTCTTTTCTCCTTGAACGGTGGTCGAAACGTTGGACGTGGTAAACAAGTAAATGTATATATATATGAAAATAATAAATATACGAACTAACTAAAGGAAAAATAAAAAAATATTAAAAACACACAATTACTTCTCAATAAAACTACTTTAATATTTCAACCAGCAGATTGGTTGTCATCAGAAAGCACACACACAAACACACACACACACACATATATATATGCTAGGAAGCATATAAATCACCCATGATACTAAGGTGTAATGCATGTGAAGTTTCAGCATCTTAAGGGTTTATAAATTATAAAAAGGTTTTTGATTCGGTAGTGCTTCTACGTAAATGCCAGACTATTTCAATTATTCAATTGTATTATTAAATGGTTTTATACTTTATTTATAATTGTTGATTTTTTAAAAAAAACATTCAACAATCGAACTATATGATAAAAATAGTTCAACATTTAACTATAAATAAAATGTCATCTTTACAAACATTCAGAGAAATATGTATGTATGTGTGTATGTATAAATGAACGTATAAGTATAGAGGATTTGAACTCAGATTTTCAAACACCCTTCAACTATCCACACTATCTCATACAACTGATACACATGTCCACACACATGTAGAAAAGATAAATAATCACCAATATACGCATTTCATGCTAAACCAGCACTCATCAGTTGGTCCAGATTATCATCTCCCACACATATATATAATCAGTGCTCAGTTTATATTAAGATAACAAATCTTCACACTTTAATGGACAAACTTCAATCCACTCCAGCCTCCAACTTTTCAGCATGGGATTTGAGTTTTCACCATCAGATTTTCAGTGATAAGGATGGCTGAAAAGTTGGAGGGTGGAGTAAATTGAAGCCTGTCCATTAAATTAAGAAGATTTGCTATCTTAATGTAAACTGAGCACTGTTTACATATATGTGTGGGAGATGATAATCTGGACCAACTGATGAGTGCTGGTTTAGCATGAAATGCGTATATTGATGATTATTTATCTTTTCTACATGTGTGTGGACATGTGTATCAGTTGTATGAGATAGTGTGGATAGTTGAAGGGTGTTTGAAAATCTGAGTTCAAATCCTCTATATTTACAATTAAGCTCCCAGGTTTGTGAAGAGTGCCGGGTTTTCAAATATTTATATGAACGTATGTATGTACATACGTACGTGTATGTATGTATGTATGTATGTATGTATGTATGTATGTATGTATGTAAGTATGTATCTATGTGTATATACATATATATGTATGAATGTATGTATCTATCTATCTGCGTGCCTATGTGCTTATTATCTATCTATCTATCTATCTGTTGTATATCTGTTTATTTATCAGTCTATATATCTGTCTATCTATCTATCTATCTATCTATCTATCTATCTATCTATCTATCTATCTATCTATCTATCTGTCTGTCTGTCTGTCTGTCTGTCTGTCTAAGCATCTGTTATATCTATATGAATCAATTTGTATGTCTATCTATCTATCTATCTATCTATCTATCTATCTATCTATCTATCTATCTATCTATCTATCTATCTATCTATCTATCTATCTATCTATCTATCTATCTATCTATCTACATATCTATTTCATTTATCTATCTGTCTCTCAGTCTATGTCTGTCTATATATTTATTTATCTATATATCTATCTGCCTATCTAGCTATCTATTTATCTATCTATATCTGTCTGTCTATCTGTTTTTATATCTATCTATTTATCTATCTATATCTGTCTGTCTATCTGTTTTTATATTTATCTATCTATCTATCTATCTATCTATCTCTCTATCTATCTATCTGTTTTTATATCTATCTATCTATCTATCTATCTATCTATCTATCTATCTATCTATCTGACTATTTATTATCTATCTGTCTGTCTGTATATCTATCTGTTTGTCTATCTATTTTTATATTTGTCTGCCTTTCTATCTGTTTATTTAATCTGTCTGTTTATTTATCTATTTATCTCTCTGTTTTTCTGTACATTCTCTTTCTCTATATATTCATCTGTCTGACTGACTATATGTCTGCATATCTATTTATTTATCTGTTTCTTTATCTATCTGTCTATTATATTCATCTGTCTGGCTGACTATCTGTCTGTATATCTATTTATTTATCTGTTTCTTTATCTATCTGTCTATTATCTATCTATCTATCTGTTGACTGTCTATCTGTTTATCTATATTAAATATTTAATAAAAATATCTATAAGTCTGTTAATTATAAAAATTTAATTGTTAATTTAAATAAAAAGTGTATTTCTTTAATCATTTATGTCATTAATTTATAAATTGATTTATAAAAAGTTTTTTTATTGGGTGGCATGAAAGTTTGCTTGGAAAAAATGCCTAAATTTAAATTCATTATTAAATAGCTCAAAACAGTCAAATAATAACAAATCTATTCCTGGTGTAGTTTATAAGCTTCCTTGTTGTTGTCATAAAATTTATATAGGTCAAAGTAAATCAAGTTTTAATGAAAGAGTTAAAGTTATAAAAGTAGAATTAAAAATAAACATCATAACTCAGTTTTGCATATTCATAAACTGAATATGGGATATAAAATATTATTTGACAATGCAGATGTCTTTTATGAAAAAAGTGAATTGAAAAGAAGAGTAAAAGGAATTTTGATAATAAAAATTTTTGAATCTGAGGCCATCAATGTCATGAAGACATCCTTTGATGTTAAGGAAGTTGGTTTTTGAAGTGAATTTGGGAAGGATATTTTGTTTTGTGTATATATACGTTGTGGCATCTTGTTGAATATCACTTGAAAAAATCTATTTGTTAACAGATGAAACCATGATCATGGAAGAATTTTAACAAAATTTTATTGCTGTTTTTGCTATTATTGTAATGTTATATGATTTTCTATCTTATTTAATTATATGTATATTGAAAATGTAAAGTTCCGAACACTATTTTTTTTTTTTACAAAATCGTTTTTTATTGCTCACTGAGTCAACCATTTATTATGGCCTTTTAAAAGAGTATTAATAAATATAAACATAAATATCTTAAAAAACAAATATATATTTAAATTTAGATATTACTTATAATAAAAATGTTTTTAAAAATTACAAACAATATAACAAAAAAAAAATGTATTTTTCCCTGTTTTTTTTTTTTTTAATTCTTATTCTTTTTTTCAAGCAACATTTTTGAAAGTAATATTTTTTCCCAAATGGCTTCTATTTATTACCTCTAAACCAAATAAACAAATAAAAACAAATATATATGCCTTTTTTAAACAATTTTCTTATCTTTTTTAGACAGTCAATTAAAAATAAAATGTATGACTTCTTATATTAGTGAAATAATTTTCCCTGTAAAGATTTGTAATTAGTTTTCTAAAAAAAAATTAAATTTAATCCATATCTATATATAAATTCATCAATATTCATTTACCATAGTAATTTTAACATTAAAGTAATATTCTAAAAACTTTCTAAAACATTTTATTTAAAAGTACTGCACATTTTAAAAAATATATTTAAATCAATTAATTTATAATTGAAAATCAATCTTTCATTCTTTATTTCTGTTTACTAAAGATTTATCAACAAAAATGAAACTAGATTGATATATGTTAATTGACTAAAACACATTTTTTAAGGATAGGCATTATTTTTTTAAATAAAGTGTTTTTAGGAGATTATAAATCAAAAATAATATTTTAAGACTTTTAGTTTAATGACATGAGTAAGAAGATAAGAATTTGTTTACGTATCTATTCCCTGATAATTTTTAATTTTTATTTTTAATTAAGAGGTTATTCATATTTATATGGAGACAAAAATATTTGATTTATATAAAAAATTGTAAATATTGTTTTTAATTAATTGTTTAATATTTATTTTACCTGCTGCTTTTCAGTTGCTAGTACAATTCAATTGGGTACTTACGTATTATCCCTTCTCTGGAAGCTTGCCAGATATTTGTTTTAATTATCCATTTTCAGGGCCACCAAATAAATCTTGAAAACAATATGGCTAACTAGAAACTGTCTTAATTAGTATTTCTTTTATTTTCTGTTAAATATTATTATAAAAGTATAAGAAATTATACAAAAGTACCAAAACTTATTATAATTAAAATAAATTTAATATAACTGTAATAAATCTGGAACAATTACCATAAAGCATTTGCTGGTCCTTCTGTACAAGTCACCAAACAACCACTGCAGTGGAAGTATTCTCCTCTGTTGGTTAATATTCAATAATTTTGAAAATACTCTACTGCATGTACTTCTGTCAATGGAAGATCCCATATTTTAATCCTTTTAGCAAAACATTCCAAAAAAATAAATAAATAAAAGACATTCAATGACAATCTTATGCTAAACGTAAAACAATCATAACAATGTTCACATGATAATGTATGTAATAGTTATAAAAATAATTAATTAAAATTGTGATTGGAGTTTATGAGAGCTTTATTAATATTTTTTAAACTTAGCAGAAATTTATAATCGATTTCTTAATATTTTTTAAACTTAAGAAGTACCATATGTTCAGTAAAAGAATTTTGAGGGAAAAAAAAGAAGCAAATATTTGGATAGCCCTGAACATGGATAATTAAAAAAAGAAAACATTGGCAAACTTCCTGAAGGGATAACACATAAGTACCTTCACTTGAAAACAATTATATTTAGAAAAGAATAGACAAAAAATTGTGCACACTATACACATAACTATCACACTGTACATAATTCCTTTTACTTTCAAATTGTATATTCAAAATGACAATACGACTTGTTTTTTTTAGAACTTTTCTTGTAAAAGTTATATATATATATTAAACCCTTTTTTATAAAAACATACACATACACAAAAGTTCATGTACAACATTTTATAAATAAATTAATAAGTGCTTATGGGGTTATGTACAATTTTAATTATTATATTTTTATATTATAACAAAATGCATTATTTTGAAATTTGTCCCCACACTATTATTTATATTTTAAATATTACTCTGTGGATAATATTTGTCAAATAATAATATATATGTTTTTCAAGCAATATACATAGATAAATACATTAATATAGTCAATGATTTGATAAAATTGGGAGGAAAATGGTCACTATTAGATAATTGGGAGCTGTAATAGCTAAGAATGTATAGGTATATATATATATATATTGATAGTATAAGACAGGAATTGTTTGTTGGTTGATAGATAATAGTTATAAGGTAAAAAAAAGATGGATAAGAGAATATATAATGGATGTATATATATATGTTCACTAGAGGGAGCTTACCAATGGCTCTAATCAAGCTTTAATTTATAAGTGCCAAAAGAAAGAATTCAAAATCTCTACTGGTAAACTCTATTGGTATGCTCCCTCTAGTGAACATTTTAGTACAAGCTTAAAGCAAGTTACAATATCTGATTTGTTTTTATTATTATAAGTATACCCTTGAGACAGGCTTTGGCAATATTATATTGCTGAGGTGAGGCTATTAATACATGGTGAAACTGAACAGAGTTCAGACCCATATAACTATTTGGTTTGAATGGCTGGATTTGAAGACATTTAAGTGCCTGAAAAGTTCAGATATTCAAATTAATAGTAATGTATTAAAGTGCAGACTTTTGAGTTGATATTTTGGATCTAGTGTCTGAAATCCTAGCTCCTCACTGAGGTGAGCCGTAAGCTTGAAGCCAATTGGTCTGAGGATGAGGCCATTCCAATAGAGATTTTGAATTCTTTCTCTTTCAGCACTTATAAATTAAAGCTTGATTTGAGCTATTGGTAAGCTCCCTCTAGTGAACATTTTATTACAAGCTTAAAGCAAGTTATGCTATTTGTGATTTGTTTATATATATATATATATTAATATGGTCAATTGGGTGAGTAATTGTCAATGTTAGAAAATAGAAACTGTAATATATGTGAACGTACTGATAGTATAAGAGAGGAGTTATTTATTTGATGGATCTATATTATGACTTGTATCTATAGCATGAAGAGATAGCAATGATGATGAGTGTTTTTAACTGCATTAATATGTTATTTCTTTTAACATTGATGTGATGATTATTTGTGCCTCAAGAAAGATTAAGTCTTTAGGTTTGGTTATATTGCTGTTAAGTTTGATGGTAGTATATGTTGTCTTTATATTATAATGTCTTAGAATGCATCCAATATTGTCTATAGTTCCGTTTATATAAGGAATACAAACTCTAATAGTTGTTTATTTTGTTTATCTTTTATTTTGAGTGTTTAGGGTTTGAATTAAGGTTCAGTGTATTTTTTACATATATATTTTCAATACATTATACACAGATGAATCTCAAGTATATATATATATATCCAGATAATTGTAAAAATGTTTTGTATTTATTAATACTTTCAGATAAGATCATACGAAATAGTTGAAACATTGAGATCTTATTTAATTTTCATAGTATGGTTTATTTTTTTATTCAGTAAAAATTTAAAAAAGTTCTGTAAAGATGTGGTGGTTGGAATTTTATTTTTTAGTTATATAAACTGAATGAAGTTTATTGAGAAGATGTATGGTAACCAAGATTTGGATCTAAATTTTAACTACTCATACTTTCTTTAAGTATGGTCAAGAAATTAGTAGTTACCTTTAAGGTTTTAGATCATGAAGTTAAAACTAAAGGAACTTTGAAATTACTTCTGCATTAAAAGGTTTTATTTTTGAACCATCCTGGATAGTTTGGCATAGTTTCTAGAGTATCTGATTTGGGATCAAGAGGTACCAGGAATGATTCTGGAACTTGTAGTTCTGGCATTCATCTTGAGATAGGGAGGTCCCGGGATCAATTTGGACACTCACAAATCCTGCTGGAATTTATTTCCCCTGCACAGTTTGGTGCAGTTTGGAGGGCCTCTGACTTTGGATCAGGAAGTCCCAGGATTGATTTTGGCATTCTTAGATCTGGTACTTGAATTTCTTATGATGTCCTGAGCAATAGAACCATATGCCTTTTTATGATGCATAATTTGGTTCACTTAGTAGAGCATCCGATTGGGATCAGGAGATCCCAAGATCAAGTCTGGTACTTGCAGTTTGGTGCTCAAACTTTTTATGAAGTCCTGAGCAATAAAGCCATATGCCCTTTTTTAAACCAGTTTATTTTTACTTCTTAAAATCTTTGATTGTTTTTAGAGTTAAAAGTATCTAAAATTTTCATCGATCAAAGCATCTTAATGATATAAAGCCTTTTTAAAATTTATGATTTAGTTCTAACATTGATGTGTAGCAGCAATGATTACTGCTGATGATGATTAAGTTACCATTTGGTTATAATTCTATACTGAGTAGATATTTTTCTAGCCTATTTACATCTACTTCTTATCACAAATAATGTTGGAAGCTCCACCCATTTGCCAAAAAAGGCAAGCTCACTTATCATCTGAAATTATTTTAGGCAGTTTGAGCCCACATATATATGAAATCAGATAAAATAAATATAATAAAATACTCTGGAATTAACTCTACAATATTTATTATACCAATAAAAAAAATCAACAATAGCTATAGCCAGCTTACAACATACACACCATCTTCAGTGATTATTGTAGAGTTTATTCCAGAGTATTTTGATTACTATATTTATTTTACCTGATTTTATATATTTTTCTGTAATACCTACCATTCCATATTGTAACAATGATGTTCCATGGTTAATATATGAATGGTGAAGAAATTATAAAAGATTAGTTAAACTTTATCATAAGATGGAATTTTGAAACTGTCTATTTTTGTTTAAATTTTAACTGTTAAAAGCTACTAAGGATGGCACACACAGCCGTAAGCTAGCTATAGCTATTATTGATTTTTTTTATTGGTATATTAAATATTGTAAAGTTTATTTCAGGGTATTTTGATTATATATATATATATAGCTTTCATATGCTTTAATATTCATCTGCTAACTTATACATAATATCATGAGAGACTGATTAAAAGAGATCAATTTTTGATCAGTCATAGTCAGGAAAGGTTTGCTCCTGTTTTCATTCAGTCAGCAGAATAGGTCTGATTGGTATGCCTTGACTGAGGATTTAGCTTCATTTATATAATGGAGTTCCCACTTAGTAAATAATTTACTCATACTGAAGTCTATATATAAACAAGATAAATATCTCATGCCTGAACTGTCAAAATAATACAACATATAATTAAAGGGAATTTGAACATAGACTTTCAAGCTTTCTTCAGCTATTCACTTCATCTTATATAATCGATACATATAACCACACGCATGTGAAAAAGATAAATGATGTCCAATATGTGTATTTCGTGCTGAATCAGCACAAATCCGTTGGTTCAGCACGAAATACGTATATTGGAGATCATTTATCTTTTTCACATTGTGTGGTCATGTGTATTGGTTATATAAGATGAAGTGGATAGATGAGAAAGCTTGAACGTCTGTGTTCAAACCCCCCCCCCTTAATTAATCTTAAAATTCAGTATGTACAATATACTAGAATTGATTTATTAATATATTTATGTGTAATCACACGAGTATATATATATATTAGTATTTGAGAATAAGCACAACTGTAAGCTTTTTCAACAATTTATTAAGTAATTACTGTATATTAAATTTATACTAATATAAAACAAAAAGCCCTATATCTAAAGAAGCCGCCTTTGAATTAAATTGATTTAACAATTTTTTTGCGGTTAGACAACTGCATAGCATGTTATTAACGAGGTTAATTTAGTTTAAGACGAAAAAATTAATTATCAGAGAAAGTCACTGCCCTCTCGAATTGTCATCCCAATGGCCGATAATTTTACCTCAGCCATCCTGAATTATCAATAAACGGAATTAAATTTATCTTGTAAATCTAAAGCGCTTAGGAAATAATGAACTATTATTGAAAATTATATATATAAAATCAATACGGCTTCATGTTCTCAAAGTTGAAGACATGCTGTAACATAAATAAATTTAACCTTCAACATTGGTTTATGTTGTACTTATCTTTTTTAGATTTACTGATTTTTAAATTACTTTTTTTTTTTTTTTGGCAAATTATTCTAATAGCTTTATCATATTTAAAAACATAATTTATAACACACAGTTAAAATGAAGTTTAAATGATATTGAAAATACTAATAATTTAAAAAAAAAAAAAATTGTGTGTGCGCGCGCGCGCGTTTTAAAATATGCGCTATATATAACAGAAATTATTTAATAAAATTATTTTTTTTATAACGAAAGACAATTTCAAGTTGAAATAACATAAATATATATACATTATAATTTCATATTTAATCATGATGGATAGAAATGAGCACAGATTTGGCAAATTAGAAATGCTACAATTTTTTTTCATCCATTGATTGGTCTTTTCATCTTATTTTTTTTCATAAAGTGTCTGTTTTTATATGCGCTTTTAAAAAAGTATCACGCCATCTATTACTATAATAGTTGCTTTAATAAGACTGTAATTTAATAAATAATATTCATCTATAAGTAGAAGTCTATTTCCTAATCCACTAATATAATATTATTTTGTACATATGCTTATATTTTAACATAAGTAAAAAACATATTTAAGTAACTATAATATTTTGAGATACAAGCATAATTCGTATACTTACAGTTTAAATGATCTGAACACAGACTTCCAAGCATCTTCAGATATCCACTCTATCTCATACAACCAATACACGTGACCACACATATGTGAAAAAGAGATCTCCAATAAACGTATTTCGTGCTGCACTCATCTGTTGGTTCAGATCATCATCTCCCACACACATATATAATCAGTGCTTGGTTTATATTAAGATAGCAAATCTTCAAACAATAATGTACAGTCTTCAATCTACCCCACCCTCAACTCTTCAACCATCTATACCATTGAAAAGCGGATGGTGGAATGCCTAAATCCCTTGTTTTATGTCAATATTATTGTCATTTTAAACTCCAAGTGTATGAATTATGCTTGTACTTCAAAATATTACAGATTCAACCTATATCCTCCTCATCCCTCTTCAGTGTATTTGAATGGACATGGTCATATACATGAGGGGTCAGAGTGGTTTAAAGTCAGCATGGGTATGACAGTAATATTGACATCAACAAGGGATTTTGGTCTTCCATCATCAGATTTTCAATGGTATGAATGGCTGACGAGTTGGAGGTTGAAGTAGATTGAAGCCTGTCCATTATACTTTGAAGATTTACTATGTTAATATAATCTGAGCACTGATTATATATGTGTGTGGGAGATGATGATCTGGACCAATTGATGAGTACTGGTTCAGCATGACATATGTACATTGGAGATTATTTATCGTTTTTACATGTGAGCGGTCATGTGTATTGGTTGTATAAGATGATTTGAATAGCTGAAGGGAGCTTGAAGGTCTGTATTTAGATCTCCTACAATTATATTTAACTACCGATAAATTAAGTACTCTGATAGGGGTACCATGTTTCCACTTTGTCTTTTAACAAGTTTAGTTCAAATACTCTATCAAATATGTGATTTTATATTTTTCCTAGAAAAAATGATCAATGGATTAGATCAGCATTTCCCAACCTGTGGTACGCGTACCACTGGTGGTACGCGAGTTGCTGGTTGGTGGTACACGAAAAATAATCAATAATGGCGGACATAAAAAATTAAATCATAAAAATATCATAGAAACGTTTTTTCCTATAATTCATAAAAATTATTTTAATGAATAATATTATACAGTAAAGTTGTTAATATGTATAGTCGATGATCGAAAATCCAGCAATTAATATCGTTTTTTTTTTTTTTTTTGGAGTGCACTTTTAAATTTAGCCGTTAGCCACCAGTAACTTGAGATGTTGCCGCCACTGTTGTGATAGTGCTGCACTCTCATTCACTTCACCGCATGACTTACAAGTGACAGGTTATTGTTTGTGATTGTATCGTCTTTGTTTATTAAAATTTATTGATCCCTATATAACCTGCTTATTCGAACTTAGACATCGGAAGCCACACGTTTTTTTTTTTAAGACAATCCTTTTGATCTCTCTTCGAAATTGTATGATTTTGATTGGCTTCAGGTGCTTGCATATTTATCTGATATTTTTTGCAAATAAATGAACTTAAATTTGACACTTCAGAATAACTCGATAACGATCTTTAATGTTAATGATAAAATTGAAAGTATGATTAAGAAATTAGATTTTTGGAAACAGTGTATTGAAAACAATCAACCGGAAAAATTCGAAACTCTACATATTTTTTTGTTTGAAAATAAGGTTAGTCTGTCTCAAGATATATAGAAAATATAATAGCACATTTAACAGGATTAAAATTGTTTTTCATGGAATATTTTCCAAAACCCGAAAACACAAATGATAAGTGGATTTCAAACCCCTTCTATGAAGAAAATTTAGAAAAGGCTACATCATTATCAATAAAAGAGAAAAAAAAATTAATAGAATTATCGACACAATCTAATTAATTTTGGTTAAACATTAAAGAATATGAACAGTTTTCTGAGAAAGCTCTTAAATTATTATTACCATTTACTAGTATGGAATTAGTAGAAAGAGCTTTTTCTTCATATTTTTTTTTTTTAAAAAAAGTATTGAAACAGATTGAATGCAGCTGTAGACTTAAGGGTATATCTTGCATCTTCTGAACCAAATTTCAAAAAATTATGTTCTTCGAAACAAGCACAAGGATCTCATTAAATTTATTTTATAAAAACATTTGATTATGATAAAAAAATATATTAATTGGGTTTTTATAATTTTGTGTTTTTATTAAAACCATTTATTAGTAAATGAAATATGACAAAATAGTAGATAAATATGATACTTTGAACAAACACATACATATATGTTACAGTGAGTTTATAATTTCAGTGAGTTTATAATTCAGCATGACGTTTAGGCATGTTACAATGTAATTTGTCTCATTATGAGATGTGAATACATACATGGTCACCCTATAATATGTATAATGCAAATAAAATAACACACTCGCAATAACAAATTTCACAAAATACAATCATTTTTACAAAGTGGTACAATTTAGCATGATATACTACCAAGTGGTACGTGAGCCAAAAAAGGTTGGGAAACGCTGGATTAGATTATTGTTTAAATAAATGAACATAAATTGAAATACAACTTGGGGGGGGGGGTGTATAAGATATTAATGTGATAAAATTAGTAAGAAAAAAACTAATCAGTAATTTTTAAAAATATTTTTGATTATATAAATGTAAAATATTGTAAATATAGTAATTAATAAAAATGCCTTCTACGTTTGTAATAAATGAATATTTATTTTTGCATATTTCATTTTTTGAGATTTCACAAATGTCAATGAAAATAATATAAATCAATTTGAAATGTAGCTTTAAAAGTAATATGATTGATGTAACAATATTCATGCTTTTTTTCCCAAAGTGTTTCAGATAAGACTATATATATATTTAAAAAAAACAAACAGGTAAAATAGTCCGTTCTTTTCTCTTAAAAGTTTTGTCGTATGCTTTGGTTTGAGAGTATTTCACTCACTTAATAAACCAGTCTTTGAGTGCTAATCTCGATGTATTACATAATATTAATTGCTGGAAATGTTTATATTTACATATTTCATTATTTGAGTCGTATTAAGAATGTGTAAATTGAAAATTTTCACAAATGTCAATTAAAATAATATAAATCAATTTAAAACATAACTTTAAAACTAATATGATTGATTTAACAATATTCATGCTTTTTCCCCAAAATGCTTTTCTCTAAAAAACTTTTGTCTTATGCCTGGATTGAGAATTTTTCATTTACTTAATAAACCGGTAGTTTGAGTATTAATCTCGATGTGTATATATAAGAGTATATTCTACAAGAGAATGTTTACAGTTATCAACAATTATGGTAATAAATCTTGGACCTCGTTGCCTGTTGTGGTGATTGGCGCAATGCTGGATGTCTGCCTATTCAGCTGAAGCATTTGGATCTTTGCTTTGAGGCCCCAGGGAGGAGGATCATTGGGCAATGGATGACTTATTGGCAGTTGAGTTATGTAGACCATGTACAGATACTCATTAAACAAAATTATAGCAACTCTTTTATGGATATAATTGTTACTGAGTGTATGTACTTTTTATAAATCTGGTCAATAATTGTTTTACCTTGTAACATTGAACACCTTGTAATCCTCAACAGGTAACTGTACCCAAAAAATTTTGTAATCTTTTAACTAATAAAGGTTACTTTTGAAAGATAAATCTGAACAGTTATTGGTTTTTTGCTGATCCAGGTATTCAATACTTGCTTTGATGAAGATACTCTGTATTGAAAGTCTGTCTCATCAAAAAAGCAAAAATTATTAAGATTTATTACTTCAGTTGTTGACAATTGTCTGAAAAATCTTATAGAATATATTCTTATATATTATCTATAGTATATAGATATTATATAGTTTATTTTGTATATATATATATATATATCTTTATACAGATATATATATATATATATATATATCTTTATACAGAGCTTTTTTTTTGTCATATAATACAGTGGAATGAGATTCCGATACCTTTTTAAATATGTTTTTAATGTTTCAAATGTAATTAAATGAAATGGTATCACACATACATAATTACAATCCATATTTATATAATTCAAACAAATAAAAAATATAGTATTTTATGAATCAGATGAAATATGGATGGATTCAAATGTGCTCTCGTGCAGTAAGAAGTTAACTAGTCTATGTCTTCTTTGGTCACTCATGGTCAATGACTGATTACAGGGACACATGTACACCCAGTAATGTCTGATATTTTTGATTGAATGCACCCAAATACCAATTGACAATGTATGGAATATTTAATTTCTTTATTTTTACATAAATTTGACATTGTTATTTTTATTTTATTTATTTTTTAGTATAAAAGTTTATCCCAAGTTTAAAAATGAAAAACATTTTAGTTACTTTTCAACTGTTGGTCCCACTAATAAAAAGTTCAAAACAACAACAGAAAATATGGAAATATTGGCACAAATTGATCTTGAATCATCTCAAATGGAGAACATTATTCGGCCATAAACACTAACACTAAGAAAATGAATCGCGAGGATGTGTCAGACGAGAATTGGACAAAACTTTGGAAAGGACTATAAACTTTTATTCAATTATATAAAGTTTTACAATTTCATTTTACATTTAGTTACGAATTGTATATTTGTATTTGTTTATTTAACTTTAGATTTGTCATGTCTAAAGTAAAAAAAATTATGATAAATTTTGTTTAATTTTTTTTTTTTTTTTTTGCTTCATAGCATTTGAAAAGCTGCTTTAAATTTTATTTAAAGATATTTGAATATAATTTTCTTTAGTAAAAAACTTGACAAGAAGTAAGTTCCAGCATCTTTTTTTATTTTAGAAAAGCCCTAAGTCTATACCTGTATAGTTTCATGTTGGATTGTTAAAAATATAACAGAAAAAAAAAAATTAACTGCTGGTGACAGACTGGGGATTTAAATACACATGCCTATTATATTAAAATACTATGAAAATAGCAATAAATATGTGCATGCATTAATGTATAGCCACTTTTAAATATTACTAAATGTACAAACATATCTCAAGAGAGAAAATATTTATTTTCTATTTGTCATCTATCCTTTAGACATTCCAACTACTCTGAAAACAATCACATATTTTTACATTTATTACAACAAAAATTTGAGAAATGTCATCAACTCCTGCCTTTCCTCGCACAGAAATACCATCTTCAACCTCCAAGAATCCATAGAAACAGGGGTCTTTGCAGTTATTAGACTTTCAGTTTTTCTCATCTATGCTCTCTGGTTGCTCCGATGTGCCATTATCCTTGACCAGAGAGTACATTCAGCCAATCAAGAGCTCTTGGACCTAATTTGCACTCTCAAAACCTGAGATACCAAACTAGCCCCACCTCTACTCCTCACAGACACTTGGACAATCCTCCAACTCCCATCCTCTCAGCCTCTGTCATAGGACTCAATCATGAAGACATGCATTTCTAACCAGCCTGGACTACACATGATTTTCCCTCTCCACTTCCCATTCCCTTTTTACATGTATCCTTCCCCTCTTACCATGTTGCTCCTGAAATTTTATTTGTTTCAACTGTATCTGTTTTTTTTTTTTTGATGAATAAACATCTCATCACTGAGAGAAAAAAAAATTAATTTAAAAATAGATTTAAATTATGAATAATTGAAACTATGATGAGAAAAAGAACAAAGGAGAGAGGGATATAAAAGTGGCAGCTTGGATATTGTTCTTCAGCCTAGTATGCATTTTGTGATCAAGTTATTCCAGTTATCAATTTCTTATTAGTCAGGATTGCTATTAGTGTTATTGCTATATAGTCGGGTTTGTATTATTCATTCAATTTGGAGTCTAACTATACAGAATTCAGACTCAGAGTTTTGGATAACTTTAAATGCTGTAACAAACCAGTCATTACTGCTATAGCCTACATAATGCAGAAGTCACATAAGCCATAGGAGTATTTGGCAGGACTTCAGGCCCAAAATCCTCTGCAAATCAAATGAAGCCTCACCTTGAACCAACATCCAAACAAATGCCTAGATTGTAAATAGATGCTGCTGCATACTCTCTCTCTCTCTCTCACATTGTTTAACAGAAACCTGGAAGGAAAGCCATGAAGCCATTGATGGAGAAATAAAAGACCAACCACTTGGATAATAAAACAAATAAAAACCTAGATACTTTATATTTATTTTAAATGAACTTAACAAAAAACTATTACAAAATTTAGCCTGAACTAATCATTTATAATTTTCTATGTAAATTTTTATTATGCTGTTTTATGTTATATTATTATATGCATGCTTAAATAAATATTAATGTTTACTTAGTTATTATTTTGGTCTATTCTCTTCTCTCTTGTGACTGCATCACTATTAATTTAAGAGTATAGTTATTTTTGTGTGTGCTAAGTTAAATGTGCTGGACCCTGGTTAAGAGTATGAGCTAGCAATGAGATATCTCAAATGCTGGATTGTGTGTCTATTGTCTGAAGAATGCTGACTATATAATCTATGGCTGGCTGGCACCTGAAGTTGATCCTCAAAATAAATTCTTTGGATGGCAGGGGTTTGAATCTAGCAGTAGAGAAGTGCTATAGCCTGGAAATGTGATCATAGGTTATGCTTTGTATAGTATCCATCTGGTTATAGGAACCATTTATTGTTCATCTATCAATGGTATTCTACTTCTCTGCTTGAAGGGCTGGTCCATTTCTGTAATATTTTTAAAAAATTATTATAAAAGGGATTTAAATCCAATTAAATAATATCTTTATTTTGGACCCCATTGGCTGAAGTGTTAAGAGCAAACTAAATTGATTATAAACACCACTTGGGAAAACGAATGGCAGAAGCTAAAATATTTGGATTTGCTGGTCCATAGAGAAAGCAGAGCTCTACATTATTGCATGATTGTTAAGCCTCTTGAGGTCAGAGGTTTTACCCACCCGAAATCCATTTCACCTACAGCACATAAATTCAAAGGTTTAAATGCATTTTTATTTAGGAATCAAAATTTGTGTAAATTTGAGGCTGATAGGAAGACTAATATTGCATGCTATATAAAAGATTTGTTAAGTGTCAGATTCAGCTACAGATTAATTACAAAAAAAATAGATCAAATTTACAGAAAATCAATAACTAACCACATAAATAAAGATAAACCACAAATTACCCTCCCTTATATTCCCAAATTATCACAACAGATGATAAAGACTTTGGCTGGTGAATTTAAGGTTGGCTTCCACACTCCCCCTAATACTAACAGACTTATTAATAATTCGAAGGATAGAACAGATTCATCTCAGACACCCCAAGTCGTATACAGTATTTCATGCCCTCAGGCTGGATTCAGTGTCACATACTATGGGGAAACCAAGGTCACTGTTCATAATAGAGCTGCTCAACACATTTATACTTACAGAAGAGCAAAGAAGAACAACGATAACCTCAATATTCTTCGAACATGAGAAGCAGGCTGGCCATGTGTTTGAACCTGGCAACCCCAAGATAGTATGCTCTGAAGCCAATGACTGCAAAAGAAAAATCAAGGAGGCGTATTTTGTTATCAGTGATAACAATTCCATCAATAGACGCGACACCTGTTTTTCTATCTCAAAAAAATGGACTAACTAATTTGCATTCACATTTGCATATTTTATTAGTTAGCAACATTACATAAATGATTTATAACTTATGTTGGCCATGAATATGAGGGAAAATCTCAATAGTGCTCAGCCCATTTAATTGTTTTGGTTTTTGCAACTTCTTCGTCAGGGGTAAATCACTTTTATATGCTATTAAATATATAATGTAATTAAAAAGAAGAGAAAAAAATGGTCAGAAATGATAAATAATTTATTATTGGGGGTTTGGAGTTGTTTGACCACTTCGGTCGATTAAAATATTTAGTCGAACACTTCATTCAATTTAAAAACAAAAAGAAATAATGAAAATAAAAGAACTACCTGACAATAGTTAGGGGGGATTAGAGTTCATATTAATTGGATGGATTTTTAAGTAGAAGAAAAAAAATCTGTTTTGTACATGGATTTCGGGAATGAAAATAATGTTAAACAAATAAAATAAAATGTTTTTTTTTTTTTAGAATTAGTAATGGAAGTAGAATGAGAATTTTTATTATTTAAAGTAAAATAATATTTTAGAATAAATATACAATAATAAATAAAATGAAATCTATAATAAAAATTTAAATAAAATGTAAAATAATGTAAGTGTAAATTGTATGTAGAATAAGAGTCATGAGGGTAGATGCAGTTGATGGTTGAGAAAAGAGTATTAAATGTATTGATGTCACTGTTGTGAACTTAAGACCCATAACAGACTAAATGGGAGGGATCATCTGATAGGATGAGGTTCCAGTAGAAAGGTTCTGGACCCATCTGACTCACTGGCAGAAGTCATCTTAGTCCATTATCTAAAATAAATATGTGCCCAGGAAAATAGATCCTGAAAGCCGCAAGTCAGTTTCATGGGAAGGAAAAATCCCATCATATAATAAATAAATCTTGTTTTAGTGTAAGCCAAATGGAAAATGGATTAATACTACCATTCACAGTGACTCCATTTTATCTTCTAGGATTCAGACCCAGGAGAAAATCATGAGTTCATTCAATTGGCTGGCAGAGAAATTCCAGGATAGAAGTTAATTATTTTTATTGCAATGTGTCTGTGACTTACAGCATTTTTCCTCTTTATACACATCAGAAAGATGCATGTTGTTCTTCATGATCATCACCCATGATATAATTCATTGTAAATCAACCTAGATTATGGCCTGGTGAGAAAGAGCAGCATAAAGTCACCCTCTGTACTTTATTGATCTATATGCAATTGGACTCTTTTGTTATAAAAATGCATAAATAAATAAATTGTCAGAGCTAAAATGGGTCAAACTGACACATTTTACCTTTCAAACATAGGGCGGGGGGGTGATGCAATACCAGTGAAGATATGTGTTATAAAACACACATATGTAGCTCATGTTACATATTTTTCAATTAAAAAAATGATCAGATTTATTAAAAAGAAATAAAATCAAATAAACAAAAATAGTCAAAAAGTTATAATTGATTAAGGAGCAGTTTTAAAAAGAAAAAAAGATTGCATTATATTCTGTTTTATAAAGAAAGAGAATGGGGGTAAGGAAAGATCTATAAACTTTTTTTTTTAAAAAAAGTAAATATCTAAAATTAGAATAAAATAGGGGAAAACAGGCAAAATTCACTATAAGTATTGCCACACACACAGCAAGCTAGAGTAATCAATGGATGCCAGAAGGCTTGTGCATAAAATCTCCATCTAGTGCCTACTCATCCAATATCTCCAGACTAGTTTCTGGCTTGTGGCCTTTGTCAGTGAGGAGCCTGGGGATATTGGATGAGTAGGCACTAGTTGGGGATTTTATACACAAGCCTTCTGGCATCCATTGATTACTCTAGCTTGCTGTGTGTATGGCAATATGTATAGTGAGTTTTGCCTGTTTTAACAACACTTATACACAAGCACAAGAAGTTGGTGGTCATGTGTTGTTTATTGGCTTAAAATAGGGAAAGTTAGAAATAAACATTTAAAAATTTCTTTTATAAATTGTTATAAATTAAAACAAGCAAATGTGAAAATAGAATAAAAATTAATTAGTAAAAGCTTTGGAATGCAATTAGTTTATAAGATTTATGATGATATTGGAATAGTATTAATTAAAAGACTATGTAAACTATCAATGAAATAGTGGATTAATCTAAGCAAAAGATTACATTAAAGGAAATGTAAAATTTAACTAAAAATAGATTTAAATTATGACTAATTAAAGCTATGATGAAAAAAAGAACAAAAGAGAGAGGGATATAAAAGTGGAGTTTGGCCATTGTTCTTCAGCCTGGTCTGCATTTTGTGATCAAGTTATTCCAGTTGTCAATTTGTTATTAGCCAGGATTTCTATTACTGTTATTGCTAGAGTCTGGTTCATATTATTCATTCAATTCGAAATCCAGCTATACAGAATTCAGACTCAGAGTTTTGGAGAACTTTGAATGCCATAATAAACCAGTCATTACTGCTGTGGTCTATGTAATGCAGAAGCTACTTAAACCATAGGAGTATTTGGCAGGGATTCATGCCTAAAGCCCTCAGCAAATCAAATGAAACCTCACCTGTAACCATCACCCAAACAAATGCCTAGATTATAAATAGATGTTGTTGCATACTCTCTATATATAATTGTTTGACAGAAACCTGGAAAGAATGCCATGAAGCCATCGATGGAGAAATAAAAGGCAAACAAGATAGAAAATAGAACAAATGAAAATCTAGATAAAGATACTTTTAAATAATGGTCTATAGACACTTTATATTTATTTTAAAGAACTTAATGAAGGACTATTACAAAATTTAGCATGAACTAATCATTTGTAATTTTCTATGTAAATTTTTATTATGTTATTTTATGTTATATTATTATATGCACGCTTAAATAAATATTAATGTTTGCTTAGTTATTATTTTAATCTATTCTCTCTCTGTCTTTTGTCACTGTGTCACTATTAATTTAAGAGTATAGTTATTTTTACATGTGTTAAGTTAAATGTTCTGGACCTTGGTTAAGAGTATGAGCTAGTCATGGAATATGTCAAGTGCTGGATTGTGTGCTTGTCTAAAGCATGCTGACTATATAACCTAAGGTTGGCGGGCACCTGAGGTTAATTCTCAAGCCAAATAAAATGCTTTGGATGGCAGGGGTTTGAATCTAGCAGTCAAGAAGTGCTATAACCTGGAAATGTGATCGTAGATTATGCTTTGTATAGCCTCAATTAGGTTATAGGTAGTTGATGGTTCATCTATTGATGGTATTCTATTTCCCTGCTTGAAGAGCCAGTCCATTTCCACATTTTTAAAAATTATTATAAAAGAAATTTCATCATCATCATCATCATCAACCATTATCAATCCACTGCAGGATGAAAGTTTCTCCAAGTTCAATCCATCTTCTCTGATCTTTAGCTTCTCTTCTTCACATTACCCCTGCACACTTTCTTATTTCATACATCCATCTCACATAAATTAGGCTTAATATGTAAATGAGGCATTTAAATATTCAATTTTTCGAGAATGAAACACATAAATTCTTTCTGTTGATTGCATTTTGATCTTTTACAATTTCCCAAACCTACTTATATTTTCTTTTTTTTTATTGTCTCTAATATTCTTTAAAAATTGTCTTTAATATTCTTTAAAAATCACATTTGACATTTTTAAATATTTAAAAACTAACTTGCAAAACAAACAATGTATATATATCATCAATTAAGTTAATTTAGACATTCTTTCAGAAAATGAATGAAATTTTTTTTATTTAGTTTTTTTTTCTAGTTTAGAATCTGATATTTTCTTTAAAGCAATTACAATATTTGATAAGATCTTAACATCATGTCAATTCTGACAGATAATGACATTATATATACCATAGCTTTCTTTGTTTAGCATTAAGATCAAGTTTATTTATTTTTATTTTTAAAAATAAAAGATGTTTTTAGTATACATGTTTATTCTTTTTGTTTTAAATAACAATCAACCAATTAGAGTGTAAAAATAACCAAATATATTTTAGAAACATACAAAAAAATCATATTCATAGCAAAATCATCGAGTGAAAATTATACCAAAAAAAGTAATCAACCAGAAGGTATCTGTGGGTCAAATAAAAGCAGTATCCCTTAGATCTTAGCTGACTGTCCAAAACATGTGGATTTCTTCAGACTTTTTATTCAAATAAAATAACAACATAAACATTATGGGATTTTTTACATTATAAAAAAATCCAGAGATCATTATCATTTATGATGGGGTTAATACAACATTCTAAAATTGCAGAACCACCATGCTTTTTTTGAAATAAATGAACATTTCCTAATAATAGTGAGAGCAAGAAGATTAAGATTACTATAACTCAGAGAAAACTTTGGTAAACCAGTTATAAAAAGATGAATTTAAAAGTGATTATAGAAGAGTAGGTCACATCAAAATATTATGAAGAGTCATAAAAAAGAGCAGTGAATTTTAGATATCAGCCATGATTTTCTCTGAATATGCACAGTTTCCAATGATTTGACTAAGTGGTGATTCTAAAAAGAATAAAGTTAATAGGAGAACTGTGTTTTGTTCAATAAATGTCTGGAAGAAATGCTACATCTTTTTCAAACCTGCCCATATTTTTTAACAAATTATATATATAAAATTTGTGTGCAATTTAAAAAATGTATAACTTTATTAGTATAAAATACATATTTAACTCATCAGGTAGAACAAAAGAAACTATTAAATTACAGTTAATAAAGTTCTTGCCTAGAACTGACAGAATATTGGGGGTTTGAATTTTTAATGTTTTTCAACTTTTTTTAAATATCAGTAATACTATCATATTTTTCAAATCATAATAATAAATAAAATCAAGTCATACATCATGTGACTTAATCTGATAAGCTTGTATTACAAAATAAGATAATGAGCATGCTAATAGCTCTAAACAAGCTTTATCGATAACTGCCACAAAAGCATTTAAAATTTCTATCTAGAATTATCCCTATCATCAAACCAGTTTCAAGCTAATGGTTCTCATCAGTGAGATACTAGGATATTCAGACACTAGATCTAAAATACCAATTCAAGGTCAGCACTTATTTGATTGATACTTAACTATTAAGAAGAAGTGGTGGCCTTGAGTTGGTATTTTAATTCTAATGTTTGCTTATTCTAGTGCCTCACTGATGAGAGCCATTAGCTTAAAACCAGTTTGGGGATGGAGATAATTCTAGATAGAGATTTTAAATGCTTTCTCTTACAACATTTATCAGTAAAGCTTGTTTAGAGCTATTAACATGTTCATTATTTTATTTTCAAATCATTAACCATGTGACATTTAGACATTTGTTATAGAGTTTTGATAACAACTTTTCTATTTTTTAATCTTTTTAAAAAATATCTACAATAATTCTAATATTTCTTGTAGCTTTTTCCTATTCTTCATAATTTAATTTGATGAATCAGATTTTCAGCTGCTATAACTGTAGAGGCAATTTTCATTTCTTGTTTTTCATATAGTAATGTATTAGGCAAAATTAAATTGGTATTGTATTTTGTATTATTTATTGAATACTTCATAGAGTATATTTATGTACTTATATGAATTCTTTGACATGTTTCTTAATGTTATTTTTTAGTTTAGTGTTATTTTATTCTCCTTATTGCTAGAACAACTTTTCTTCCATTAATTTTTGTTTTTGTTCTTTTATCTTCTCTTTAATTCTTCTAAATAGATTTTTAAAGGTTATTTGTATGTTCTTTCTTTTCTTCTATAGTGTTTTATTTTAATCAAAAACTTACGGAATTATTGCTTTTTTGTATGAGCTATCGAGTAGCGGTTCTTAGTAGAGCATCTGTATCTTTCTACTGATTGTATTCAGATCTGAATCATATTTGAAATCTATTAGTATTTTAAAATAAGTTTCAAGTTCTTGCTTAAATCATTGAAATATTTTTGAACATTATGGATATTTGTTCTGATCATACTGGTTTTCTTAATAGCTTTGCACATATTTTGCATCTCACTACATGATTATTATTTCTTAAGTTCATTCTATCAAGAAAATCAGATTCTTAAGCGACATATTTTTTTGTTAGTCAAAATATTCAACTTTGCAGCTATTTTGTCTGAATGCTTTCATTTTCATTTTGGATGTTTTTGTTTTTTTTTTTTCAAAAAAAGAATTCATAATATACAATTTTTGTTTTTTGCAAATTCCATAATCTTTTATTTCTATCTCTTTTATTCTTTAATTGCTTTACTTATGTATTAGACCTGCTATCTGTATTTACAACAGCAAAGTGCTTGCTTGTGATAGCAGAATGCCTTTTTTAATAGTACAAAAAAATAATAACACATTGCAATACTAAATAAAAACAGTTAGTTGTGCTTTTCTAATATGGTATGTTGCCATCGCAAGCACCTCACCCCCTCACTGGAGAAAAGTATGGCATTCTGCAGTCGCAAACGTGGGCAGCAGCATGTCTAATATGAAAGTACCACAAATTTCCCAAAATGATTTTTAAATGTTGTTTGGTCTTTACTTCTTATATAAATCATCAGTTTGTTTATTTCAATTAAAACTTATTGGGTATAAATCTGAATTAACATCTTTTGATGTATTCCATTAAGTTACAGGTGATCAAATGATTTGCTACTTAATGTGATGTTCAAAAATCAGATGTAACAGGATGAACTTTGGTCCAGGAATTTTTAGTGAATCTCTTTTACTAATCTGCATAAAGCATTCCATTAAATTATATAATTAATTTTGTTTAATATGCCTTTTATCTCTATAAAATTATTCTTTTATTTTTTATTTATTCTGAAGTCTCCAGTACTTATGTTTCTATAACAAAACATACAACTTTTCATAGTGTCTCTTCCTGTTTTCTTTTAATTTCATAAAGCACTTAGCTGTTTCATTTAATATTAAAGTTTTCTTTTCACTTTGTGCAATTTTCCTTAACTTGAGCATGATCTGCTATTCCTCCTCCTCCTCATCATCATTGCCAACCATTATCAATCCACTATTGGTTGAAGGTCTCTCTCTACAAGTTGAAACCATCTTTTCCAATCTCTAACCTCTCTTCTCCACATCACACCTGCACACTTTCTTATTTCATTCATCCACTTCACACATGGTCTCTTTCTAGGTCTTTTACAATCTCTTGGAACCCAATTTATGGTTTTAATTATCCATCTATTATCATTTTTTTTAACAATATGTCCAGTCCAACTCCATTTCAGCTTTTAAAGTTATTTAAATGCAAGGTCCATTATCAAATGACAATTTAGATCTGAACCCAAGATATCCTCGGTGCTGCTATCTTTAGTCAACTGTCATTATTTTGGTTTATGATTTTACAGCTTCCAGAAAATGAAGATGCTGGGCCTCCAAACAACTAATGTTCTGTTTCTTCGTCCTATCTTTAAGTCTAAAACCATCGATATTGTTGTCAGTCATTATTATAAGTGTAAAATAAAATCAACATTCCTGCATCCATATATCCATTTATTCATCTTGCCTGCAAGAAAAAATACATGATATCAGTTATATACTATCAAGTATTTGAAGAAAAAAAAAGGTCATGGTGTTTTCTTCATCTCAAATGAAAAAATAAAATCTAGTATGGACACGATATTGGCTAAAGCATATTGTGAGTAGTTCACCCACGTTCATCTAAGCAGAGAATAACGGCTCTATAGTAACGGAGTTAAAGAATGACAAGAACATAATAAATAGACATTAGGTATCGACGCTATCCAATTTCCTTTAAGATGGAAAAAGAAAACTAAAAGTATCAAGTAATAACAAATTTCTTTCCGCAATGTTTTCATGATTATTGTTTTATAACTACTATTAATATTAAAGAAATTAAATATGTAATAAATAGGATATTAATTGGGAAAAGGGGGGGGGAGGACAATAGATTGATTTAATTAAATAATTATAATATACAGTATAGGGTATATGAGCACAGACTTTCACACGACCACCGCTCACCACTCTATTTCATATCACTCATGCACTTGAACACATATATGTTGAAAAGATAAATACTCACCAATATGCGTATTTCATGCTAAACCAGCAATCATCAGTTGGTCCAGATTATCATCTCTACATATATATGCAATAAGTTATTAAATAATTATAGGGGGATATTTTAAGAAAGATATTTAAGAAACAAATATAATGAAAAGTTAAGATTGTTTGTTAGAAAACGGGTATTTGTATTTAAGACCTATAGAGGTCCCTAATATCGCATTTTATACGCATGTGTTTGAGGCAACAGCCTTAATGAATATTACTTATATGTATTATGGAATATTTGTATCTATTGTTTTTAATGTATTTTTTAGTTATTCCTTGATTAAAACTATAAAATAATGGGATCAGCGACAGCTGCTTTACAAGCAGTTGTCCCGGGTTAGCGGGTTCGCTTCCCGTCTGGTGCTATGACACATGAGAAAATATATATATATAAATAATAAACATCAAAATAAAACTATAAAATAATATAGTCAAAACACTGGAGAATATTATTGTACATTATAATAGTTCATATTATAATAAATCAAGATTAATAAAGAAGTTTGTGTGTGGTTTGTATGTATATTGAAACTAATGGGCTATTTTTAAAATAGAAGACTGCGTTTGTTTATTTTTTAATTTATAACCACTATTACACAAAACGTAACTATTATATACACCCACGCACATATCTATACAGACACAAAAATCACTAAACAATTTTATGAATAGTTTGATTTTTTTGGTTATATTATTTATTTACAAGATTAAGTAAGCAGGATATATGTATTTTTTATGTACGGAGTTAATCCCACGGAATATATCACAGTATTTGGTTCATTGCAAGTCTTAGGAGTTTGATAAATTACCAGTCAGAAAACGCATTAAAAAATCTATTAGGGTAAAGAGTGATGAGGTAATTATTTTCGAATTGCATTCAAAAGCATGTGGTAGATGAAACATATCAAGCCAAGAGGCTGACATCAGGTGATATTTTAATACGTAAATTAGCAGAGAGGTGAAACAATTTTTTTTTTAAGAATATTACATTATACTTAACAATATATATATATTCTGTGTAAGCAATGGTAATATATATATAGCGGCTACTTAAATTTATAATACTTAAATATTTTATTTTAAACGCTAGTACCATAATAATAACATGTTTTATTGGATATGGAAGTGCACAAATTAAATAAAGTGTGTGCATGTGTATGTGTATAAATAATTTCACGGAATAATCACACCCGAATACGAGACTAGGACGTGATTGTTCTGTGAATTAAAAAAAATTATACAGTATTATCCTAATGATAATCGTTCTTGATAAATAATAATAACTAAAGTAAGAACTTTATAATAAATTCTAGTCGAAGATTTCCAAACAATACATACATACATATATATATACTCACACAGTGGCCACCTGTAAAAGAGTGTGGCCATTCTAAATCCAAGGAGAAAGAAAAAAATTTTAAAGCTGCTCTAGAGATGAGTTTTGCGCTACGTATGAAAGCCAAGCTATGAACCACAAACGTGTTCTCCTATACAACATGGTGGTTCATTTTTTCCTGTTTGATATTTTGTAATGCTGCCTTAATTTTTGCAGCCAAAACTGTTTTTTTTTTTTTTTTCTGAAATAGTTCAACACAATGTCTAATTGTAGTTCTTCAATACATTTTATTTCTATGCCATATCTTCATAATGTAAACAATCAATATTATCTTTCCCATGAAAATTATTCTTACGTAAATAAGTAAGTCTTGCATCGATCATTTATTTTAAATGTCTAATCCAATAAGGATATACTTTTACAATAGCCATAGTACCACACGTCCAACAAGTTGAAAAATAAGTTAGATTTTTAAAATTTTGTTAAGCATTCTTAAATGAAACTTTCCTATTTGCTTTATATTGTATTGATAGGTTATCCACGTTTTACATCCATAGTAAAATAACAGCTCTATATACATCTTAATTGCAGTTATTTCCTTGTAATGAAATACCTAAAAAATAGTAGCAGTACTTTGCAGTCTTTGTGGATCTCAGCATTTTATGTATATCTTCCCATTCACAAAACTACCAAACTATTTAAATTGGTTTACATTTCCAAGTTGATAAACCATCCATGCTGAAAGTCACTAAGGATTTTTTAAATCTCTGGATAACAAGGATTTTAAGTTTTATAAACATTAATTAACAAATGAAAGTCTTTGTACATTGATATCAAAATGTTAAACAAATTCCGTAGGTATAACAATCATCAGCATAGATGTAATTACAGAATCTAAGAAGATGAAGGTCTTTGCTTTTGATTCAAATTAAAAATTCCAACCATGATTGCATTTTGATCAAGTCACCTATAAACAATCCAAAGACCATTGTCATAAAAATTGAAAACAATTTTGGTGTGCAGATACTACATTCTTGTTTTACATTATTTTAAAATTTCAAATGCTTCAGATTTTCCACTTGTAATACTCCTTTCTTTCATTCCATCATGTAGAAGTTGTACAATATGGATAATTTTTGATGGCCAACCAATAGATTTCAAATAATGATGCAAACAGGTTTGATTATCTAAATCAAATGTCTCCACCAAATCAATAAAAAAAATCTGAAGGTTTGTGATGATGGTGTTTTAGTTGTATTTATATGTTGGACTATTTCTATCATCTAATACTAGTATTGAATGTCTTTAGAAAAATTATTCAACTAATAGTAATAGTACACAGATTAGTATATGCATAATGTTTTGAAGGTATTATTCTCTCCTCTTCTTCAAGTGTTGCTGACCTGACCAGTGCAATTGAAGGTGGACTTTTAGATTCTTGAGTATTGGAATTTTAAGGTAACATTCTAACCAACTGATTCATCCTACCAAAGGCAACAGTCAACAGAAATTTCATATACTTATCTATGAGGTTCCTCCTTATTTTTCCACTTTTTTCTAAGAACGTGTAAAGAAATCAGGAAGAATCTTATAAACAAGTAGATAAAATTTCTACTGACTGTTGCCTTTAAGCAGGATGTCTCAATTGATTAGAGTGTTACCTTAAAATTCAATACTTAAAGAATCTAAGGGCCCAGGTTCAATTCCCATGCTAGTACTGTCACAGGTCAGACCAGCAACACCTGAAGAAGAATTGAGAAAAATACCTCTTGAAACATTGTGCATATACTAACCTGTGTGTCAGTATTAACAGCTGAATGTATTTGGAATATTTAAATAAAGTTAAATTTTTCTAAAGATAGACAATGCAAATAGTCCAACATATAATACAAATAAAAGAAATATATAAACTATTCTTTTATGGCCAACACTTTTCTTCCATTTGCCTGATAATAAAAACCATATCTATAATGCTTCTTAATTCTCTAAATCCACAGTAACCATTCATCAATGATTGGAAGCAACCTATTCAACACAATTTTTGAAAGTACCGTTGTTGTAGTGGACAATAATAAATTTGCATGGTAATTACAGCAATCAAATCTATTCCTTTTATTTTCAAAAATTGGAGCAACAGAAATATCTTTTAAATCAGGAATTACCACTTCATGGGTCTATATATTTCTAAAATATTCAAATATTTTGAAGCTAACATGATCATATTTTAATCCTTCTACAGGTATTTGATCAGGATCTGCAGCCTTTCCATTACAAAGAGCTGTTTTGACTTCACTAAGCTGGATACCTTTGATTAAATCTAAATGAATAAGTTGAATAGATATATCATTAAAGGTCATTATCTCTATTCTATCATTATTCCAAAAAAGATTAAAATACTCTTTCCACCTAGTCAAAATATCATTGTCATCATAGACACAAGTGCCGTTTCTGAATTTAATATAATTTTGATATTATTTCTCAAACCATATGTTGGTTCAGTGCATCAGAAAACAAGATTAGCACATGTCTAAGATTTAATCTACTAATCATTTGTAAACCATCTTATCATTAATTATTATTATACCAAGCAAAAAATGGCAGGTTTCTTTTACTCAGACCACTAGGATTATTGTCCCCAAAACAGGCATGATTTTCGTTTTTAGTGAACTCAAGAACAAATTTACCCATAATGCACTGTTTAAGAGATCGCATGCCTCAGTTATATAACAATCCTGAAGATCCAAATTAGAAATTTTAATATTTTAACAAATGTTGAAATTTAATATATACAGTAGGTAAAGAACAAACATCTCTTTTTTTATGTGATGTGAATGAGATCTACTTTTTAATCCAAATATTTTAATCTCGAAGCATGCTAATCTATGATCTATTCAATGATTTCCACTGCAGATGCAAGCGTAATGTCAAATTTTGTTTTATTCTGATATTTAACTATAATAAAATCTATTATACACCAATGTTTTGAGCATGGATGCATTCATGTTCCTTTGTGATGATTTTTATGCCACATATGTTGCAAAAATTCAGTAGCAATAGACAATTATAATTTATGGTACCAATACTATTTTATTAAATTTCCTTCCAGTTCTCCTTTTTATTTTATTTTTTTGGTTAGAGGTGTAGGAGAGCTCTGCTGATGGCTGCTGGACAGTTGAAACTGTAGGAAAGAGGAGATAAAATAAATCATTATGTTAAAAGTGCATTGTAAAGTGTAAATTGTGGTGTATATGGTGTATTATATTATAATACTATTTTTTCCCAATAATGTTTGGGCAATGTCTACTATTTATACCATCTCACACATTAAAGTCTTCAAAAAGAAAAAAGTGATCTTTTAATGATATTGCGATACTAGTGATATCAGCAAGGAATAAAGACTTCTTGTATTCTCGGAAACTAAGCTTGGAATATAAGGACAATAAGATGAGCATTAATACTATTGTTCAAGGTGAGTTTAAACACCATTAACCTTTTACTGATACAATGAGGAATTCCAAAAATAGGACATACTATATTTGATTTTACAGCAAATCCAAAATCAAACCTTCTTTCCCTCATTGATATGCCTTTCCAAAAACACCTGTAGCCATTCACTTTAAATGTTCATCCTCTGGAAGATTCGTTTCATTAAGAGCATCTATATCATTCTTAAGTTTTGATAGTTTCTTAATCATCATCACTGTTCTCCATTCTGATCTTGTAGAGTTTGTATCAATAAAGTTCACACATCATTTATCCACATTTAAAAATAAATAAATTTATAATACATATCTTTAGTTACTACCACCAATTATCTTTTTAACAAGTTATTTTCTGTGTTAACCTAGCCTGAATGTATGAGGTGGATCATTTTAAACTACATTTTTTTATAGGTCACTTTAACTTCCATAATCATCATCAATAGTATTCTGTCCCATAGACAGGTCCAGAGAATAGTCACATTATCAATTTATCCATTTTCCACTCCATTTTCTTCATTGCCCAGCTCTTCAATTCCATGTAACTCTTCCCATCTCTCATATCATCCAACAATGTCAATCTTTTTCATTTTTTCCTTTTGCTTCCACTCACTATTTCTTCCTTTTGCTTCTATTCATCATTCCCTCCAAAACATCATTCAATAAAATATACTTTTTTTAAATATGTGTCCAATCTAGTTTCTCTTTCTCTTTTTAATTTCCGCAATCAATCTTCTTTTGGCATTAACTTTTTTCAAAACTTCTTCATTTATTTTATTCATCCAATTGATTTTTTATATTCTCTGTGTCCACATCTCAAAGGCTTCCAATCTGTTCCTAAATTTATTACTCACTGTCCATGGTTCACAACAATACAATAGTATACTCCACACATAGTATTTAATTAACCTTTTTCTTAATTCTCTCTTCAAAGTCCACAAAATATTTATTTTAAGAAATGTGTCATTTGCCAATGATATTATTCGTAATTTCCATTATGGGCAGTAAGATACCTAAGGCTACCTAAACATATAATCTTTGCCAAACTTCTTAAATTCAGTTTCAAACTGACTCAGATCCCAACTAATGATTTCCAACCTACAAAGTCTGTTTCTGCCACTGATTTCTTAACTTTTAAGGGCTTGGGGTTAAAAAAATGAAAAATGAATTGGGCAGTCAGAAATGTGAGGCAGTTAAAGAATGAAAATTGCACATAAACACAAATACCTTTGCTGCAGTTGATTTAAAGATATATCTTTTGGCATGAAAGGTTCAAGATGACTGGCCCCTGCACTAACATAAGTAATTGAAGAAAAAAATGAGACAGAAAAGTCTATGTATTGGAATCAGTATTTAGCCTTTGCTGAATAAAAATTTTATCTCACAAGAGGAGATATTCTTGTTTGAGCATTGCTCTTTAGTATTCAAAGTTAGCCTTATCCAAATGTTCTTCAATTACCTGTTACACGTGAAGCTCATAGGTAGGCTGAGAAACAATTGCATAAAATTATAAAGAAAATCCAAGTAATAATTTATCTTTTAAAAAAGTAGAACTACTTAATTAAAATATATAATTGAATGCAATAGGATTATTTTGATATTATTATGAGGGCATTTCATCTCTTGAGATATCTATACATCTCAAAGTTCTAAACTCTTTGCACAAATCATTATCATTCTCCTTTGGCATTAGAAACTGAGTGACACATTGGCTGTACAAACCACCATCTAAAATTTTAAAGGTTTTGAGTTTATTGCCACCTAGTGGTTATTAGTGAAACTATATAGCTTGTAAATGATAAAATTATGAATATCACTGTAAGAAATTAAATATCTTAGTAATATAAAGTATGCCAGAATAAATTGTGACAATATACTGGAATGCAGTGTCACATCCTATGATTATCAAATATTATTAGCCTTGATTGTATTTATATATCAGACTATTTCCATCTTTTAATATAAGTATTGAATGTCTTTAGAAAAATTTAACTTTACTTAAAATATTCCAAATACATTCAACTATTAGTAATAGCAAATCAAACAAGTTTAGTATATGCACAATGTTTCAAAAGGTATTATTCTCCTCTCTTCTTCAGATATCGCTGCCCTGACCAGTGACAGTACTAGCATGGAAATAGAACCTGGACTTTTAGATTTTTGAATAATACATTTTAAGATAACAGTCTAACTAACTGAGCCATCCTGCCAAAGGCAACAGTATGTAGAAATTTCACATACTTATCTATGAGGTTCCTCCTGATTTCTCTACTTTTTCCTGAGAGAAAAGTTGATTAGGGGTTTCCATACATTATATATAATCACATGAGATTGACTTTATGGAGTTGTCACCATTGTCATGTGAGTAGCATCTTTTTTTCTTTCTACTGAGGTGGCTCAGTTGGTTAGAGCATTAACTTAAAATTCAATATTCAAGAATATAAGGGTCCTGGTTTGATTCCTATGCTAGTACTGTCACTGGTCAGGCCAGCAACACTTGAAGAAAAGGGGAGAATAATACCTCTCAAAACATTGTACATATAGTAACCTGTGTGATTATTAAGAACAGTTGAATGTATTTGGAATATTTAAATAACTTTTTTGAAAGACATTCAATACTTATATTAGATGATGGAAATAGTCCAATATGTAAATACAATTAAAATACCATCATCACAAACCCTTAGGAAAACATTATTAGTCTTAGTATCTAACATTTAGTTATCTTCACTGGAATTCAACAATAAAGGGATAGACTGCCATTAGGGATTATCAAGGGCCTATCAGTTTTGAACCCCATCCAATAAAATTATCACTATCAGAAATCGTCAAGGATTATTTACCAACTATAATATCCCTAATATCTCATTACTTTTAATAAGCTTCTACCAGTGAAGGGTTAAACCATTATCAAATTCCATCAGACATAGTATCCTACTGCCTAATTTATTTTGCTTAAATTGGGAAACTGTGATTCATATACTACAGAGAAATTTTAAAAATTATTACCAAGTTTCCCTCAAATTAATATGAGGTCATAATTTTTTTTTTCCAAAAGAATCCTTGGGACTTATTTTCAGGGGGTGTCTTATTTTTTCATATACAAAAATGTACACTTAATCAAATCTCAAATCAACCTCCCAATTATGTTTTTTCAGTTAGAACAGGCAAAACTCTCCATACAGTAGTGCCACTCAGTGCAAGCCAGAGTAATCAATGGATGCCAGAAGACTTGTGCATAAAATCCCTATCTAGTGTATCCCCAGATTAGTTTCTAGCTTGTAAGACCTAGGTGCAGCACTCTCAGATCTAAGGCTCCTCAATGATAAAAGCCACAAGCTAGAAACTAGTCTGGTAATATTAAATGAGTAGGCACTAGATAGGGATTTTATGCACAAGTCTTCTGGCATCCGTTAATTACTCTGGCTTGCACTGAGTGGCACTACTGTATGGATAGTTTTGCCTGTTTTAACAACAGTTATGAGCAAGCATAAGACATGATAATCATGTGATGTTCTTTCAGCAATATCTTCTGTATACATTTGAATTTTCAGTTAACAATATGCACTAAGATATTTACATTTATTTAAGTACAAAACTTGCCTGGGGTCAAAATATTATTCCATTTAAATTTACCATTAAATCAAATGTTTATTGAAGACTTGTGAGAAAGGAATAGTAACAAAAATGATTATAGTTAAGAATAATTATCCATGCATAAGTGACGAAAAAATAAAAGAACAAAAATTTAGAAAACATTTCTGTATTTCACAATGCATTAATGACTGTTATAACATGTAGCGTATTGAATTACTAAGTTTAATATAAGACACCGTCACATCCCATTCATTATCAAGGGCATATATTGTAAACACTCTCCAAATTACTCATAATAGCTCCACCTGGTATTTTTTTTAAAAACTTTTCTTTAGGAGAAAGATTGGTTTAACTTAAACTAAAGTTTAATTATTAAAATCATTTCCATTATTTAAACTCTTTTAGGAAGAAGAAAACATTTAAGAAATAAAGCTGATTTTTTTGTTTATCTTGAAGTCAAGCATTCTAAATCTAAGTATTAAATACAAATAAAAAAACTATCTAAAATTACATAAATGAAATTGTCCAATATACTGGCTTGTGATAGATACAATTTTAAAAGTTTGTTAAATCATTCATAAAGTCAATAAATTGGTTATCTTAAGTTCAAGATTTAACAAAGAGGAAATTAAACCACCAAACATCACATGATCACCATTTCTTATGCTTGCTCATAACTATTATTAAAACAGGCAAAACTCACCATACAGTAGTGCCACTCAGTGCAAGCCAGAGTAATCAATGAATGCCAGAAGGCTTGTGCATAAAATCCCTATCTAGTGCCTACTCATCCAGTATTCCCAGACTTGTTTCTAGCTTGTGGTTTTCATCAGTGAGGAGCCTTGATCTGAGAGCACTGCACCTAGATCTTAGGATCTAATGCAACCCTCCAGCAGCCACATTTTATCTCTACTTAACTACAAAACTATGAGAATAAAATTTGAAAACACAATAATATTTTCAAACTAAGCTCATTAGCTTATATAGTCATATAGGTCTGAACTCAGTACAGTACCCATACATTTTGGTGTCTTTGGTTCTTTAATAACCATAACCACCACTATCCTATTAGGCAGGATTGGTATTAGTCCACCAAACATCATATGATCACCATTTCTTCTGCTTGCTCATAACTGTTATTAAAACAGGCAAAACTATCCATACAGTAGCGCCACTCAGTGTAAGCCAGAGTAATCAATGGATGCCAGAAGTCTTGTGCATAAAATCCCTATCTAGTGCCTACTCATCTTCTCTGGGGTACACTGAGTGGCACTATTGTATGGAGAGTTTTGCTTGTTTTACTATTAGAGAGGAAATTGTTTTTCTATGTATCTAGAATTATGTTTGTTGAAAATATTCTATTGGAAAATACATAAGTACCATTATAATTTAAAGCATTGATGTCAATAATATGATTTATTTATACATTAATTAATTTATATTTTAATACATATATCATATGCTTCAAAAAGCAAAAAAAGTTTGTTCATCTGGCTGACATTCTGAACCAGGGCTTATATTTGGGCTAGGGTTTATATTACAATTATCCTGAAAAATTATACTAGGGCTTATTTTCTGGTTAGGGCTTCTTTTGGGGAAAACAATATTTAAATATCACTATTGATCTGATGCTCAATTAAATACAATTTAATAGGATATATAATTTATTATCAGTTTTAAACAACAACGGAGAAGCCTTCAAAAAAGGAAATAATAGAGAGTTATTCCAGTAAGTAACATGAAGTACTCAAAATATCTAATAAATTTTATTTTATAGCTTTAATCACCCTCAAATAGATGCTATTTTAAAGGCTTTAATCACTCTTATGTCATGTAGACAATGACTCAGGTACAAATGATTCTAGACAAAAGAAGAAAACCAGTATTTATTATAAAGAATCAAAGGTAGTTATTGCTTAGTTAGAATTTGTCATTACACATAAACCAAGCACAGGGGTAAATAAGCTCAACATAACAGAAAGAAATAGTCAGCCAGGAATGATAATCTTTGAAGTAAAGAATACAGTAATCAAAACATTAAAAATTAGCAGGGATAGATACATTTCAATAAATGATTTTATTGACATCACAATGGATTGACAAGAGAATAATCAAAAGATTGGAGAATTAAAACAAGAGAATAGTCAAATGTTCAAAGAAATAAAAAATACAGATGCAATAAGAGAATAACAAAATGTTTGAAGATTGGAAGCAAGAAATATAAAAAGAGCACAGCAAGCAGTGTGAGTGACTGAAATAAAAGAAGATAAATGCAGTAAGAGAATGATAAAATATCTGAAGATTGGAAGCAAAAGATATGAATAGAGATAACAAATAGGAGCAACTGAAAACAAAATAGAATGTATAGAAATTAACTTAGAAGGCATCTAACTAGGCCTAGAAAAGGGAATGATTGAAGTTTGTGAATATATCTAACAAAACAAAATAGATCTAGATTCAATAATGCTGAGATAGATCAAAAATGAGTTAAAGTAGACAAGATGAGGTAGAGACATACAGTAAAAATAGAGGAAGTAAGAATAAAGCATGAACAGGAAGAAGAAACAGATTGCCACTCAAGAGGATGAATGAAATCTATCAACAACTCTAAGACAGCTGTGAGATAATGCAAAAATGAACGGAAAGATTTATACATAAAATAGAAAATAAGATTATCAATCAGTTCAAGAAAAAGGGATGCAATAAGTTTGAAAGGAAAGATCGTAAAATTACAAAAAAGAGATAGAAGGAAAAAGAATCATGAAAGAAAAGAAGGAAAATATCAATAATCTATATCTAGAACAGAAGATTAAAAGATTAATATAGAAATAATCAAGATCCTTAATAAATAAACTTATAACGATTCACAGATATAGAGATGTAGGAAATATAATCCAGAAATGAATAGGCTGAAGCAGAAAAAGAGTATATTATAAATCCAGTAAAAGGAACAAAATAGATGTTAGATTTATAACTGCCTTTAAGGAATGCCTACAAATATTTGAATAAATTTAAACAATATTTAACCTTGCAATCATTGAAAGAAAGGTAGACTTTTATTTCTATAAGAACTTGTAAGGGGCTGCTCATAATTGGTTGGAATCACTAGCAGTTAACACCAAACGTTTTTAAGATTACTGTCATCAGATTTGGTACAGCTACTGAAAATGAAGTAAGACAAGATGATATTCTCAAGAGATATCTTGAGAAAGGTACAAATTAAGATCTGGTCAATACCATATCCAAATACCAAATACTTAAAGATTGCTGCCAGAAGATATAAAGAAAGACATGATGATGTTTGAGGGAAATGGATGATGAATGGTTGATGTGATGTGAAGCCCATGCAGAGAACTAAGCTGTGACATAATTCCATAAGATTGCTTGCATTCTATTATGTAAAGAAATCTTGCATATTTCTGCATAAATAGGTATAATTAACCAATATTAGCAGGTAGTCATAGTTCAAATTATAGTAATTCAAATTTTAAGGAATTTGATGGCATCTGAGATGAAGATAATTAACTAAATATTTAAAAGACTGAGATAGTAAAACCCATTGAAATCAATCAAGTAACCATGAGAACTCAATAATGAAATCATTAGTATATGATATTTTGAACAATTTCCATAATAAATAAAAAATTATCCTACTTAAGTCAAACAATATCTGTAAAATCATCCGAGTAAAAGTAATGTAAACATTCATGAAATATGTTTGGGTTTGAACCCATAAATTTGAGATATCCCAATCCACTATAGAAGGAAGATATCCAGTATTTATAATTCATAACTTTTTACTTCATATCACTAATCTCATCCACCCATATCATTAAGCATCACATGATCACCATTCTTTATGTTTACACAAGCTGTTTATTGTGTAAGCATAAAGAATGGTGATCATGTAATGTTTAGGGGTTTAATATCATTCCTACCCAATAGGATTATGGTGACTGTGGTTATTAAAGAATCAAAGACATCAAAAAGTATGGATGCAGAACTGAGTTCAGATCTATATGACTAGACAAGTTGATGAGCTAGAATTGAAAACTATTATGTTTTCATTTTGAACTCAAAACTTTATAGTTAAGCTACTAAGGTAATAGATGGCTACTGGAGTATTGCATTAGATCTTAAAATTTAGATGCAGTTCTCTCAAATCCAAGGCTCCTTACTGATGAAAGCCGCAAACTAAAAACTAATCTGGAGATATTGGATTGGTAGGCACTAGATATGAATTTTATGCACAAACATTCCTACATCCATTGATTACTCTGGCTTGTACTGAGTGAGTTCACCTATATCATACACGGTCTTAAAATCTTTTGGAATTTAGGTTAAAAATCAGATATCTATTGTTATTTATTCCAATTACATATTCAGACCAACTCCATTTTAGGTTTTTGATCCTTTCAATAATGTCAGTAGTGGCTATTTATTCATTCACTTATAACCTTTGATTTTAATTCTTTCTTGTTACTAATGTATCTCTCATAGTTCACTACAATGTCTGCTGCTGTGTGTTGATCATCTCAGGCCATGTCTCAGAAAAGTAACTAGTCACTTATTGAATAGTTTTCATTAAAAACTTTATTTTAGGGAATACTTTTTATTTCAACATTATCTTGTCTCTAACAAAAGCATTCTAAGTTTAATTCTATTATTAATGGTATTGAATAATGATTTAATTGATAATTCTATTTTTTCATTTTTTTTGAAAATGTATTAAATATTATATATATTGAATCACATACTTCATTTTTAGGACTGCAACACTATATTAAGTGTAACACATGTTTAATTCATAACTTAACAGCCAAAGGTAAGTCTTCCAGAACTTCACAAACATCAAAATCTGTAGAAATATAAGTCATTAATATATGGAATGTACATAAATGATAGACACCACAGGACCAAATATTTTTTGAAGGTCTTAATGTATAGATACAAATCAGGAACCAAATGGGTTATTGTGGATAGTATATATAATCATTAAAAACAAGTAAAACATTAGACAATCTCAATATCAATAACAATCAATAATTTCCAAACTGTTGCCAATGCAACCTCTTTTTAACAATAAGGGTGAAATCCCATTCTTATTAATATGGTCTGATATACTTATGTAGATACTAAAGATTGCAATTTGACCACAGTGAACTTATTGGTCATCATTATCATCAACCATTATCAATCCACTGCAGGATGAAGGTCTCTCCAAGTTCAATCCATCTTTTCAAATCTTTAGCATCTCTTCTCCACATCAACCCTGCTCACTTTCTTATTTTATTCATCCACTTCACATGTGGTCTCTTTCTGGTTTTTTTTACAATCTCTTGGAATCCAGTTTAAGATTTTAATTGTCCATCTATTATCATCTCTTCTAGCAATGTCCAACCTAACAATTACCAAAAAAATTCAAACTTTTAAAGCATAAATTGATAGATCTTAGTAGATATTAAAAATAATTAGTTCAGATTTTTAAAACCAACATCAAACAAAGAAGATTTCATCCATTTTGCAAATCAAATTGGCTCCCCCTGAAATTTGATGATGTGACAGAATTTTTGATTAAAATCTAATTTTTAAAACAATTCTGAAAATCAAATGATTTTTTTTTAACATTTGTTTAATTTCAAAACAAAAGTACCTATCAAATGAGGTTAAATTTATTATATTCTGATAAATAATAATGGTTTAATATTAAAGTGAAAGTTGAAAGCTTAAATCCAATAGGAACAACAAAATCTGTCAAAATGTTAGCAGAGTGCAAGAGAGTTGATGAGTATGAATTTCATTTCAAATATTGAAAATATGGTGGCACTATTTTGACTGTCAGTTTTTAAAGTCCATGGCAAAATGTCTAAATATCAAAAAATAACATATATAAAAAGTACTTTACAAAAAAACATTTTATTTAATTTGATGAATAATATCCTAAACACCAAAATATATTTTTTATTAACCACATTTTTGATTATATTTAATTGGAATAAGAGTTCAGGACATCCAGATGTTAATTAATTCAATCACTATTTTTAAAAGTAGTAATTTTATTAATTAATTTATAGACATCCCCATGCTTTTATTTAAAGTGAAATCTAATTATGAAAATGGCAGTCGAAGAAAAACTTGTTTGGCTTTTAGAAAATTATTTGTCAAATTAAATTAAATCATTTTTTATAAAGCATCTATATATATATATATATATATATATATATATATAATTGTTTCCCAGTCTTTTTTAACATTTTTGAATCTTAATTTTTATCAACCAAATCTAGATTTAAAGAGAAAATAATAAAATATTCCTATCCCCCTAATTTAAAAAGATAGGGAGACAGAACATGGTAGATACAGAAAAAACATGTTTAATGCATATTAAAATGTCTAAACAAAAATTCATTTTTACCTTCATGTTGACAAAAACTTTTCCCTCTCAATTTCTATTATTTATTGATTGTATTGCATGTGAAATATCGTAATGAAAACCTTCTAATTTGTTAAACTCATCTCCATTATTGATTTACTAATGCTGAAGACTTTGCATAAGGAAAAAGAAAAAAACATTGGAGTTAAAATTTCTGTATTTGTAATTAGCAAATGGAAAAAGAATTGTGCAATCACATATTCATAATATCATAATTAGTGCAGAGAGAGAGATGGTCAATGGCATTAGAGATTCTTGTTAATCACTGTGGATTCAAACCTAGATTATACTACTATACTATCATGTGACTGATACACATTATATATGTGTGATGCATATATGTGTTTAAATATCATTAAAAACCAGACAACATTTAGGCAATCCCAGTATTAATAACAATCAACAATTTCAAACTGATGTCAAGGCATAAAGATTAAAATAATAGAGAATATATTAATATATTTAAAGCAACTTTATCATTTAACTATAATTTAATACACTGTAAAGGATTAAATACACCTGCACATATATAATATAATATATAGGGGTTCGAACTCAGACTTTCACATGATCCTCAACTCTCCAAGCCATCTCATATTGCTGACCCATCTGATCACACACATGTTGAAAAGATAAATAATCACCAATATAAGTATTCCATGCTAAACCAGCAATCATCAATTGGTCCAGATTACTATCTCACCACATATATCCAATCAGAGCTCAGCTTTATATTAAGATAACCAATCTTCATACATTAATGGACAGGCTTCAAACTAATCCAACCCACAACTCTTCAGCCATCCATTTCATTGAAAATCTGATGATGGAATGTTCAAAGCCCATATTAAGCGAAGATTGTCATCCTACCCATGCTGACCATAAGTCATTCTGACCTCTCAACATGTGTGTGATCAGGTGGGTCAGCAATATGAGATGGCTTGGAGAGTTAAGGGTCATGTGAAAGTCTGAGTTTGAAGCCCTATATATTACATTTAACTATAAATAAAATATGTTAATGTAATATATAGCCTACATATATGATGAGCAAACTTAATTTTCTTTTTGTACTATCAGATCAATGGTTCTCTAATCTTTATTTTTTTACATATAGAATTTTATAGCAGCATAAAATTTTCATCATAACTATGTCACTTACTGTAAGCTATAGTTAGTAATAATAGATGCATGGTAATATTTATTAAATCCATATCCTGTGCCATCCTACCCAATGTCCCCAGACTAGTTTCAAGCTTATGGGCTTCATCAGTGAGGAAGTGTTTAAATCACTGCACTTGATTTTTTTATGATATAATGCCACCTCATCTTGCATCTATTGTTATTTATTAAAGTTTATAGCAAAACATCAAATGAATTGCTCATGAATCTTTTACTTAAACCTGTTTTCTTAAATCAGAACAAGAAAGTAGTAATGAAAAACTCAAAATAAACAAATTTAGTATAGGTACCAACATTCTAAGCTTTATGTTTAGGAGGAACACTAAACAAGTTTTTGCTATCACCATGACAAAATGATAATTATAAAACTTCTCTGTAAAAGCCAATGATGTTCATCATCTTCATCACAGAAATTAAGATCATTGATCTATACAATTTGTAAATAAAGAAACCAATGTAGAAAGACCCAGCAGAGAAACTAACTCAGAGGCAGCAGTAAGCATTGTCATAAACCCAAAGCAGATACAATATAAAAAGATGCATATTCACGATATCTACAAAGCTGAAGGATAGATATTATCAAATATGAAAAAAATGGGTGATTTGCTTCAACAAACAGATTTCTGTCAATTGTAGAGACAATATATATATATATTGTAACGATCCGGAGAAATTGGAGACTTAACATATCTGCACTACGGGCGCCATCTAGGCATTTGAACCTAGAAAAATTTATAGAGTAGGCAGATACGTAAGTCAAAAAAATAATTTTTTTTTTCATTTTTTTGCATCTGGTCATTAGCCCATGTCACTAGCTCAGTGGAATAGCAGAGATTTAAAAATATAATATAAGAATATATATATAAGAGGAATAAAATAAGCCACTGCCAGTAATTAACATACAAACATTTATTTATGCACATATATATAAGATTTAAAATTATTTTAGTATTAGTTTTACATTTTAACATTTAACATTATTTTTAACTTTACCTTAGATTTTAATTTACATTTTAATTTCTATTATATTATAAGTTTACATTTTAATTAAGTTCGCACAGATGGGATTATAAAAGCTTGTTTTAATATGTTGCTATAGATCGGTTACATAGATTTCAACGGTCAAAAACATTTCAAAATAAACATAAACGATCAAAATACAAAATTATTGATTACTGACAATTGCATAGGGAAATATAAGAAACCCTCTAGTATTCACCATAAGATACTTGCAACGTCACCAATAACTTAAAAGACATCCGAATAAATACATTATAGATACTCACCGTAAGGTATCATTATTTATCGAATGTCTATATATTTTGATCAAATATGAAAACCCAAAACATACTTAACCGATAACCAATCCATGCAAGCATCTATAAACAACTTAAATTTAATGCATTTTTATTTAGGGTCAAGTATGAATAGACTACATAGATTTGCATTTGAAAATAAAATATTCTATCCCTATTTAACCCTAGGCTAAAATTCGCAGTCAAACTGGCCTCAATTCATCTGATATATCGATGTATTCAATGTAATATGGAATACGGCAGCACCAAAAAGATTAAGAGAAGATATTGACTCTCATCAGATAGGAATATTACATCTATCTAATGAGAAGAACAACAAAAAAAAAACTCCATAGAAAGGAACTGCGTTCTCCGTCTTATAATTCCATCCATAGGCAAACGGGTGAGTGTGGTGTATATATAAATGATTCTGTCAGTAGCGAATCTCTGACTACATCTACTAACTACATCAATATATCCAATCCATTGACCCAATGTAACAACGACACAAATAACCTAAGATTACCCTCCCCTAATATAACTTTACAAATCTATACAGCCATTCACGCCCGACTTAAGTTTAACATTTGTATAATTAATTTAACGAAAAACTAAAATCATGATAAAATTTAAAGAACAAAAAATAAATAAATAAATGGAAATGATTTTAAATATATATATATATATATAAAAAAAAGAAATACAATGATTTTAAATATATATATATATATATAAAAAAAAGAAATACATCAAATAACATTATTAATAAATTAAGTTGGTCAGATAGGATAATATTGCAATCATTTAAATCTGGAAAGTTTTAATTTAATGTTCATTATTTATAAAGTTCTTACGGTTTAAAACAGTTCCTCTTTATCCGTTGCTTGCCATGAATGTGAATTCCCATGCCATCCTAAGATTGGTATTCTGTTGGCTGATTTATTTATCCATCCGGAGGTTTTTTGCTTTAACTGGTCCTCAATGTAGAAAAACGATAGTTCATTTCTCTTTCTTAGCAAAGCTGAAGGGATAGAATCGTGCATCTTTTTCAATCCCTTCTCCTTCCCTTCCGCACTAACACATATCTCTCACATCGTAATCATCATAATCACTAACTAATAATTTCCAAACTTGTCCTTTTATATTACTTTGAAAGATTGACTTAACATTACGTCATCGATGTGATGATCCTTTTCGTTGAGGTCCGATTTCCCAATGGATTTATTTCATTTGCTAAAAGTTTCTATTGTTTTCCTATCTGACCGATGTTTTTACATTTAAATGCCCAAGGCTGGTTTACATTTGACTAATTAAATTTATCATTTCCATTTCTGATTAATTAACCTGTTTTCCAAATCAAAGATATATTTAAAGATAAATTTAAAGATATCATTTTATCTCCAAATCTTTTTAAAATTTAGTTTTAAAATACTTTTTCTTTAATAAAGTTTTATTTTAATAATTTTTCATTATCTGTGCGATTTAATATATACGAGTTTAAGATGATATTTAATTTCAATTTTTAATTCTTAAAGAAAATTTTTAAATGCGAACTTTTTAATTTACTTTCATGTTTAATAAATAAAAAAAACAACAATGTAACGAACGTCTGTGCTCATTGCAATATATATATATGGACAATAAAAATAGTAAATGTAATGGTAATTAACTATAGTCTTTCAATCTGCAGAAATACTTTCAGTTAATTCCTTAAACAACCTCAACTGCTATTAACAGCAGTTGAGGTACGTTAAGCAGTTTAGGCTGGTTAAGGAATTAACTGAAAGTACTTCCGTAGATTGAAAGACTGTATGTAATAGTTAATTACCATTATATTTATTATTTTTATTGTTATTACAATAGGTTTTAGCTGATGGACATTATATATATATAAGAATACATCTTGTGAACAGCACAACAACAAATATTATTCATATAAACTGTAAATACAAGGTAGATAAAGTCTTAATTACAATAAATACCTAAAACAATATCGCAATTGAGACAAAATGTATAATTATAGCCTAGTAATCAAAAACACAACAAAATATTGAACTGGACCTTCTGTTTTTGATTTATAACCCTGTTAATGCAATTGGTAGTACCTTTTTTTTATTATTATTAACCCGGGCAACTGCCTGCTAGTGCAAGGCAGTCGCGCTGACCTCTCAACCACCAATGCAAGACAATTGGTAGTACCTTTATTAACCAAGATGGAAAATTTTTATTAACCAAGATGGAAAATTTTGTAATCTTTCATTTGAAGATGACAGCAAACTAATATAACTTAAATGGTTGTTTATGTATATACAATATTTCACATGATCACCATTACATATCCTTACATGGGCTGTTAATAGCAATAGCTAACTCTTCATACAGTAGTGCCACCAAGTGCAATCCTTCATAATCAATAGATGCAAGACAAGCTAGAAACTAGTCTGGAGATATTGGATGAGTAAGCACTAGGTAGAGATTTAAGACACAAATCTTTTTGCATTTCTTTATTATGAAGATTTGCAAATATGGAGAATTAGCTACTATACTGTCTATAAATAAAGCATACTTGAAAATACCATATCACTTTTGTCTATGGAGGTCTCATGCATTTAACCATATTATTCAATTATATAACTTTATTTTGTGTTATTGCTTGAAATTGTTGCAATATGGGTGCCTAGAGTTGTATTGGGCTCTACTATCTAGTTTCATCTCAGTTTGGATAATTTTAAAACAATCTGTTTTTCCCCTATGTAATAATATGTCTGGAGATCAAATTTATGAATGGCAACATGTAGATATTTTCATATAATTGCTTTATGATTGCAGAATAATGATAGGAGAAAAAAGCTTCTTTCTTGTAAAAGGTAAACATAACATGAACATATATAAATAGGAGCGATATAAATCAAATTATAATAATAAGACTTTAATATGAGTTTGGCACACAAAAGATAAAAACTATGTTTTGTAAATAGTAAAGTTAGATGTCTTTGAAAAAAACATAGGTTTGAAGTTTAATGTTTGGAGTTAAAGACAATACTATGTTTATCTGAAGTGGATGGTGTCAAAGTTGTGGATAAATTGAGTTTGATATTTATAAATCAAAATCTAACAATTTACTATTGATAAATACTCTTCATATAATAAAAATATATATGGGAGATGATGACCTGGACAGACTCTTTAGGGATCTGGTTTTATTATTATATCTTTATTTATATGATTTTAAAAGAGTGTGTGGAGGCGTGGAGATTATTTATAATATTGATAAATAAATATATCTTGGAGAAATTAAGAGGCAGATCAGTTAATATTTATATTCACAGTATATGCGGGTATTTGTATGTGCGTGAGAGAAATTGAGAAAATAAATTTATATTTGTAATACATATATAGTTTAATATTTTGGAATTAATGCTATTTTCTCTTTCCTTCTCTTGCATGATTAGATTTACAATGTTAAGTTATTTGTAATTTATTAACTAGTTGTCTAATTATTTTTCAAATAATGGGAAGACTAAAAAGTTATTGAAAGAGTTTGTTTATTAAATTCGTGACCACGAACAAATCTCATTTTGATATTTGTTAGCAGACAGACGGACTAAAACTTTTCAACAAACATCTATTAAACATTTCATCTACCGTCCTCGCGGTTGGGAATAATTGACATTTTAAAATCATTGTATGTTTATGGAATTATTAAAATGACAATTATTAATCTTTCCGTTTAATCAAATCGAGAACAAATATAGATCTACAATTAAACCGTTAATTAATTTTTTAACATGTTTTGCGAACCGTCTTCTGCTCCGTTTGGCGTCAGCCTAACTTGCATATGTTTTATAACTAATATTCTTAAGTAAATTACAAAGCTCAGTTAGCAAATAAATCAAATACTCGTGACTTTTATATAAAAATGAAAACAGAATTACTATTAGAGTTAAGACAATTTTAATAATTCACAATACGATTTAATAAATGTATCTCTATTTTAATCAAAAAGATTTATTTATTGTAAAGGTGGCAAATTTATTACTCACATAACTATAACACTATTCTACCCAATAGGATTATATTACATGATTACATTATATGTGATGAAATGAAAATTATAGGTTTAAAGAATTCATTCGGGATATTCAGAACTAATGAATTCGTATAATAAAGCTAAAATAATAATGGCTAAAAATGGATAAACATCTTCATGAATTTATAGTATTAATATGAAAAATATAAAAAAATCATTAAAAATTTACTTTCTTAGTATTATACATCTATAATTTTATAATCCACTAAACATCACATGATCATTCTTTATGCTTTCTTAAGCTCTTTGCACAGAAGGTTGAATTAGATCCTAAGATCTAGGTGCAGTGCTCTCAGATCCAAGGCTCCTCACTGATGAAAATCACAAATTAGAAACTAGTCTGGGGTCATTGGATGAGTAGGCACTAGATAGAGATTTTATGCATAAATCTTTCTGCATCCATTGATCACTCTGGCTTGCACTGAATTGTGCTATTGTATGCAGAGTTTTGTCTCTGTGTAGTTTAAAAATCATTGTCTCATTCTTATTTACACCTAATGCTATGTTTGTTGCTTGTAAGCTTAATTCTGTTTTTAATCCAAGGAAGTCTCCATAATTTAACTTTAATGATACCTTTTCCAGAGCAAGTTTAGTAATCATACTTTTATTCCCTTTTTGAAATATTCTTGTGAGTTTTTTTCTTACTCTAATTTTTACTATTTTATGCCTAGTCCCCAACATGGTTTGGAGTAGTAATAAAGTGTTGGACATTCCTGGATTGAGATTCAACCTATGACTACTGGTCCTTGAGTATCACATTGCTTTCTAACTAATCGTTAAATTATTTATATGCTCTATCTCTACTCTTTTTTTTTTCATTATTTTCCAAGTAAAACTTTTTTTAATGCTTTTATTTAATTTGGAAATTATGTATATTGTGCATTATGACAATACATTAGTTCAGGGTTGTCCACCCAATTTTCTGACCTAACAGTATTGGAAGGACAAATTTCCAAACACATTGATATCATTTCAGTAAGTTTCAGTTATGCATATTAGATGGCAGTGTCTTTTAAAAAAACGCTTCCATTGTACAAAAGGTGGGATGATTGTGTTAGAATGATTGTTGAGTGTTATAGTGGTAAGAAATGGAATAAAAGATTAATAAAGAATAGAGAGTTGGAGAGATGGAGAGCCAATATGGAGAGTAAAAAGATTTTAAATATTTATAGAAGTAAACAGAATATTGGGTGTGAGTTAATTTATGATAATAGCAAGGAAAGTAGTTTATTGCTTAAGGCTCGAATGGGATCTTTAGGAACAAGAGAATAAACAGGCAAAACTCACTATACGTATTGCACCACACAGCAAGCTAGAAGTAATCAATGGATGCAGTGATCTCAGATCCAAGGTTCCTCACTGATGAAGGCCACAAGCCAGAAATTAGTCTGGGGATATAGGATGAGTAGGCACTAGGTGGGGATTTTATGCACAAGCCTTCTGGCATCCATTGATGTGTGTGGAAATATGTATAGTGAGTTTTGCCTGTTTTAACAACAGTTATACACAAGCATAAGAGGTGGTGCTCATGTGATATTTATTGGCTTAAAACAAGAGAATACACGTGTAAATGGAAAAAATATGGGTGATTTAGTCTGCAAATTGTGTAAGGAAGACATAAAAAATATTAGACATCTGTTAATTGAATGTAAATGATTGAAAGCAGAAAGAGTACAAATAATGAAGTTATGAAAGAATAAATATGAACAAAGTGATTATACCGAGGGTGGGTTATTGGTTTTTATGCTGGGTTTAGGAAAAGATAAGGGGGATTTAGATATAAAAGCCATAGAGTTGACAAAGATTATGTTGTGGAAATGGGATGGAGCAGATTGTGGGAAAACTTAGGGTGGTAAATGGAAAGAAAGGTGAAGTGGCTAACAGGTTTCTCTGGGCATAGTTGCTGAGAGATTTAAGGAAAAGTCACAATGCATCACATCACATCATATCACATTGAATTCCATTGCTTATTCACTAAAAAGAATTAACAGTTATTTAAAATAGAAAGAAAAAAAAATGAAGGATGAAATCTTAATTTGTCTTGATCGCTAAACTAAAACTTGCTTTTTTTAAAAAAGTGCTGACACTAAAACATAGTAATCTTGTAAATATGAATTAATGTAAACACTTAATTTCAAATACTGGAAATATGGCAACATTGTTTTGATTGTCAGTTTTTAAATTTGATTACAAATGTCCATTGCAATGTAATTGAATTTGAAATAAAACATGGAGCAGAATATTTATTCAAGTTATGTACAACAATGAAAATTGCACATGAAACAAAAGAAATTGGGGGTCGGGAGTTAGTGCAATACTGATCAAATTGGATATAAATATTTCTTTATAAAAAATTTTATATGTATTATTTGGATGTATTTATATCTAATTAAATGATATTTGGATGAATATAGTAATAAATAAATTCATTCACTTCATATCAATTTGATTAGATAGATTATTAGTAGCAGCATACTATTATAACATCCGATGATGATTATATATATTTTGGAGAATAATTTAATATTTTTGCTACCCGTTGCTCATACTTTTTCTGCTTCTACCATTTTTCAGATAAATAGAAAAATTAAGATTTAATAAACACTATAAATCATAATAAATCTTTCAATCATGAGGTAAACTCTCTATATAGTAGCATCACTCAGTGCAAGCCAGAGCAATCAATAGATGCAGGAAAGTTTGTGCATAAAATCCCTATCTAGGCCCACCCATCCAATATCCCCTGACTAGTTTCTAGCTTGTGACTTTCATCAGTGAAAGGCCTTGGATCTGAGAGCACTGCTCCTAGATCTTAGGATCTAATGCAACCCGCCGGCAGCCACCATTTACTTTTTTAGCTAAATTGGCAGTAGGTAGGGATTTCAGGCTCAAACATTCCTGCATCCATTGATTACTCTGGCTTGCACTGAGTGGTACTATTGTATGGAGAGTTTTGCCTCTGTGAAAACTTCTTGTGTAAGCATAAAGAATGGTGATCAGGTGATATGATATTTATATTTGTTACAACATAAGAATTATATTCAAATATATTTTACTATTCTTATTGTAATTGATTTATTTCAATGTTTTGAACTTTGGCTAAGAAGATATATTTTTCAGTGTGTGTGTATAAATCAATATATATATATATATATATATATATACACACACACTGAAAAATATATCTTCTTAGCCAAAGTTCAAAACATTGAAATAAATCAATTCAGCTGGTGATGCCAGATTTATGACACTCATGAGCTGCAGGATCCTAGCAGCTCATTAGTGACATGACTCTGGATTCATTGATCAAAAGCACACCTAGTCATTGTCTACATATTGAAACCATAAAGATGGGACTGGGCATGATCTTGGTGTCAATAATGGGGGAAATGTGTCAAAGTTAATAATGTGGAAATGAAGTTAAGACATGGTGAGATTAGTATTGTCGAATCTCTCACTTGACGTAAAATTATTATGCATATAAGTTTTCTCTATTCCCACGTATGCTAAAACTATTCTATACTTCATAATAGATCTACGTTTAATAAAATAAAATAAATTTCTCAGGGTTTTATAATAATATGTGTACTCTTATTCCACTTTAATAATAAAAATCTTTACAAATATATTGTTTCTTATTACAAGTACTAACAAACAGTAACAATCTATTCTTTAGATGTGATACGTTGGACTATTTCCATCATCTGTGAATGAATGTTGAATGTATAGAAAAATTTAAACTTTATTTAAACTTTCCAAATACAAACAACTTATTAGTAATAACACACAAATAGACAACACAGGTTAGTAATTACATAATGTTTCAAGTAGTATTATTCTCCACTCTTCTTCAGGTGTTGCTGGCCTATATGCGCAGTGACAATATTCACTTAGAAGTTGAACTCGCACCTTTAGATTCTTGAATATCGAATTTAAGGAACACACTCTAACCAGCTGAGCCGTTTGCCTTAAATTCGATATTCAAAAATCTAAAGGTGTGAGTTCAACTTTTAAGTGAATATTGTCACTATACATATAGGCTAGCAACACCTGAAGAAGAGTGGAGAATAATACTACTCGAAATATGTAATTACTAACCTGTGTTTTGTCGGCTATTACTAACAAGTTGTTTGTATTTGGAAAGTTTAAATCAAGTTTAAATTTTTTTATTCATTACACTCATAGATGATGGAAATAATCCAACATATCAAATGTAAAGTAACAATCTGTGTTTTAAAACTAAGGCTAGCAATTTTAAATACAAAGTTGTTTAATGATTTATCTCAGCATTATATAAAATAGGAAAATTAATACATGAATATCAAGTGTGTTTATGAATTCTAGGATACGACCATGTAAAGGAATTTTATGTACACTATCTTACCCAATACTTTTATATTTCGTATAGGATCAATACAATAATGAGAGATTTTATGTGTAAGCTAATATCTCAAATATGACCTTTATATCGTAAAGATGCAGTGATGATGTTTCTTTAATTAAAAAAAATAACAATAACATTATTATTCAATATAAAATAAATGATAAAAACAAGTAATGCCAATAGAAAGAAACAAATTATATATCATATACAATAAATATTACTGGTTGTTTCCTAAATCTAATTTGAGCTTGAGATTTATAAAGTGTGTTGTAAGACGCTGGGGAGAAAACACTAACATTAAATAGGAATAGGATGTTTATTATTTAAAATAATGCTCAATTTAAATAATGGAGGATAATAATTATCACCTTAATCATAAAAAATAAATATTTTTATAGGTATTCTTAATTAATTTGTTTCACTAAATAATTAATTATTAATCAACCTCACTTAATACTGCTGGAGTACTTTTCACTCTTTTAAGAGAAGCAGGTATAAATTATTGCTTAGCATAATTCAATGATATTTACCACATTGGGCTTATTTCTTTTGTCTGATGATCCTTTACTGGATTCTTTTGCAGGTTTAAATGTTAGCAGTACTGATCTACGAACAAAATATGATTAGATTATTACACTGCCTTGTTACATAATAGATAACAATGAAAAATTAATCCCAGTAGATAAGAATGATGCCCAAAATATTCCTCTCAGATTTACTCATCTACATAAAGATGTATATATATTTCTTATAACACTTCTTTCATATACACATCAATGCAAACAAATTTTCTTAACCTTCTTTATTTTCCTTACAGTTTTGACTGTCCATCAATCTTCATCAGAGCTACAAGATTTGAATAATATAAATACATAACCATCATTTCACATATATATATAAATACATAACCATCATTTCACATATATATATATACATACATATATATATACATATTCCCTTCATACATATACATATGGATCTACATCACCCCTAGACATATATAAATCTATATGTAGATCTGCATGTATATGTATGAAGGGAATATGTGTATATTTTGATATATATATATGTGTGTGTGTGTGAAATGATGGTTATGTATTTTTATATATATGTGAAATGATGGTTATGTATTTATATTATTTAAATCTTATAGCTCTGATGAAGACTGCTGGACAGTCGAAACTGTAAGGAAAATAAAGAAGGTTAAGAAAATTTGTTTGCATTGATGTGTATATGAAAGAAGTGTTATAATATATATATATGATTACATGAAGATATACAAAGAAAGTGAGAGAGAAGAATAAGAGAAATACTATATAAAGATGATTAACTCCATTTAATTTTGAGATTGAAATTTAAGAATTCATAAAACATAATAATATTTGCAATGTAGCAGTTTTATGTAAATTTGATAATTATTTTTGTACAACCTAAACTTATAATAAATCTCATTTAATTCAATAATAATATTAAATAAAAATATTATCTGTTCCTGAGCATAGTAATATTTGAAAAAATGTTATTATATTAATTATAATATTAATTAATTAACAAAGAAGTAATGCTGAAAAGGTATTTTAATTAATCCATCTGGTTTCTTACATAATTAATTTCTCTTTTGTAATACCAGTCTTTCTGGAAACAGCATAAGGAGTAATAAATTTCATTCAGTGTGCTTTTTAGGCCAGGATAATCTATATTTAACACAATCCATTTTTAAGATTGCTTATAACATGAACGTTTATCATGTTTCATATTTGCTTTGATAATCCACAATTCAGGAATGACATTTAAATATTAAGCTTCATAATCCATTATCCAGTGAATGATATTTAAATATTTAACATTGATAATCCGTAATGCAATTTCTTAAGCACCGGATATAAATTTGTAGTTTGTTACATGCAGCAATTTAAGTCATTTGAATAGATCCTACAGTTTTATCCAAAAGGTTAGCTTCATTACTTAATTTGAGATGTAAAATTAATCCATGTATTTATGGATCTTTAATCCATGATGCTAGAAATTCTGACCAGATCTCTGATAAAGTGAGCAGTCTATTCATAACAAAGTATTCCCTTCTTTTCTTCCTAAACATAAGCTTGTGGTTAAGACCTGTAGAGGTCCCTACTATCGCATTTTTATGTGCACATTGAGGTTATAGCCTTAGTAAATATTAATTACTTTTTGAATTAAAATTTGTTTCACTAAGCACAAGATTACGGAGGGATATTTGAGTTGAAAAAAATAATGTTTAGTCTTTTCTTTCATAATTTTTAAGATGGAATAAATTTATACTATTGAGCTTATATGGACCTTTCTTGAAGTAAAAGAATAATTATTTTACAATATCTCTTGAAAAATAAATCATCAGTAACTTATTTGAAATTAATAAATATAATTTTTCAAAATATAGTAGCTATTTACCATTATCTTCAAGTGAAGCAATCCAATGATTTATTATTAAAATAGTGAGACAGCATTCCATAAATCAATTTGTCTATTAACAGTGGACTATAATAAATGAGATTTTTTGAAAGAAACTTAATCAATGAATGTTTCTACTTTATTAATTATCCATTTTTCTTCTAGAATGACGAGAAGATCATTTGCCTAGCTTAAGGTAACTAACTGCCAAGTCATTGATCTATCTTGTCATCTTGTAGATGGCAAACAAAATGACTATTTAAAAATTTGAACCTATTTAGATCCTGATGGCAATAAGAAATTTTGTAGAGATTATCTTGATTTTTTAAACTTCAGCTTTTATACCCATCATCACATGACATCTGGATTACAGAATATTCTCCATCATGCATTGGGATATCTTTATTTATCCATGAAATATTGGATGAGGTCATCATGGCATTTTCCAGGGAAAATGTTAGAGTTAAGATTTTTGAATCAAAGCAATAAAAAATTAGAAATGCCATTTAAAAATGAATAAAATAATAATAATTTTGATCCTTTTTTAAATCACTTCACTTTTATTTCAGATTTTTAAAAATAATTTTTACAAATATTTATTCAAAATAAATACATCATAAACTTTTAAGTTCTCAGATATTTATTGAATCAAATTTAAATTAACCTTTTAATGAATATCATTAAATAAATATTTTAGCAAACTAAATCAATCTTTGCTAAATAAAAATTTAAACATGTAAGCTTCCACACTCACACAAAATATGAAATGTAAAAACCGTTTGTTCTATCCCACATTAAATATTTTATTGCTGTAGTGTTGGATTTATAATTCTATTCTATATTTTCATTTTTGAGTTACTTGTTTTATAGGTGAGCACTTTTTATCTGTTTATATTATTCAATAACTTTATTTCTTAATGAGAATGTCAATATATAAATATAGAAGTTGGTCAAAAATAATATGCTTGGAAAGCCATTCAAAATTCTTTATAAAATTATATATTTCTCTTAAACATTAGACTGAGAGACTATTTAAACATGATAATGATTATATTCTATGCTCTATAACCAATAAGTAATGGTGACCATATTTGCTTAACCATAAAAATTAAAACCAATAAAATATTTAGTTTTAAATTTATAATAGTCAATTTACCGTGATACTGTAATGTTACAATATACATACTGAACAAAAATCTCTTCTTATCCAACATTCAAAATGTTGAAATAAATCAAATAAAACATAAAAATAAATATACATAAGTCAAATAAAATATCCATTAATCCTTTTATATATCACTGAACTGCAAATATTCCTATTGACCAAATGAATTAAAGTTCTAAACTTTTGATTGGTCAATTATAGAATCAGTGGTAAAAATATTTTTCTTTAAAAATTATATTTGTACTAGATCAGTTTCTGAACAGCAAATTAATAATTTGTCAGATTATTAAAGTAAATGAAAGTTTTTTAAAAAATAAATTTCTATTTATAATTGATAAAAATAATCTATAACTAACAACATAAAATGTACTTTTCTTAACCAATTATAAAATATAGCCATACAGCATTGATTTCTTTCTAAATTTACTTTCATTTAAAGTAAATAATTTTTACTAAAATCTGAAATATTCTTTTAAAATAATTATAATTTCACACATATTTTGTGAAAAAAATAATAAATGTGTAAAAAATATTCTAAAACATACATTTTCATCTTGAAAATCAAAACAAAGAACTTAAAACTGTCAAAATTGTTGACATGTGCTCTCTTGTGAAGAAAATAAAAAACAACCAATCAGCACCTTGGAAGGTAGATCTTATCTCAGTTATAACTTTAAATTTAAATATTATTGATTTATTAATTGTAAAATAATTCTAAAGGTGGCAGCATTATATAGTAGTTTTTTTTTGATAAAGTAACCATAAAATTCACAAAAGAATGTAAAAAATTAATGGTTTGAGAGTGAGTTAAAGCAACATACAAAATTTTTCAATGAATATGGAGAAAAGGTTAAAGAATAATTATTGGAATAAAAATAAAATAACCAAATATTCAAATATTAACAGTGATAATAAATATTACAAATAACTTATAAAATGCAGAAGCATTTTCAATTATTTTCATAACTTTCTTCAACTAAAAATAAGTGAAAGTACTGCTTTTTATAATAGTTATTTTTATTATAATAGTTATTATATATTTTATTGATGTAAATATAATTTGATTAGTTTAGTGATATTAAGACACATTAATTAAAGAATGATGGAAGCAATATAAGAAATGTACATTTCTTTTAAAAATAGTTTTCAATTGAAAAAGGTTATGTAACAATCTGAAAGCACTTGTGTTTTATAATAGGTATTTATTCCAAAAACTTGAGGTTAGTAAAGCTACTATTAAAAGGTATAAAGATAGATATAATAAACATAACAGCACCAAAACAGCTTTTAGTAAAATTTTATCAGAATTATAGTGCAGAATGAATGGAGTATGCTATTAACGAGATGAATATATAAAGGTTAGAAAATATGCAAATTATTGCAGAGAGAGATGGAAATTTATAAATGTCAAATACTACATTTTATTGATAGAGGGATGCAAGATTCTTTCATGTTGATTGAAAGCAGGTTCCTTGCACTAACTCATGCCTTTTTGAATTTTCTCATTTGATCTTGACATTAGAAGAGAAAAACATGTATCATAGTATTATGACTCTTATTTTAAGTATCATTATAATACCTTTTTTTATATAAAATGTACTAATAAAAATATAAGCCACACATGATTTTGAAAAAGAAACATCCCTCCCCCAACAGCTGTGAGAAGTGTCTGGATGTTAAAGTAATATAAACAATTGATAAATGATATCATTATTGTAAATAACTTTAAGTAAAGCTTTTCATTTAAGAAAATTTGCCACCTAGTGTTTCAAAAAATAAATACACAAAACAAATAAAATATAATAAAGCACTCCTGGTGGCAAAAGTCATCATTATTCTTCTGAATTAATTCTATCTTATTTATATGATTTATAAATAAATGTTTCTATATTTGTCACATATTATTGATGAGGATTTAAACATAAAATAATAAAGTAATACTATTACCCATTACACCAATAAAGAAATGATGTCATAAGAACCGATATTATTGGCTGAGTATTCATTACTACCATCAAATTGTTGCATGTTCCATTGATAACATCACAGTATATTTTTATTCAAAATAAAAATTATAATAAAGACAAAAATAGAATGTTTAAACACACATACATATATTATTTAATTCAGATTTGCATATATTTGTTCATTTGCATAACAAAATGGTTTCTTCTTTATAATCCTAAATCTGAGTGTACTTTTGGTGAAGTTTAACATAATCATAGCACTCTTAAATTAATTACTATGATTATGCATGCGTTTTTATTTAAATTAGTCCATTTAAATATTCCTTTTGTTGGGTAATCAGATGCTGTTTTCTGTTTTGTTTATTACATTTCTGTGATTAGCAATAAACCACACCTTGACCTTGTTTGTATCAGCATTCTCCATACAAACTAGACTGAGTGTGTGGTGGGCAAAGCTATAACCAAATTGTTTATAAGCACTTACTGATAAACAATATATATATATATCCATGTAAGCTCAGACATACTCTATTTATCTATAGACATTATAATATTCATTATGGCTATCCAAATACATGAGATTTTTAATGTATATACTATGAAAATGTAATATATATGTATATCAACACATTCTGATATATACTATAAACGTGCACACACACATGCTAATGTTTAATATACAAAATTCACGTGAAAAATTGGTGATTATTTGTAAATGTAACAGCAATCTTTTACTATGATTTTGACAAGAAACTGGATCGAAGAAAGGTTATCAGTATTCAATTACTCTGTTAACATTAGAATTGACACAATAAACACACACACACACATGTATATTCTGTATAAACATTACCCATGAAGAAATACAATATTATTATTGAGAAATAATATTTTGCTTCAGCACAGTATTTCAATTAAGTTGCAATTATTTGAATTATTTTTTTGTTTTGTTAGGGCTTTAATTTATTATTTTGTTTGTTTATAAAAAATATTCATTGACCATATTAATTAGTATAACTTATCAAGGTTTATTATATAGCTCCAAATCTTTTAATAAAATATATAGTCAGTTGCTCAGGAAGTCATGTGACAATAATTCCATTCAATTGACCAAACTGACATTTTTCTTAAAACTTGTTCTATCGGTAAGAACTTGAACTCAGAATTTCAAACTTTCCACAGCTACTCAATCCATCTTATTCAACTGATACACATGACCACATACATGTGAAAAAGATAAACGATCTCCCAATATCCATATTTCATGCTGAACAACCATTCATCAGTTAGTCCAGATCATCTCCAACACATATATAGAATTACCGCTCAATTTATATTAAGATAGCAATACTTCAAACTTTAATGGACAAGCCTCAATCTTCTCCACTCTCTTAACTCTTCAGCCATCGATGTCTTTGAAAATCCGAGGATGAAATGATCCAAGTACTTGATGATGCCAATATTATTGTCATACCCATGCTGACCTTAAGTCAATCTGATCCCTCTCACATAGGACATCAATATGTCCATTTAATTATACAGAAGAGGGATGAGTAGAATACAGGCTGAATGTGTACTATTTAAATACATGTATATTGTCTATACCAAACTTAATGTCATTATAAAGGACTTGAGTAGCTGTGGGGAGTTTTAAATTAACTTCAAGTTCTTTATGATTACATTAAGTTCCTGTATAGACAATATACACGTATTTAAATATTTCTATCAGTAAGAATATTAGAATGAATTGTAGTTCTTAGTGATACGAACGTCAAATATTATCATTTGTCATAGTACCTACCCTATTGCCTAATCATTTCAATCAGTCTTTAACACTCACCAACAAGCTTAAAAATAGCATTATTAGTTTAATAGTGCCACCTTTTTAAACAAAGATTAATTTAATTAATATCTTAACTCATATCTGTTTCTGAGAAAGAGTTGAATTAAGGTGTAGATACGTACTACATATATATATATACGCAAGTGCGCATTTGTTAGCGTATTTATTGTTATAACTACACTTAAAATGATAGCTTTTAAAAAATACACCGTATATTATTATTCTTCTGAAGTTTTTTTTTAAAATTAGGTTAATAATTTCATTTATCATAAGAAAATGATGCTTTAAATTATAATTAGAAAGTCACATTTCAGAATTATTTTTCCAGAAGTCGGAAAAATGTATGCGATGACTCGCATCTTTGGACGAGTTATTTATCATCGTGGCAAGCAATTAAAATGATAGATAGCCGATTTTCAAAAGAAATAAAACGAACGAGCCATCGCGCAAAACCATGTTTCATTCATAATAAACGAGCATGCATGGAAAAAAAAAAATCTGAATGCGTATTATACACATAGACGTCGTATTTAGGTCATCCGAGAATGTTAGATAATACAATCAGATTTTCAAACACGTAAATAAATATACCTATGTCACGGTATACTTAATCTCCAGAAACAGAAAAAAAAGTAATGAAAGAAATCGCAGTGAATATAATAATTTAGGATCACGTGACAGTGAGAAAGTAATCATGTTACGGTTCAACGTGACCTAATTTAACCTTTCCCTTTTATTTAATAAATCTAGAATTCTTTTATTTAAAAAACTGAAATTAAAGCACTTTTCCAAATTTTGTTGAAATTAATAAACTTATTAAAACCGAAAATATGTTAAACAATCATTACATATTGTTTTATCCCCAGTGGCTTAATTTATGAAAATATTTTTTTTTATCATCTTATGATTCGAACCCTAACGATGTGCATCATTATCGGCCTGATTCTTCAAACTGTGAAACGAATCTTTCAGTAATTAATAATATAGTTTTTAGGATTATTATGATACACAAGCCTTCTCACCCTGTTAGAGATGAAGATGTATGTGTGTATACAATCTTAATAATGACGTTGTTAATAGTGCATTTAGTTGTGTTTTTTTTTTTTTTTTGGTTGGAACTAATAAACATTTAATGATTTATAAACGAATCAATATTGTTTAAACGTTCGCCTAATCAAGATTTGAATTTAAAAACAATTTTCTTACAGCTAGATCAATTTCATATTATACTGTGATAAGGCTTAATAACAGAATAGTTTGCTGTTAAGTAAAAAGAAAGAAAGAAAACACTCTGAACCCTTAAAGTGGAAATACAAAATGCAACGTTCTGAACTCTTAAAATAAAAATACAAAATGCAGTGCTCTGAACACTTAAAGTGGATATACAAAAATATAACAATGACATATTTTTTTAACTCTAGAAACCACAATGGAATTTTTTTTATAAAAATCATTTGATATTCCATTAATAGATGGCTCTGATTCTCACTGTACTTTATGAACAAAGTGATTATACAGAAAGTGGCTTATTGGTTTTTATGCTGGGTTTGGGAAAAGATAAGGGGATTTTAGATCTAAAGGTCATGTAGTTGACAAAGATTATAGTGTTGAAATGGTATGGTCAGGGTAGACAAGAATATGGGAAAACTTGGGGTGAGGACTGGAAAGAGGTTCAAAGTGGCTAATAGGTATCTCTGGGCATAGTTGCTGAGGGATTTCTGATTTCGTATAAGGAGAAGTCACAGTGCATCACATCACATCCAGTGGTTACTTACTTTTATTCTACTAATTAAACTAACAGCTTGAAATTATTTGCACCCAAAAGATTTGAATACATCAATTTTTTTTTATACACGTATATAGGTCTAATTTTAAATCTGCAAAATGTACATATTCTAATGACTTCAATATAAGTTAATTGATTATTCCAATTGGATCTTTTGACAAAACAATTTTTCAACTTTAGAAACCATCAATGTCCACATTGAGTAAATTAATAATAAAACTAGACTTCCATGATAAGTTATTGTGTTTTCAATTTTTAGTATATTTAGTTCTTTGCCTTAAGATGTGTCAAGTAATTGACAAAAGAATAACATGATAATAAGTAGCCTTGAATATCATCAATGATAACTTGCACATTTTTAATCTTGAACTCATAATGAAGTCTTTATGCTATTAAGATTAAGGAATTTTCATTTCCGTCATCTAAGGGCCACCTTCTGATTTAGCTAATAGCGTAAAATATTAGACATTCTAAGCTTTTGAATAACTTGTTACATTTTGATTTACAATGGTCAAACTTACTGCAGTCACTACTTTGTCACCATCCACTCTAGAGAAATACTGTAACTTTAAAATGCAGTAACTTTAAAATACTGTAACTTTAAAATGCAGTTAAATATTAATATATCTGATTTTTCAATTCAACACACACACACAAGGTTATTCATATTTCTTTTTCCCATGTATATCATCTTTTTTAGGAATTAAATAAACTGAAACACTCTTTTGAAATCATATGAATAAAGATACAGTAAAAAAAAACAAATGACTCCCAAAATATATTTTATGCTGAACCAGTACTCATCAGTTGGCCCAGGTCACCATCTCTCATATCATATGTACAGTATTCATCAATAATAAGCAATTCTACAGTTTAATATTTACTAATAACTCTTCATAATAACAGTTCTCACTTAATGGCTTATTGCCATAGCAACGCTGCTTTTCAATTAAGTATGTGCATGCTTTTTAGCCATGTGCGCTTATTATGTAATACTGAGCATAACATCAAATGCCAATAACCATAAAACTAATTACAGTGTTTCTTGCATATTTATGGCAAATATTGGTAGTGGATAAACTTATGAAACATACATTCTGTGAAATATTTTTGATATATTTAATATTTTTGTATAAATTATTAATTTTAATTAAATAGCATCTATATCTAATCTTATACAGAAAATCATACATGAGTTATATTTGGGACTCTTTCTATCATCCAAATCAAGCATGGGGAACCTTTTTCTGCTGAGGACCATTTGGAAATTTATAAAGCCACACAAAATTATCGATTTAAAAGTTAGCTTACTGTATTTTATCAAAAAATTTATGAATTTACCTCTAATCATTAAGGGTGGACAACCTTTTAAATTGGTAGGTCAATTTCAAATCTCCCCTTTTAAACAAGACCATAATTTTTTTTGTAAATTAAAAATAAAATATTATTAATGACCGTTTCATATTTAATGACATCTTGAATTTACCTTCATAACATACATTCTCAAATTTCTTTTTATATTCTGGACAGGTTAACTCAGCTATATGCATGCAGTCTTTTATAAACTTCTTCAGAAAATGGTTTATTTTTTAAAAAAAAAATAACTTGCTCTTACAGAATGTGGTGGTCCTTTTTTTTTAAATTGCACGATTTTCACTGTCAATCTTACTCTGTGTAGCCCTCTTTAATAAAAATAATAAAAAAAGCAGTTGTCAAGCATTGGTGGTCGAGAGGTCAGCACAGCTGTCTTACAAGCAGTTGTCCCGGATTAGCAGGTTCATTTCCCGGCTGATGCTATGACACATGGGGGGAAAAGCAGTTAAATGTAATTTAACAATAATAAAATGAAGCAAAATTCAAGTTTCAATTTTACTAATACAACTGCAAAAATCACTTTAAAAACAAATAAAATGTTTTTAGCATCATGTATTAAATCCATAGTCAGGTAAACTACATAATATAAATACTTTGTTGGAATATTGCACCTTTGATCTAGAACTATATAAAGGTTGAAGAGAGAAAAGGTTGTAAGTGAGAAAATAAATATTTTATTTTACTTAATTCTATATTTTTTTCCCCATGTGTCATAGCATCAGCCAGGAAGTAAACCCGCTAACTCAGGACAACTGCTTTTTAAAGCAGCTATCGCTGACCTCTCGACCACCAATGCTTGACTTAATTCAATATTTGCACTGTACTATGTATGGGTTTAAATAGAAGTTTTATACAGGTCCATCTTATATATGTTTGTAAAAATATTCAAGTCCTTATTGAGAGCTTTTAAGAGCTGAATTTGGTCTAGAGACCGGAGATTTCCCACCACTAACCTAAATTATTTGTTGAATATTTTTTTAGAATAATTCCAAAAATGCATTTATGATTTTCCAAGTACAATTAATTGGCAGTAATAACATACAGATCAGTATAGAACACAAAACATTGAATAATGTTATCGTCTCTCTTCTTTTGTGTCGCTGGTCTGATCAAAACAACTTGTACAAGAATTGAATCAATGATATAACATTAAACTATCATTAGTAGTAAACACAACACCTTGAGTAATGTTATCTTCTCTCTTTTGATGTCATTGGCCTGATCAGTGCAACTTGTACTGGAATTGAATCGATGATCTAACATTAAACTAGTAGTAGTAGTAGTTGAATGTATGTAGAAAACTCAGATAAAATTTGAATTTTTCTAAAAATGCTTAAAAACTCATGCAGATGATGAAATTAACCTGCAAGTAAAATACTAACAACAAAAAAACTTAAGTGACAAATTAGAACATTTAAACAATAAATTTAACCCAATTAAGGATATTAAAACACTAAACATCATATAATCACCATTTTCTATGCTTACACAATCTGTTAAAACAGTGACAAATTCTGCATATAGTTTGGGGGAATTGGATGAGTAAGCATTAGATAGAGATTTCATATAAAAACCTTCTTGCATCCATTGATTACTATAGTTTGCACTAGGTGGCACTAGGTATGGAGAGTTTGTCACTGTTTCAATTAAGCATAGACACAAGAGAATGATTTAAAGCCAGTGCATAATGGTGCTATTATGTGACTCCATAATACTATGTAAATGAGATTAGGAAATTTGATCAGATTTAAAAAGTCAAGTTTGACAAATTTTGTTCTAGTCTTTTAGGGCGTCAGTTTTGCAAATGAGTGATGAGAACAGTGAGACTTGTTTTTTCAATAATTATTTAGTTTGTTCTCAAAAATTTGTTCACCCAAGTTATTTTATCATTAGGTACATTCATTGGTTGTTTGGGTTTATATCAGTAGCATAGTGAATGGGCCCAACAAATGGATCTCCAGCCAAATACAGACCAGGAAAAAATAAAGATTAAAAATGTAAATCTTCAAACAATATGATTATGATTCTACAAACGAAGCAGATAATATAAATAAACAAAGAAATCAGAAAAAAATCAAATCCAAATTTACGTCGAAGTTTGTGGCTGTCAATTTATGAAGGAGTACATATTCTGGTAACTGGTATCACATCTTTGTAGGTAATTAAATTTATCACATGATCACCGATCTCATACTAGCACATAATTATTATTAAACAATTCAAAACAAAGCAAAACTCACTGATGAAGGCTACAAGCCAGAAACTAGTCTGGGGATATTGGTGAGTAGACACTAGATAGGGATTTTATGCACAAGCCTTCTGGCATCCATTGATTGCTCTTGTTAGCACAAGATGACACTACTATATGGAGAGTTTTGCTTTGTTTTGAATTGTTTAATTAAATTTATTTATTTTGACTGAGAAACAGCACAGCAATAAACATTCATTTAAAATAAACTACGAGCAAACAGTAAACAATATTTGATTAGAATAAACAAAATGACACAACACAATAATTTAAATGAAGTAGATTGCACCCCCAAAACCAAATGACCCCCAAAGCAATCAGCTGAGCAGCTGCAATTGGTTTCAATTCTTGGATATTCCAGTTGTACAAGTCATAAATTAAAGCTCAACTAACTTGTTTTTTAGACTTTCTTTTTGTTATCAAGATATTGCTGATCATAATATTTTTTTATCATTAACAATTGACGAGTCTTTCATATTTATTCGAGTTATTTTTTTTTAAAGTGTCATAGCATTGGCTGGGGCGCGAACCCGCAACCCGGGCAATGGCCTGCAAGTGCAAGGCCATCACGCTGACCTCTCGACCACCAATGCAAGACTTATTCAAGTTATTGTTAGTCATTTCTTTAAAAACTTTAATATCTATTTTTTTCATTATTTTAAAATGTTCTCTTAAAAAGTTGCTTTTCATAACTTCTATTTCTGAATTTTATAATTGCCCTCACTAATCGTTATACTTCATAGAATAAAATATTATGTTTTAAATCTTTTTCAACATTTCCCCATCCTTGCCCTAGTGGTAATTTGGCATACTAATTCAATATTTAATTTTAGTATTAAAACGTTTATTCACTATGAATCAATAAATTGTATATGATCTGTTAGAAATATAAGTTTACAAATAAAAAACATTCCAAAAAGATATTTGAATTTTCCAAATGTAGAAAAATAATATTAAAATGAAATACGTGACAAGAATAATTACTTTTTCTTATTGGCTGCTTATTGTAACACTATTAAAAAAAGTGATAAAACTGACATCATTGAAATAATTAAGAGACAGAAGTGGAATTAGGCAGAACTTATCGCTAGAAGAGGTGATAATAGATGGGCAGTTGAAATCTTAAACAAGATTCCAAGAGATTGTACAAAACCTAGAAATAGACCACATGTGAGATGGATAGAGAAATAATGAAATATGCTAGGATAATGTGGAGAAGAGAGACTAGAGATTGGAGAAGATGGATTGAACTTGGAGAGACCTTCAACCTGCAGAGGATTGATAATGGTTGACAATGATGATGATATATACATATTGGTAGAAGAGGTGATAATAGATGGACAATTAAAATCTTAATCTGGATTTCAAGAGATTATAAAAGATATAGAAAAATATCACATGTGAGGTGGATGGTTAAAATAAGGAAGTATACTGGAATGATGTGGAAAAGAGAGACTAGAGATTAGAAAAAATAAATTGAACTTAGAAAAATCTTCATTCTATAGTGAATCGATAATGGTTGGAAATGATGATGATGACAATTGAAAAAAGTAAATTAATGAAATCATAGTTTAATAAATTTTATATCTAAATCTGGAAAGAATTATTGATAAATCATTAAAAAAAATTATAATTACTAAAATATTACAAAAGTTTTATATTCTGATGTTAGCCATATAATGATAGGAGTTTTCTTTTTATCATTACTTCAAATTTTTCAATTTGTATTTTCAAAAATAAATATATTTTTAAACACTCTAAATATAAACAGGAATGTATGTATTTTTTTTCTTTTTTTGACTGCAGAAAGGAGTTTGCTATTAACCGAAAGGAGACCCTTTGATTCCTCTTGGAGGCCTTAAAGGAACCAAGCAGGGAAAATTCCTAATGTCCACTCCATACATTCTTGTCATTGCAGCTGTTATTACTGTGTGATTATTCATATAGTATACAAACATGCTGCTCACCAACACGCATTGGCCAGCGTGTTGAGTTTATTGGCTTTTTACCTCTGAGTTTAAAAATATTTTTTCCAATATATACAATTATGACAGACAAAAATAAATCATGGCCCTTATTCCCAGGAGGCTGTAAAGTCACCAACCAAGGCAGCAGTTGGTGGCCGAAGGTGGAGAGTGCTAAGAATCCCCTGATTGCGGACTCAGGCTGCCATTTGATGATGAACTTTTTATTTAGATACTTACAACTGCAGATCACTTTCAAGTGAAGGAAGATTGCAAGAGTTAGAAGAACTGTCATATTAAATGGGACATTATTGGACTTTGTGAAGTTAGAAGATAAGGTGAAGAAAGAATTGATTTAAAAAGTGGACATATACTCTACTATAACGGCACAAATATTAGAAATACAAGTGGAGTAGGATTCATTGTAAATAAAAAATGGAAGAATAACATTGTGGAGATTGATGATGTATCGGACAAAGTGGCAAGATTAGTTTTACAACTTAATAGCAGATACCAAATGCAGATAATTCAGGTTTATGCCCCAACAAGTTTTCATAGTGATAAAGTTATTGAAGATTTTTATATGGATGTACAAAAGGCTTTTGATCAGAGTAAACAACATTTTAAAATTGTTATGAGAGACTTTAATGCTAGAATTGGTAAACAAATGAAAGATGAAAATGCTGTAGGTAATTTTGGTTATGGTAATAGAAATGAGAGAGGACATAGACTTGTGGAGTTTGCAGAAAAAGAAAAAGTTTATATTATGAATTCTTTTTTTTTTTTTAGACAAATGTTAAAAGGAAATGGACATGGAAGCATCCAAATGAAGGTATAGCAGAATTGGATTATATTTTGACTAACAGAAAATAGATTGTAATGTTCTTAATAAATTTAACACAGGAAATGATCATCGATTAGTAAGATGTAAGATACGTGTTAATGCAAAACTAGAAAGACAAAAATTATTAAGAAAAACAATATTTACAGTTGATATTCCTAATCTTCAGAAACATTCTAATGAATTTAAATTAGAACTTACAAATCGGTTTCAAGTATTAGTAGATTTTGAACATGATTCAGATTTGAATGAAATTAATATGGAAAATAACTGATACACTTTTAAAAACTGCAACAAAGATAGCTTTTAGAAAAAACCAGAAATTGACCAATAAAATTTCTACTGAGACTAGAGAATTTATAAAGAAAAGAAGGAATATGATGATATACAACAATGATGCATTAAAAAAGATTAAATCTCTTGAATTTTGTAAAATGGTGCGGAAAAGAGTTGAAAATGATATAAGAAAGTATAATTGCGAACTATCAAGGGTAGCTGTAGAAGAGAATAAAAGTCTAAAGAGTGTAAAACAACATTTTAGTATTGGTAGGAAATTTATACCTGCAATAAGAAAAAAAGATGGCATTATTACTAAAAAGAGAGATGACATCATAAAATGTGTAGAAGACTTCTATCAAGAATTATATAGTAATAAAGAACAAGTGCCTCCTATACATATTATATCTTCTGAATTGCCCAAAATTTTGAATGAGGAAGTGAGACATGCAATTAAATTTATGAAGAAAGAGAAGGCTCCAGGTAATGATAGAATTGTAATTGATATATTAAAAGAAGCAGGTGAAGAAATAGAATTTTTTTTAGCAAAGCTATATACCAAATGTCTAAATGATAAAGATGTCCCAGATGATTGGAAGAATTCAGTATTAATATTAATATTTAAAAAAGGTGATAAAGAAGATATTAAAAATTACAGACCTATCAGTCTTTTATCAGTTTTATACAAAAATTTTTACTAAGATAATTACAACTCGCCTACAGAAAACACTGGATTTCCACCAACCAAGAGAACAAGCTGGATTTAAAAGTGGTTTTAGTACAGTAGATCATATCCAGGTATTGAGAGAAGTTATAGAATAGGCAAATAAATATAAGTTGCCATTATGCTTAGGATTTGTATATTATGAAAAGGCATTTGATTCTATAAACATTTTTTCAGTGATTAAAGCATTGGATCAACAAGGTGTAGATTCTGGATATTGTCATATTTTAAAGAATATTTATAAAAATGCAACAGCAACAATTATATTACATAATGATAGTAGAAAAATCAACATTGAAAAGGGTGTAAGACAGGGTGATCCTATATCTCCAAAACTTTTTACAGCAGTGCTGCAAGAACTATTTTGTGGATTAAAATGGGAAGCTAAAGGAGTGAAAGTAAATGAAGATTATTTAAGTCATTTAGATTTTGCAGATGATGTAGTTGTTTTTGCAAATAAGGCTTTAGAGCTACAGGAAATGTTTCAGGAGTTATCAGATGAAAGTAGGAAAGAAGGACTAAAGATAAATGTTAAAAAGACTAAAGTAATGTTTAATAGATTTTCTCAAAATATGAAAATAAAGATTAGTTATGATGAGTTAGAAGAAGTAAACAGTTACAAATACCTTGGTCAGGTTATTAATACAGATGGAAACATAATGGATGAAATTAATCATAGAATTAAACTTGGTTGAAATGCTTTTGGTAGAAATAACTTGATACTAAAAGAAAATATGCCTATGGGTTTGAAAAGAAAGTTTTTTAATAAATGTGTTTTGCCAGTTCTTACTTATGGATCTGAACTTGGATACTTAATAGAAGAGCAATACAGAGACTTCAGGCCACTCAAAGAAGTATGGAATAATGCATGTTGGGAGTAACAAAAAGAGATTGAAAATGCAATGTATGGGTAAGAAAACAAACAGTTATTACTGACCTCATTGGAAAAATTAAAATACTGAAGTGGAGTTGGGCTGTACATATTGCTAGAAGAGATAATAATAGATGGATAATTGAAATTTTAAACTGGATTCCCAGAGATTGTAAAAGACCCAGAAAGAGACCGCATGTGAGATGGATGGATGGAATAAGAAAGTGTGCAGGAGTGATGTGGAGAAGAGAAGCTAAAGATAGGAAAAGATGGATTGAACTTGGAGAGTTCTTCATTCTGCAGTGGATTGATAATAGTTGATGATGATTTCTTTTTTAATAATTTCAAATATTTTATAAATATAGACATAAATATTTAAATAAACTATGGGGAAAATACAGTTTTTTGCTCATTGCTAACAATTGAAAAGAATTGGTATTAAGCCATCAAATGTCACATGATCACCATTCTTTAGACTTATACAATCTGTTTTCCACAGAGGCAAATCTCTTTTTACAGTAATGCCACTCTGTGTTCTCAAATCCAAAGCTCCTCACGTATGAAAGCCACAAGCTAGAAACTAGTCTGCGGATATTGGATGAGTAGGCTTGAGATAGGGATTTTATGCACAAACTTTCCTGCTTTCATCGATTACTCCAGTTTGTACTAAGTGGCACTACTGTATGGAGAGTTTTGCCTCTGTGAAAAACAATTGACAAGTTTACATTTGTTTATTTATTCAAAATCAAGAAATCTACCTGTCAGTGTCTAGGCATTTTATTGGCTTGTTTGTAATTTTCTTCTGCCGATTACTAATATGTTCAGAGTTTTTATGCAACCACAAAATCTTTTATAATAAAGTATTATTGTATATATATTGAATTAAATATTTTTCAGGATTATTATAATAAAGAATAGAAATAGGGAGATAATATCAATGTAAATAGAGATCTTTTGCTTCAATAAAAGAACTTTCATAAGTTAGTGGAGAAACTTGTTAGCCTCAGGAAAATTGCCAATTAGTAGTTATCGACAATTTCCTGGCTACATCAAAAGGTTATCTCTGTTTACATGGATATTCTTTTTTTTTTTCATTTTATACAAACTAAAATACATGAAAGCATCAACATTTAAACAATATCAATAACAATCACCAATATCAATCTGTTGCTAAGGCAATCTTTTAACAATAAAGGTAAAAATCCACCTTTATGTATGTTTAATAACATTAAAGATTGCAACTTGACTGCAGAGAGTAAACAAACATGTCTGAATAAATCTCATTAAACAGCTAAATATAAACTGTTCTGAATGTTTAAAAGTTATAATTGCAATTTGAAAGGTTGACTCTTTGTTAGTCTGCTTTTAGTACATGTTATATTTACCTATTTAATCTGGTTTCTCTAAACTTTTTTAATTAATAATTTTACTCTCTGTAGTTAAGTCTTGATTATTACTGTCTATATAAGGATATTAGACAATAAAGATGGATTTCCACCTTTATTGTTTAAAAAGGTTGAACTTGACAACCGATTGAGATTGTCAATTGTTGTAGATTTTACTATTGTTTTATTGTTGACTGTTTTCATATACTTACATATATGTATATATATTTTGTCCCATGGTCAGATCCAGAGAGTAGTCACATCATATTCTCTTTCTTGTCCAGCTTTCAATTCTACACATCTCTTTCAATCTCATATCATCCAACAATATCAATCTTTTTTATCCTTTCTTCTTCCTTCCACTCACCATTTCCTCCAAAACAACTTTCATTAATTTATATCTTCATCTTCTAATCCAGTTTTTATTTCTAAATTCTTCAATCAATCTTCTTTTTTCATTTATTCTTTTTAAAACTTCTTCATTTGTTATTTTATTTATCCAATTGACTTTTTCCATTTTTCTCTATTTCCACATCTCAAAGGCTTCCAATCTGTTCATAATTTTATTATTCATTGTCCACATTTCGCAACTACAATAATACACTCCACACATAGCATTTAATTAATCTTTTCTGTAATTTTCTCTTCAAAGATTCACAAACTGTCTCTTCTCTCTAAAAAAATGCCTCCTTTTCTTATGCTATTCTTCTTTTAACATCATCTTCCCTTTTTCCATCTTCTCAGTCAACTATCTAAATATACAAATTCATTTATCTGTTAAACTATGATATCATGAATTTCAGTTTACAGTCTTCTTGCATTCCTCACTATCTATAACACTTTCAACATTAATCTTCATTCCATATTCATACATCCTTCCTCCAACACATTCAAAATATTCCAAAGACACTTTTTATCCTCAGCTATAAAAGCCATATCACAGAAATTGATTCCAATTATTACAATGTTTCTTCTTAAGATTAGTAAGTAAGTCTATTTCATAGTTTTTTCTACACCAATTTGCTATTTCAATAAATAAATCCCATTTTTTATTTAGATTTAATTTACATATATTTTTTAACATATTCATTATTCATAAAATAACTGATAAAAATATTTACCTATTCATTATCTCATACAAACATCTACACATATTTTTATCACTAACTTTATATTTTCAAGAAGTAATAAAATATTATATAAGAGATTCGAACTCAGACTTTCATACGACCTTCAACTTTCCATTCCGTTTCACACATATGTTGAAAAGATAAATAGTCACCAATAAACATATTTCGTGCTAAACCAGCATTCATGTAGATAGTGGTAAGTTATTAGGCATATAAAATGATAAAAAAAATATCTAGTGTACAGAAAGCTATGAATGGAATTTTAAATAATAAACAAGAGAAATATAGGGGATTTATTTATTTATTTGTTTATTTTGCTATTGTACTCAAATCTCACCAATATTCATTTTTATACACATACCACTGTCATTACTTTAAGCTACCAGCTGTAGACATTTCAAAAACTAGCTAATGATTTCTAGTATGCGTTTCAACCAAACCGAGTCTAAACAGCTAGTGTAAGCATTTCACAATTTTCCAAATGTCACACACTACTGTTTTTTTTATTTATAAATGTGTGTGTGTTTTTATAAATTATTACTAATGTTCATTCTTACATTTATAACGTACATTTGTAAATACTTATTGGAAAAAGTTAATAACTCCTAATATGCATTTTAATAAGTCAAGTCTTTTGAGTTAAGTGAGTAATGAACTTATGAAGTAAATTTGTAAAGTAAATATATTACAAAAGTGCATTTAAATGCCTTTTATTATTTCATTATTTAATTATATAATAAAAACATTTTGAATTGTGAACTATGACAATACACACCTCACAAATAAGTTTCAAAGGAATCTCTTTCAACAGCTATTTCAAACTCCAACATCATTAATCTCAAATCTGAATTAATTATATTACTAACTACATAGGGAATTATTTATATTAGTAACATATATTGGATGTGGAAATGATTAGGGTATATTAACGATCCGCACACACTCCAGGATTAATCTCCAAACAGACTTCATGGTGAAAGCCATGACTAATTAAAAATCAATAAACATGTATATTGTAGCAGTAAATATGATATACCATATGCTCCACAATTTACACTTAAATTATGGACTATATGGTATATTACATTATATATAATTCAGCAATGCAAATAAGAAGAAGTGGAAGGAACAGTAAATATGCAAAGATAAATGGCTTTGAACCAGGAACCAAAGATATACTAATATCAAGTTTTGATTCAAATAAATATTTATATGGTGAAAGTTAAATGGGTAATAATTCAACTCAAATATTTATCATATAAACAAACTGATGATTAATAAATACAAATTCACCCAAATGTGTTTTATTTGTTTTTCAGTTTCAATAAAATAAAAAATAAAATCCTTAGGTGCCAAATCTTCTAACTAAAAAGTCTACTTTTGGAAAACTTATTAATGCCTGATCATCATTATTTAAAAATTATTACTACCATCCCTGCATTTCCACCAGTGGTCGCATGATTTCTCAGGGTAGTGGATATTAACTAGCATACTGGATATTAAAAGCATTATGCTTGGTGTAAGCTCTACAATCAAACACAAACTAAATTGATTAATAAAAATAATAAAAACAATTTATTAACAATTAGTTTATAAAACTGTTGAATATTTACTTGCAATTATTAATACATATAATAATATGAAATATAATGGTAATAAAAGATGTTTTGGTTTATTTTTAAGGCTTTATAATATCTTTAATGATATAATCTTCTCATGTGAAATATTTAAACGGTTTCAAACTATGATTTCCCTGCAGATAGTGTATTTTAAATATATTTACAGTTGTCTTTTTTAATTTCTCCAAAGATGGTAACTCTTCTCCATTGGCCACTGATGATATTAGAGAGGAAATCCAGCAGCAATGTAACATTATATAAGATATCAGTAGATCTTGGATAGTTCTTATGGTACTGTCCATTTCTTTTTTCATAGCATTATTAAATCAGGCACTAGCAAATTTTGGCAAATTTCAGAATTAATTTCTGAATCTTATTGAATATTCCAGATGTTTTCACTGATATTTTTTGGTTGCCTAGTTACACGTAGTAAGTAGTCTTTTTCTAGATAAAATCATCACACTGGCTACAACTGGAGTATTGAAAAACACTTTTAAAACAGTCAGTTTCTCTCGATCATCACATGATCACCATTATTTATGCTTACACAAGCTGTTTTTCACAGAGGCAAAACTCTCCACACAGTAGTGCCATTCAGTGCACACCAGAATAATCAATGAATTCAGAAAGATCTGTGCATAAAAATGCCTATGCAATGCCTATTCATCCAATATCCTCTGACTATTTTCTATCTTGTGGCTTTCATCAGTGAGGAAACTTTGATCTGGGAGCATTGCACCTAAATCTTAGGATGTAATGCAATCCTCCAGGGAGCCACCTTTTACTTTTTTAGATAACTATAAAACTTTGAGTCCAAAGTGAAAGCCCAATAATGTTTTCAAGTTAAGCTCATTAGCTTGTATAGTTGTATAAATCTGAACTCGGTTCACCATCCATACTTTTTGGCTAATGAGATTAGCTTAAAAACATTATTGTGTTTTCATTTTGAACACATTAGCCAAAAAGTATGGATAGTGAACTGAGTTCAGATTTATATAACTATACAAGCTAATGAGCTTAGCTTGAAAACATTATTGGGCTTTCACTTTGGACTCAAAGTTTTATAGTTATCTAAAAAAGTAAATGGTAGCTGTTGGAGAGTTGCATTAGATCCTAAGATCTAGGCACTGACCTCTCTGATCCAAGGCTCCTCATTGATGAAAGTCACGAGCTAGAAAGTAGTCTGGGGATATTGGATGAGTAGGCACTAGACAGGAATTTTATGCACAAACCTTTCTGTATCCATTGATTATTCTGGCTTGCACTGAATGGCATTATTGTATAGAGAGTTTTGCCTCTGTGAGTTTTTCTCTCCTTGGCATTAGATCAGTGCAACACTGCTTTTTAAGTTGATTCTTCAATAAAAAGTAAAATAGTCTCAACTGATTGAGCTGGACTGAAATGTAATGTCTTACTTGTTTGTTTCAGACATATTTATACCTATTTGGTATTGTTCAACAATCTGCTTTCAAAAAACATATAAGTTACCAGCTGGTTACAAAATTTGACTTGTTTCCTTTCAACAACGTGTTTTTTGAATAACATAATATGAAAACAAATTCACAGATATTATATTATGATGTGTTACATAAATGAATAAAAAAAATTGTTTTTTTCTCTCTCTTTCTTTATTTACATTAGTTAGCCAATAGGATGAAAGAAAAAAATTGTCACTGACATTTAAATTTTAAGTAGTAACTTTTAAAATATTACCAATTCTAAAATTTTAATATCATTTCTACAATCACCTTTACTACAAAAATATGGGAGATTTTATTTAAAACTTCACTTTAAAAAAAGCAAAGTAAAAAAAGTTCAAAATAATGCGATTTTTAGAAACTATGCGATTCAAATTTCTTTTTTTGTAATGCAATTTATTATTTGATTATTTTTGATATATTACAAAGTAAATATTTAATAATATAACCAAATGCATAAACTAACTTTTCTTTTAATTTTTTTAGCAGTTTACTCAAATGGCACTTATACATGCATGCACACACACACACACAAATGGCAGTGTAAGTATTTCTTACTCAATTTCGACCGTAAGGTATTTATTAAATTTTTTTCATGCAACTTCATAATTTAAGTAATTCAAGCTGCTATCAGATATTTATAGTTACAATATATATATATTCAAATATGCAAATATTTTTGTCTGCATAATGAAGTGATTTTTTTCTTCCTTATAACCTGATGCTAAGGATACTTTTGGTGAAGTTTGCCATAATCATAGCTATAATCTAAAACTGAGTGCACTTTTGGAGAAGTTCACCATGAATATAATCAACATTTATTGAAAGTGCACTTACGCTTAAGTTATAAAAAAGAAAGAAATTATTTCAAATATGCAAATGAACAAACATATGCAAATTTGAATTATAAATACAAATGAAGAGAAAAAAAATCAATATTATTTTATACTGATTCAGGTATCTGTTAGAAATAAAGCTGATCTGACCATACAATTTTTTTAACTACACATTATATTTATATATGGAACCAGACACTCTGCACCTCTTATTGCCAAGGGTGCCACTGGTAGCTGTCAACCTAGAAAATTTGATTTATGGTGATCAGATTTTAAGTGATGATGAACAGTCCGATATAAATGCCACCAGCTGTATACAGGGGAAAAAAGAGATCTTAAATATTATTCAGACAATTAAGGGACAGGACACAGAAACAAATCAGCCAAAAAAAAAATTATTAATAATTCTTAGATTTATTAAATTCAGAATAAATATTAATCATAAAAAAAATAATAGTTTCACCCAAATACCTTAAACTCATTTGTCCGAGTGTGCGAGTGAAGATTATGTAAATCAAAAGCCTTGGCAAATAATTTTGCTTTCTCTCCTAAGCTTATAGGCAATTGTCATAATCTTTCTGCCAGTGATTTACCTACACAAATCCTATTCTCCTTTCATTTTTATTTTTTCTCCTTTTTAGAAACCTATTTCCATTAGCTATATGGCATATGAGTATCAGTTGTATATCCGATTGTTAGAGATTTTTCAGTAAAGGTTACCTTGAATTGAAGTTAATGAACAGTGTGGTGCAATCCCTCCTTATCCCAGGAAAAGATATCAGGACCAACAGAAGGATGTCCTATGCTCTTTAAACACTCATAAGGGCTCACATTTATTATACAGCCCTTAAGATTACCTCTGTTCATGTAATAGAAAAGATTGCATTTTTAGATGATGATGATGATGATGATGATGATAATAATAATAATAATAATAATAATAATAATAATAATAATAATAATAATAATAATAATAATAATAATAATAATAATAACAACAACAACAACAACAATAACAATGGGGAAAAAAGCTTGGGATAAGAAAGTTTTCTGTTTGAAGAGATCTTTAATATCCTGGATTCAAAAGGACTCCTGGACTATTTTCAACTATGAATTACTTTGTTTAACAGCCTTCAAAAATTAAGCTGATTTGAATTTTAAAGATAATTTGTGGAGTTTAAAAAAACAGCTCAGATGGAAAACTCCACAGTAATTGAAAATCTCATTATCATGGATAAAAACTGTTATTAGTGCATTATTCAAAACAGTAATTATGTAGGCTCCTTCATACTACAATTTGAAAAGTGTTTTCTATTATCAATATTAAATATGGAGAATAAAAATTTATCTGTCTTCCTTCATATAATTTCACATTTCTGTCCTTTTATGAATGCATAATCCAGAGAATAATTCAAGAAAAACATTATTTAAAGCAATTATCTTTCAGATCAAAATTTTTTAAAAAAAATAAAGTTTTGTACATAAATTTAATCTAAAATTAAAATTAATATTTATTGAATATATAGTTAATCATTTTAATATGTTGGTTACTTTTTAAAGACTCATTTAGTCTTAACTATTATTACTGATGAAGGCCACAAGCCAGAAACTAGTCTGGGAATATTGAATGAGTAGGCACTAGATAGGGATTTTATGCACAAGCCTTCTGACATCCATTGATTACTCTGGTTGGCACAGGGTGGCACTACTGTATGGAGAGTTTTGCCTTGATTATACAGAAAGTGAATTATTGGTTTTTATGCTGGGTTTGCGAAAAGATAAGGGGGATTTGGATATAAAGGCCATAGAGTTGACAAAGATTATGTTGTGGAAATGGGATGGGGCAGAATATGGGAAGACTTAGAGTGGGGAATGGAAAATAAAGTGGCTAACAGGATTATCTGGGCATAATTGTTGAGATATTCTTGACTTTGTTTAAGGAGAAGCCAAAATACATCACATCATATTACATCACATCCTTGTTTGATTACATTTATTATTTAAGTAATACTTTGGGTACAATTTGAAATTTATAATTGCAGTTTGTAATCTATAATTGACTATTTATTAGTCTGCATTCAGAGCAGGTTAGAGTTACTTGTTTAAGGAGATTTATGTAAACGTCTTTGCATCAATAATTTCAATCTCCGTTATCAAGTTGCAATCTTTAGTGTCTATATAAATATATTGGACCATTAATAAAGGTGGGATTCTGCCTTTATTGTTAAAATAGTTGATTTTTATTGATATTGGGATTGTCTAAGTGTTGACTGGCTTTTAATGAGATATATATATATAAAGAGATTTCACTTTTTTTTTAAAAGGAGGTTGCCTTGACAACAGTTTGAAATTGTTGATTGTTATTGATATTGGGATTCTCTGAGTGTTGACTAGCTTTTAATGATATATATAAAAGGATTGCACTTTTGCCTTCACAACAATTTGAATTGTTGATTCAGCCATGTTTCATGATCATCATCACCATCAAAAATTTCTAATTACTGTGAGAATATATCTCTCGCTACTATAAATTTTGCCAGACAGTAAACTAGGATTTCATCTCCAAAAAGCATCTACAGGTTGAGTTCAATTTTCTCTCTATCTTTTTAGATGTGAGCTCCTCCATTTACCCATTATTAGCTCAAAGGAAAATATGCCAATGTATCACAAGGTATGTGTTATCTGTAATTTGGAATGATAAAGGAAAATGGACACCTATAATAATAAAGTAACACCAAATTTATTTTCAATATTTTTACTTTATATAATATCTAGAGAAGAATCCAACACATTAAACAAACTAAAACACGCAGATATATTTATGCAAATATGTAACCACAGCCACGACATTTCATTTATTGAATTAGTTTGCATTTAAAATATAAGCTCCAAAGTGCTCACATACAATACAAAGCGATCATGTAATCATTATTATTTAATTTTAAGAATATGCATAATAAAACAATTTTAATACTATGTACTTTAGGGCTCAAAAGAATTTTGTTAAGGGAGATAGCTTGAATCATAATCTACAATGTCCAATTCTAAAATTGAGATCAAATTAAAATTTAAAATAATTTTCCGATCTACACTGTTTAGCCGCATTCGGCAACTTCCGGTTCGACAGTACGATATTGTAGCTTTTTTCCTATGAAGAATTTAACACTGGTATTTTTTTTTTTTAGTTTTATGATTAATTTTTGTATCTATAATAATCCCTAGGCCATTTTCTGTTTTCCCTAATTGGTTTTCAGTCATAGAACCTTGTTTCCCATTTCTAATATCTGATGCAATGATGAAATTCTTAAAACCGTCTTTGTTAACATTTTATTTTCCACGTTTTCTATGAGCTTTGATGTCCAAATGATTTCTCTGTTTATTCTAACAAATCATTTGGATTTCTAGTGTCTCTATTCTTTTTAGAATTATTTGGTTTGATTTAAAATTATTTTCCAAGTTTTTATATTGTTCTAATGATTCCTAGAATTATTTAACGTAGTTTTTGCTTATTTCTAATGGCAGCCATTTGCATAACTGGACTGATAGAAACTCTCAATTATTCTTGAGTGAAAACTGCTCTAAAATTTCTTATAAAGATGAAAAAACAATAAAACAGGTATTCTCTTACATCTTGGTAAACTTTTCTTCTATGAATCCAAAATTGGGCTATGACTTTGGTGAATAAAACAGGGAGCCTGTAACAACGAAAACTATTCTCCTTTCACTTTGTTGTTAGAAATTTTTTACTTATCCATATGGGGTTATTTCTTCCTCATTAATGTACTTTTTTTTTGGAGACAGGCAATCATCTATGAAACGTTTGCATGCTTCATTCTGTCACATGATATTAAATTATTTGTAGGAAGATTGAAAAAATGAGCGATCCATGAAGTTATGTTCTACTTACACATATAGACCAAAATGCTGACAAAATTACTAGCTGTTGTTGTTTTAGAAGTTATAATTGTACAATATTTTCTGATAATTATTTTGTATTCAGTTCTGCTTGATCAGTTGTGTCTTCTTATCCTCTGACTAAAAACTAAACAACAATAATTTAATGATAACTAACTTAAGTTTGTAAAACTTTTTCTTTTATATTTACCTGTCCACAATGTTAAAATATACATCTACAATAGAAACTTAAGATTTGTAATCTACTTTTTTTATGTAGTTTATATGCATTGATCATATTATTAAATATATGCTAGTATATCTTATTTCTTATACTCTTAAAACAGGAAAAGCTGACTATATAAGCTAATGGGCTTGGATTGAAAACATTAAGGTGTTTTCAGTTTAAGACTCATAGTTTTGTAGTTAAGTGGAGATAAAAGGTGGCTTCTGGAGAGTGGCATTAGATCCTAAGATCTAGGTGCAGTGCTCTCAGATTCAAAGCTCCTCACTGACAAAGGCCACAAGCCAGAAACTAGTCTAGGGTTATTGGATGAGTAGGCACTAGATGGGGATTTTATGCACAAGCCTTCTGGCATCCATTGATTACTCTAGCTTGCTGTGTGTGGCAATATGTATAGTGAGTTTTGCCTGTTTTAACAACAGTTATATACAAGCATAAGAAGTGGTGGTCATGTGATTCTTATACTCTTATTCTTATTATTGTCTTATTTGCTTATCAGTTTCAATTATCCAACAACCTTCATCAGAACTAGAAAATATATGCATAAATATGAACATAATCTAAATAACAAATATAATATAATATTCCACCTCTATTGTTAAAAGGAGGTTGCCTTGACAACAGTTTGAAATTTTTGATTGTTATCTATATTGGGATTGTCTAAGTATTGACTGGTTTTTAATGAATAATTTTTATTATATTAACTAAAACTTAATTTTTTTATATCTACTCTTATATTTACATTTGACACCCCCCCCCACATACACACACACACTTTTTTCTTAATATTATTTATTTGTAACTCATGATTTTATTGTTAGCAATTCTTATATAAAATATTTTTATGATGAAATTTTGTAATTAAATTAATAATTTTGTATATTAAATTAAAATATAACTTAAATTAAATAAATACATTATAGAAATGCAGAATATAAATATACAAAAATTATTAATTTAATTGCAAAATTTATAAAACAAATATTGATAGCAATAAGTTATAATTTTATAATCAAATAATATTGGATAAAATTTTAAAAAAAAAGATAACTTCATATAAAAAATATATACAAAAAGTTATTTTGTTAGTAAATTAAGAATTATATAAATATTGTATTCATATATGTGGGCATATTTTATAGTTTTAATGAAGATTATTGGATAGTTGAAAGTGTAAACAAATAAAACAACAATTATAGTAAAATGTTGCATTGAATAAATGTATAAGAAAAGAAATATAATTGTCTATATTTAGGTACTTGAGATGTTGTTTTATTTTTTAATTATCATACTATCCCTAGAGTGACCAGACATCCCAATTTTTCAGGATTTGTCCCTAATTTCAATAGATGGCCTAATATCCTCAAAATGTCTTTTTGGGATCGTTCTATGTCCCGATTTTCAAATACTCATAATTATTATTTGTCTTATATAAATAATTCATTGCAAAAATGATGCAGTTTCTTGGCCCTCTCTGCCCATTTCAGTCTCTGCAGTAATATTATAAAAACTTCAGACAAATTCCAACATCAAAACAAAGATTGCTATTACATTATATGGTCGGGTTTTCAAGCTAGATACGTTCTCATGTCATATCTCATCTTGGAGCATGCGCAGTTGGATTTTTGTAGGCTAAAATTTGAACTATGCTTTCACCTGCCTTGATTGACAGTGTAGTTTTACTAGTTTTTTGTTGATATTAATTTTCTATAGTGCTAAAATTAATAGGAATATTAATAATCCTAAACAATAGACAACATTCCAAAGAGGAAGTGTACTTACAAGGATGAATATACACAGGAATGGAGTTTTATTTAAAACTATGAGAATCAAATTGAAAACATAATAATATTTTCAGTCTAAGATCATTAGCTTATGTAGTTATATGGGTCCAAACTCAGTTCAGTATCCTAACATTTTGGTGTCTTTGTTTTTTTAATAACCATAGCCACCACTATCCTATTAGGCAGGATTGGTATTAAACCACTAAACCACTAAACATCACATGATCACCATTTCTTATGCTTGCTCAAAACTGTTATTAAACCCTAACTATCATCCTTCTTTTTAACTTGATAACTATCTCAATAGCTCTAAGTTTTGTCTGTCAACAATTAGATTCTCAAAATAATTGCTTATTTCCTAAGACAAGATCTTAATTGACTAATTTCAGATTTAATTATTTAAAAAAAAATAGTTGCAAATGTTATACTTTTTTATCTTTTACAATTGGAATGTTAAAGATTAATTATGGACAGTCAAATTTATTAAATATATTAATTTTAACTAATACTTTAACTATTTCAGAACATCTATAATGTTTGAATTCAATCTAATAAATATATTATTAAAAAATAATTTATATCTATATAAAGCATAAGTAAGACTTCAGAGTATTGCAATACAAATAGCAATTTATACAGTTAAAACAGGCAAAACTCACTATATGTATTGCCACACACAGCAAGCTAGAGTAATCAATGGATGCCAGAAGGCTTGTGCATAAAATCCCCATCTAGTGCCTACTCATCCAATATCCCCAGACTAGTTTCTGGCTTATGGCTTTCATGAGTGAGGAGCCTTGGATCTGAAAGCACTGCACCTGATGAAGGCCACAAGTCAGAAACTAGTCTGGGGATATTGGATGAATAGGCACTAGATGGGGATTTTATGCACAAGCCTTCTGGCACCCATTGATTACTCTAGATTGCTGTATGTGGCAATACGTATAGTGAATTCTGCCTGTTTTAACAATAGTTATACACAAGCATAAGAAGTGGTTGTCATGTGATGTTTATTAGCAATTTATACAATTCTGAAATATTGTGGAAGAAAATTAATCATATATGCATTATAAAATAAAGATACACTCCCATCAATAAAGTTTTTAAAGGTATAGGTAGTTCACCTATACTTAGAGATTATTCTTTAAATAAACCACCAGATTAATAATTTTTATTAGTCGTTCATTAACAAGAAATTATCCCCCTCATAAATACTAATTTTGTAGTGTAATTTTCACTACAACATTCTCATGCAAAGCAGGGATTATTTTCTACCTGCCTCTTAATATTTTATAGAGGAGTGTAATCATAAACATGTGATAAAAGACATGAGAAAAAGATATACAATAGACAAGATGTATATTTCGTGCTGAGCCAGCACTCATCAGTTGGCCCAGATCACAATCTCATACATGTATCATTATCAATATTCAATATACATAGATAGCTAATTACTACAATTTAATTAATAGGTGTCAAACTTATTGCCCTCACAATATTGATACAAATTATGTAATGAATGTATATTAATAATTTTTATTAGTCATTCATTGGACTAGAATGATATATGTAAGGAATTGTGATCTGGATTAACTGATGAGTGTGGGTTCAGCACAAAAAGTGTATTTTGGGGAACATACATTTTTTTCACATCTTTGGTTATATGTTTATGATTACACCCCTCCATAAAATGTTAAAAGGTATAGAAACAAGTTCCTACCTTGCAGGGAATAGTGTAATGAAAATTAGACTACAGAGATGTTATTCATTAAATGGATAATCTCTAGTCTAATGAAGGAATAATAAAAATTATTAATATACTTTCCTTATGTGATTTTGTGTCAAAGTTATGAGAGCAAAGCGTGGGAACTGGCTATCTATATGTACTAAATAATAATAAAGAGATTGTGATCTGGGCCAACAGATGAGTTCTGTTTCAGGATAAAATATGCATCTTGGGGATCATATAAATTTTGACATGTCTTTGCCCATATGTTTATGACCCTGCATGGATTGGCACAGTTTGTAGAGCATCAAACTTGGGAATGGGAAGGCCCAGGATCAATTCTGATACTTACAAGTCTGGTGCTTAAACTTTTCATGAACCCCTGGACAATAAAATTGTACACCTTTTTTTATATGTTTATAATTATATTCCTCCATAAGGTGTTAAAGTGGATAGAAAATTACACTACAGAATTATTACTTATTGGTTAAGTTTGAATTTAGATTTTTATCTTACTGGGGGTCTGATTTTTAAATCAATATATTATTTGCAAAAGTTCAGATTATACAGCACAGGGAAGAGAAATTTTCTCATTTTTAACTACTTGCAACATTGAAACTTATTATATATATATACAGTATATAATAAATAGAGAAAAAAGTTACTTGTGTATAAAATTACTTGGTAGTTGTGGCTTATGCTTAGAGCTGCAGCATGAGACGCTGTTTCTGTGTCAACACACAGAAGTATTCAGGATAGGGGGCCAAAAGTAGTGACTCTTGTTCCAGCCACTAGGTGGCGCTGTTCAGCCAGCCAGTATAAGGTACCTGTGATGTGATGTGATGTACTGTAGCTTTTTCTTAAACGAAGTTAAGAATCTCTCAGCAATTATACCAAGAGAAACTTGTTAGCTATTTAATTTTACATTCTCCAGTCTAAGTTTTCCCATATTCTGCTCCATTTCATTTCCACTACATAATCTTTGTCAACTCTGTAGCCTTTATATGTAAATCCCCCTTTATCTTTTTCCAAACGCAGCATAAAAACCAATAATCTACTTACTGTATAATCACTTTTTTCATATTTATTTTTCCATAACTTCATTATATGTGTCCTTTCTGTTTTCAAGCATTTACATTCAATTAACAGATGCCTAATATTTTCTATTCCTTCCTTACATAATTTACAGACTAAATCACCCATATTTTTCCATTTACATATATATTCTCTTGTTGCTAAAGATCCTGTTCGAGCCTTAAACAATAAACTACTTTCCTTACTATTATCATATATTAACTTGCACATAATATTCTGTTTATTTCTATATATATTTAAACTCTTTTTACTGTCCATACTAGTTCTCCATCTCTCTAACTCCCTATTCTTTATTAATAAATCTATTCTTTTATCCCATTCCTTACCACTATAACACTCAACAATCCTCCCAACACAATCATCCTATCTTTTGTACAAATATACTGATATAAATATTTTATCCAAATCTTTTGCATACCATATTACTTTTCTCACCCATCTTGTTGCCTGCCCTTTACTCATAACCCAATTAAATACTATTTTGGCTATTCTTTTATTATTCATAAACTGCAATCTACCAAACATTTTCATTTTACTTTTTGCATCTCTTATATGAAAACTTGACCATCCGATTTCTCCTTGAATTGCCTCCCTTGCTGTCCATACACATAGTGAACAATGCCACCTAGAGACTGGATCAACAATCACTGCTTTTGGCCTGTGTGGACACAGAAACAGCATCTTATGCAGCTGCTCTAAGTGTAAGTCACAACTACCAATTATTTTAATACTTAAACCAGAGAGCTGGTTTTCAAAAGAAAGAAAATGTATATGTCGTAAAATGGCGGTGTTCAAAAATAGCATATTTGGCAAAAAAATCTTATTGGTTAAAAGATTTTACAAAGAAAATTTAACCAACCAATGAGAAATTTATTTCACTGTACATTAAAAAAAAACACAACTGTATTATGTACTAATCAAACAGTGCAAAAGACTGCAAACTTAATTTAAATTAAAAATACAATATATACATATGACTGAATAAATAAATGTGTGTGTGTATACAAAAAATAGCCTGTGATCATATTAATATTTGTATAAAAAACTGAAATACTTATACGTGTTTATTAAATAGTATAGTTAATACAAACTAATATAAATATATATTAATAGTAATTAAATATTAATTGTAAAGAAAAGTGTATATCCATAAACATAAATGAAAATATACAAAGATAATAAAAAATAGTAATAATAATATTATGTAGGTGGGTCAGTAAACAGTCTTCATGTAGAATAACGAAACATAGATTTGAGATTTTGCATAAGGATGAACACAGTTCAGTAACAAAACATTTTAATTTACCAGATCATTCAATTGATGATTTAAGAGTTGTGATATTACAGAAAGGTTTTTCTTCCACATGAGAGAGAAAATAAAAAGAAAGTTTTTTATTTTTAAATTTAACACATTATATCCACATGGAATGAACTTAAACATAGACACTATCACATCTTTAAATTACGTAGTTTCTTAATGCATTCTTTTATTATTTTTTTTATTATCTTTGTATATTTTCATTTATATTTGTGGATATACACTTTTTTTACAATTAATATTTAATTACTATTAATATATATTTATTTTAGTTTGTACTAACTATACTATTTAATTAATATGTATACGTATTTCGGTTTTTATACAAATATTAATATAAGCACAGGCTATTTTTTTTATACACACACATTTATTTATTCACTCATATATATATATTGTATTTTTTAATTTAAATTAAGTTGGTAGTTCTTTGTGCTGCTTGATTAGTACATAATGCATTTTTTTAATGTACATTGAAATAAATATGTCATTGGTTGGTTAAATTTTCTTTGTAAAATTTTTTAACCAATAAAGTATTTTTGCGAACATCTTTCTGATGAAAACCAGTCCTGTTGTTGAAATATTAAAGTAATTTTATATAAAAGTAATTTTTTTCTATATTTTATCATTTTTTTGTATGCATTTCTTTTACTTAGTTTATATATGTATTATAGCCTTCAATAAAGTTAGATAAAGAGAAATAACAAATATCGAAATATCATCTGCTCTCTCTAACCATAACAAATAACAATAATAAATATCCAAGAATGACGGAGATGTAATAAATATATTATAACAAGCTTGGTCCTAACATGAGCTAATCTGAAGGAGTAAGATAAGACTCGGCTAGCATGAATCAATAAATCTAAGGAAGGTCACAAAGTATCACCCACTACCAATCTTAATACTTATATTACATTATATCAACCATAACAGATAATACTACATACTTCCGCTTTTGGCAGCCATCTTTGCAACTGGTCTTATTAAAAGCGTCCCTTTGCGATTCAGTTTCAAGAAGACAGGGACGATTGTCCCCTTACCTTTACGTCTTTTATTCAAGGTAAGTCGGTTTTAAACATTATTTATTATGGAAAGTGATAATATAATCGATAATTCTCAAATTAATGTTAACCCCGATCTCAGCATTCAACCTAGCAATGCAGCCATCGGTCGTAAATATTATAGCCTTAGATCTAATCTAAATGCAACTAAACTAACTTCTACTACAAATAAAAACCCACAAACCAATAAATCAAATGAAAACACCATCGCAAATATCAACAAAAGTTTAGAAAATATTCAACTTACCCCTAATATAAACAATAGCATAAATATCTCATCAAGCGAAACTATTGAAATCCTTAACAATACAAGTAAAAACCAATTATCTCCTCTCCGAATATTTTACGCTCCCGCAGAAGACTCTAATGAGCAATTTTCTTTGCCCTATACCCCGAAAACCATATCTGAAAATAATAGACAAAATTTCCAACAAGATGATATCGGCGAATTTTTTAAAAGTTAAAACTTTTCCACCAGAGGTCGACAAAACCAGCGCTGTCACATTACAGTTTGTCAACAGTAAATTTAAAAATCAAAAAGAAGAAATAAATTTTAAAACTAATAAACCTCATTCCAAAACAAACAAAGATTATAGCACAGAACAATCCATTGCTACATCAGCCAACTTGCAATCTAAACCAATTTCCTCATTTCCAATATTGAAAAATTCCACTACGTACGCAAATATCGTAAGGTCTAAAAATTCTGAGAGAATCTCCAAAAATATTAAGGCCGATAATTTCAATGAACTATATTTGAATATCTCAGAATTAGACACAGAACAAGGATCAAACACTCTAGAAAATGTCTCATTTAATATAAACGATCTTAATGATGACATGTTCCAAAAAATAAATAACAAGTTTAACAAAACGATTCCCAACACTCTGTATAAATCGTTTACAAACTACTACAGCGATAAGTCGTTAATCTTAGCCATAACAAATCAACAATGTGCGTTATATAAGTTCCCTCTAGAACAATTATACAGTCTAATCAATCAAAATCAATTAGGCAGAGGCATTCACATGATCCTTAATCATCCCAATGACCGCTATGTTATCGTTGAGTTTAAAACGTGGGCGGACCGTATGAACTTTAAAAATAACTACCAATCTTTGGGAAATTATATACTTTGCTCCATAGATATGAACCGTCCAGTTACACTATCTGGCAGAATTCAAAACTGCCTTGCCCATTTGAAAGAACAAGAACTACAAGACATCCTTATTAATTATGGTTCAATTAGTAAATTTAAACACCTACTAAATTCTCACTTCGAAGATCAAATTCTGTCCAATATAGTTGTCTTCACACTTACTTTAAAGAAAAACATTATACCCACTGACATACCCACCATTATTACTGCAAGAGGCTCTCCTATGGTTTTGACCTTCAGGGGAGTACAGCCACAATGTTTCTTCTGCCTTCAAAGAACACACCCTATTAAAGATTGTGCAGCAAGAATATGCATACACTGTGGTATTAAAAAGAATAAAGTTCACAGATGCCCTGGTAGACCTATTAATACGGCTATCACATCCTTAAATAGACAATCACCACATGGGACTAATTCAAACAGCAACCTCACAAACCCAGACAATTTGACTCAAATAAATCCTCCAACAAACCCTCTCACATCCAAACCTATCTTTCAAAATGAAAATCTTCAAGAAAGAACAAACACCAACCTCTACACTAATAGTAGTGAATCAGAGAACCAAGCAATAACATATACTGCTACTAAACCAATCTCTCAAACCAATAATACTCAAGATCATTCATTAGATACATATTGTACTAACCCCGAGAAACAATGCTAGGCCAAACTATTTCTACAAAAGAAGACAATATGACCAAACCATCTAACGAGAGCAAGGAAAACCCAGGCGATGAAGAAAATACACTTAAAAAATTTCAAAACAATTCATCTATAACAACTCCCACCCAGCTTAAAACAAATGATGCTTCATCATTCGTGCCAGCTAAGTCTAATAAACCTAAACAAAGTGATCCACAAACTGTCCTCAATTCTTCAATGCCTGCAGTAATCAACCATCCAGATGAAAAGACTTATCAAACACTCAACCCAAAAGTCAGCATAATTAATGTTTCACAACAGTTACAGCAAACCGAAAATGACTCAGATCTAAAATTTAAACCAAATTCTTATAACAATAAAAAAACACTTTCATCAAAAGTACAGGAAAAAGAAAACAACACTACTAAACTTAAAAAAAAAACCCAGAAACCAATACAACAAATACCCAAAATACAAATAAGAAAATTAAAAGAAAATCAATTCGCTCAGATAAATCAAGCTCTGATGATGACAGCTCCCATCCAATACATTATTCACCACCACCCACTAGCAAACAAATCTCAGATATATCCAGCACAAAGCTTCACAAATCCATAGAAAAAAAGAGGAAAACCATGGATCCTATAACCATCGATACCATTGATCCATCTGACGAATCTCAGACAGATTACACTACTTCATCAGACACCGAAGACTTCATGGATGCGTTTCCTCGACCAACAAATATATCACCAATCCATCCACAAGTTCAATCACAAGACTCTGATTTCCAAACAACATCAGAACTCATTAACATGGAGATGCTCCACATTGACTTGGTACACTTTGCTGAGGATGGTTTGGATTAATCTATCATGTTCTGCAAAATTTCTGGCATTAATATTCGCAGCATCAACTCAATTGATAGAGTTCTAGCTATTAAAAACTGGCTCTCGCTCTGCTCTCCTCATATACTTCTTATGGGTGAAACTAAATATCACCATAAGACTGATCATAAAATATTATTTCTTCTCTCAGCTCTTGGATTTACTAGATTTTCCATAGGCCATTCTGCTTCAGATGGAGTCGGTATTCTTCTCAGCAAGTCAACACCACCAAACAGTTTTAGTATTCTATTCCTAGATGCCAATATTATTATCATAGAAATAGACTATTGGGGTTATCCGATCATCATAGCTTATATATATACAGCCAAAGACACCTCTCAATATCTAAAAATAATCCATATCCTAAATGCCATCAACGCTAACAGAGCCTCTCCTACTATTCTTCTGGGAGACTTTAACACTACATACAATGACTTCAACAAGAGATTTTTGCATTTAATAAATCGCAGATTAATGTGTGGAGAGGGTTTCTTCCCTCCTGAAGCCTACTCTTTCTATACTAAAACTAAAAAGTCCCTGATTGATTTGGTTTTCTACACCCCAGACCTCCATTTCAACCTTGATGCAGCCTTGGCCCCTGTTGCTTTCTCTGATCATATGGCTCTAATCTTACAACTTACACCTATTTCAATCCCTACACCCATTGATGGACCTGGTAAAACCATGCGCATGATCACCCAATCAAATATGACCGAAGCGATAGTGTCTGAGGCATACATCCTTTTCCAGAAAATAAACATCCTTTCCCTGCCTGCTGAGGAGGGCTGGTTTTCCTTCATTGGAATACTTCAGTCCATATTAAATCACCACACCAGGAAAATCAAAGGACCTAATGGCCTTCTAAATGACCTAACAGACATTAATATACAACTTCAAGCATCACAGCAAAATTTCACAAATACAGAAAAAATTATCTTACTTAAAAATCTCTACAAAATCAAGGAGGAGCTCCATCTTTTTGCATTAATTGGCAGAATTGTTTGCTGATGTGCTGCATCATATATCCATCAGAAGAGCCAAATGTTTCTTAGCACAACAACACTGCTGGACGAGAGACTATCTCAGATGGGCACTGGGATACAATAAAAAACAAATCACTCCCTTATCCATTAATACTAATGGAACCAATCTTATTGGCTTTCCAATGATGCAGCACATCAGCAAACAATTCTGCCAATTAATGCAAAAAGATGGAGCTCCTCCTATAAACAGCTGGTTAGATGCTGGTGACCCCGGCGAACATGGCATCATGGAAATCCAAATCAAAAAGAAGATAACATCTCTCCCTGACGGCGTTCATCCTGGCCTTCATGGCATCCCAAATTTCCTTCTCAAACACCTCAGTCAATTCACTGTGCCAATTATTAAAAAAATGATTGATCACCTAGCCTCCGGCAACAGAAACATAACAGATCTTTACCCAGTGGCACTCGTGCCTTTTATTAAAAAAGCAAAACCACTAAACGACATTAACAGTATCCGGCCAATTTCCATGACCCCATTGCTTATCAAGATAATTGAGTCAGTTATTAAAGATCAAATCCAAACTCAAATTCTTAGCCATATCTCATCAAACCAATACGGAAAAAAGGGATCATCAACCTCGCATGCTATGTCCAATGTAACTGCACTGTTCAATTACATCAGAGGACATCGTAAATCAAAACCTATTGCTGTCCATCTGGATGTTGCGGCAGCATTTGATTCAGTCCAGATAAACATCCTTCTGGATATTCTGTTGGAATGCGACATTCCAGCTGGGATTGTACAGATGATCAGCAATATGCTCAACAACAGAGAGATTTTTCTCTCTCTTGATGGCAAGATCACACCAGGTTTCAAGCCATACAAGTCGATCCCTCAAGGATCCCCGCTCAGTGCCCTTTTCTTCACAGCATACATCAACCCTCTTCTGATGGATATAGAAAAAAACCTCCCTGGAATTTTCCTTCCCTCTCTCAATAAAAGCTTCAATGTATTTGCATATATTGATGACATCATGGTTGTGCTTCCCACCATTAAATACCTTCCTAATCTCATGAACATATTAAACAGAAATACAGTGAAACTTGGCCTACAAATAAATTTTAACAAATCTTCCCTCTGGAAGATAATGTCTGGTAAACAAATTAACTCTCCCTTTTCTGCAAAACCCCAAAGATACCTAGGTTTCCAATCTACAAAACTCCAACTGCAATGGCAAGAGAGATTCAAGATGCAATCCTCCATTCAACTGAAGCCATCACCACTTCACTCTCTAGAGTATACCTTTCATTATATGGAAAGGTTGGCCTCCTCAACATGATCATAATGCCAAAAATCTCATATTATCTTCCATTCATTAAAATGTCTATACAGTTGCAAAATAAAATTAACCGATTATGCACCAAACTTCTCTGGAGAGGAAGGATAGTTGCTATTAGCTTGCGAGGTATCCAACGACCACGCAGGTTCAATGGACTGTCATTCCACTCAATACAAGCAATCATTTTACAGAAAACCCACAACACTCTACATAATCTGATCCTCTCCTGTGGATACTCTAACATTATTAAAAAAGTTACACCGACAGATCGTCCTCCACCCTCTTCCTGTTCATGGATAGCATCCCTAATACAACAACTACAACTTTATAACCCGATAACATCCTTTAACCTTAACCAAAAAATCACCTTATGGGAAGCATACAATATAATCAACTATAATCAACAACCCATTAAAACCAGCCTAAAAATAACCAACCAAAGACTCATTACACACTTCAAAAGATGGAGTCTGGAACCCAAATTCCTTGACTTCATCATTAAAATAAATCTTAATGCACTACCCACGAATTGGTTTCTTTATCACCGAAGAGGTTTTACCAGCATTGACCCTATATGTGGTCTGTGTGCTCGTGAAGATGAAACCATAGACCATATTATACACCGGTGCCCAAGACTTAAAACTCTAAAAGATATAATTATAATCAATTCCAACATAAGACCTGATATGATTTTCTCACTCGAAAATGCCATTCATAATGGATTTTTTTCAATAATAAGGCTTTCTACCTTTGTCCTTTATTCCATATGGATAGTGAGATGCAAAAGTCTCATGAAATTACCCCCGCCACAAATCATACCATTGTTCTATCAAACGCTCAAAAAAATCAAGAAACGTGACCAGCTCCTTGCCTCCAGTAAAGTCTTTGCTGACACCTGGTCTTTAATTGCTCTTTCCTTTTCCTGATTATCAATTCCCACCTACCCAGCATTATAGAATAGTCATTTATAAAAGAAAATATTCATGTTTATATTAAAAATTCTAATACCATTAAACAAGTTCTTTGAATCTCTTCACTATACCTAACCACATAAGAGTATAACATTGTGCTCTCATAACATAATCTAGCCAGATGACATATAGAACATTATATAATCATATTATTGTACAATTTATTCATTTATTTATCCTTTATTAGTATGTAATCACTATTTATTGTTAATAAAATTTTTATTGAAATGAACAGATAATACTAATAAATATATTAGAATCTGACTTGGCTAGCATGAGCTTAAGTAAACCTAAATAGAGGCCCCATGACATTACTAATCCTTATATTACATTAAATCGGTGCTTCATCTCCTATAACCTACAAGTCACAATTATAAAATAGAATATTAGAAACAAGTTTAGCTGGCATATGCATGAGAACATTTAAAGAGAGAGGTCCCAAAGTATATATGGAGTAATAACTTCAATATTAAACATTGATTAAATTGACTTTAAGATCTAAAGCAAAAGATTACATGATAAATTTAGTTTGCAATTCTACTCAATAGTCAATAATTAGATCTATGAAATGAAGATGGAATTTAGACTATGAGTTGGGTGATAAATGAATTGAAATGTAGATGATTAAATGGATGATGAAAGACAAATAGTGATTAACTGATGAAAATGAATGAATTTAAGGTTATGGAAGAGAATAGAAATGTGTTAAGGTATTGAATAATTAAGATGGTGATAGAATAGGGATCAATGAAGGATGAATCGGTTATAGATGACTTAATATGAAATGAGGATGAAAATAAAAGAAAGAAAAATATGAATGTCACATGATAACAATGCTAATAATGATAAAGAATGAAATTCTGAACTATAAAACTAATATTGTGTCAAACAACAGCAAAGCAATAATGAAATAAAGTAAGGGTTCTAAGCTTGACTAAAACAAAATATTTAACCACTAGATTAAAATAGATTATAAGTTTTTAACTAGAAAAGGAATTTATATCTTACAATTACGCAGATCAATTAAACACTAAGAACAAACATAAGAGATCAAGGTAATGTGTAACAAAAAACTTCAGCAATGAAAACTAACAATAAAATTAAAGTTGAGACTATTAATTAATAACTTACATTTTTCAGGGTTCAAATAACATAAATGCTACTATTTTAAAAGATATATTTAGACCAGTGAGAGGGATTTTGCCACTATGCAAATATAACAAGCAAAATCAGCTCAGAAAACAAAATAGAATTAATAAGAACATTTGACAATTCCAATACTAACAATAATATAAACTTTAAATTTTATGAAGTATTAATAACATCGGCTTTGAACATTACATCATCAGATTTTCAATGAAATGAATAGATGAAGAGTTGTGGGTTAGAGTAGTTTGAATACTGTCCATTAAAGTAAGAAGATTGGCTATCTTAATATAAAACTGAGCACTGATTGTATATATATGTGGAGATGGTAATATGGACCAACTGATGATTGCTGTTTTAGCATGTAATATGTATATTGGTGATTATTTATCTTTTCAACATGTGTGTGATCAGGTGGGTTAGCTATATGAGATGGCATGGAGAGTCTAGGGTCATGTGAAAGTCTGAGTTTGAATCCCATATATACTAAAATAAATATAATAATCTACAAACTATCCTTTATTTAATGACCATGGGTCATGTAATTAAGATCAGTGAATGATGTATCTGATGATTTAGATAAGCAGATTATTCCAAACTAAATGTTTCATTTTTAACATACTATTTAAAAATAATACATGCACTTAAGATCAGAAGTGTTTTGATCAATACATAATAACACTTTATGTACTCTAAATCTAGGAGCTTAACAAAATTTATTTTGATATTCTTATGCACAATAAAATCTACTATGTTGACTGATAATGATTTTTATGACAACAATAAAAATATTATGTTGATAGCAATAGCAATAGGAATATGGATAGTGATCAGCAATAAGGTCACAGACAAATAAATATATTTTCAAACCAAATTTATTTTCATTATTTACAAGTTTTTGTAAATACACCTGGGTCTCGTTTTATGCGGTAGATAGGTTCCTCAGAAAATGCGCACAAAAGAAATCGCACAAAAATAGACTTAACTTACCTTGAAAAATGGGGGATAGGTTCTGTAATTTTCAGAAATTGCATAAAAGCAAAGCAAGAAGGAAAAATTACTTTAAAATATGCATTAAAAAAATAAGGAAATAAAGTATGACTAATAAAAAATTTCAAATATTTGAAAAAAAAAAATACAAGACAAACTTTTTTTACTTTTTTTATTAACTACAATATTTAATTTTACATTTTTTCATACATATTTCAATCATTAGTGGTTATTTGGCTATTTGACAATATGCGTTCGTTTGTGAACTGTTAAGAAATCAGATTCATCATGTGACATACAACTAGCGCCACTTTCAGTCTTGAGCTGTGTTAATGGTTTTTTGTTTCTATATTAAAAAATGAGATCATAATCAAAACAAAAAGATTATAGATTATCATTAGAAAGATTATTTTCAGTTTATAAAATCAATAAAATCTTCGTTATTATTTATTTTAAAAATCTAAAAAATTATTTATTTCTGTTATAATTAACAAAATACGTTTTAAAAGTTTAAAATTTTTGAATATTTATTGTGATATTTTTATATGTAAATTTAAATCTATTATTATTTACTCATTAGTATAAATAGGTTATTTATATAGAAGCTAATATTCTAAATACAGCTTCAGGCCATATTCACGTTAGCTGCTAATATAACGTTATATTTTTGAAGAAAAAAAAAGTATTTCAAGTGAAAATAAGTTATTAATAATTTAAATTTCTTGAAATCTAATAAATATAGTGAAATATGAAAAAGATTAAGAAGAAACATGAATTGCATAACTTCAAAATCGCATTAAAATAATCCACATAAAACGAGGCCCAGGTGTATGCTAATAGCAATAAAGAAAACATATGTAATCTTGGACAATTGTGACAGAAATTTACATATAACAGGATTTAATTATATCATTTTATGATTAAGGGAAGATCTCTTAGGATTTATTTAATACTTTAATAAATTTATTACTTTTTATTTTTTACTACTTACATTTATTACACTGAGTTTATATAGGGTTTGAACTCAGACTTTCACATGGCTCTCAACTATCCATGCTATCTCATACTGATCACATACATGGCAACAAGATAAATAATCACCAATATGTCTATTTCATGCTAAACCAGCACTCATCAGTTGATCCAGATTATCACCTTCACATATATGTATGCAAATGGATTATGTCCAGTACATAAGGGGTAAGAGTGACTTATGGGCAACTTAGATAGGATAAGAAGGTTGGCACCAGTGATGAATTTGAGCATTCCATCATCAGATTTTCAATGAAATGGATGGATGAAGAGTTATGAGGTGGAGTGGATTAAAGCCTGTCCATTAAAGCAGGAAGATTGACTATCTTAATATAAGCTGAGTATTGATTGTATATATGTGTGGAGATGATAATCTGGACCAACTGATGAGTGCTGGTTTAGCATGAAATACGGATATTGGCGATTATTTATCTTTTTGACATGTGTGTGATCAAGTGTGTCCGCAGTATGAGATAGTGTGGATAGTTGAGGGTCATGCGAAAGTCTGAGTTCAACCCCCCTATATATTACATATTGGAGTGCAGATATGAAAAAGCATGTACTTTAATATATATATATATATATTGTAACGAGCACAGACGTTCGTTACATTGTTGTTTTTTTTTTATTTATTAAACATGAAAGTAAATTAAAAAGTTCGCATTTAAAAATTTTCTTTTAGAATTAAAAATTGAAATTAAATATCATCTTAAACTCTTATATATTAAATCGCACAGATATAAAAAATTATTAAAATAAAACTGTATTAAAAATAGAAAAGGTATTTTAAAAACAAAAACTTAAAAAGATTTGGAGATAAAATTATATCTTTAAATTTATCTTTAAATATATCTTTGATTTGGAAAACAGGTTAATTAATCAGAAATGGAAATGATAATTTTAATTAGTCAAATGTAAACCAGCCTTGGGCATTTAAATGTAAAAATACCGGTCAGATAGGAAAACAATAGAAACTGTTAGCAAATAAGAAGAAATCCCTATGGAATCGGACCGCAGCGAAAGGACCATCGCATCGGTGACGTAATGTAAATTCAATCCTTCACATTAATATAAAAAGGAAAATTTGGAAATTATTAATCAGTGACTGGAAATTGATTATTACGATGTGACTATATGTAGTAGTCCGGAGTTGGAGGAATTGACAGACGCACGGTCAATTCTTTCAGCTGTTAAAGAAGGGAGAAATGAACTATCGTTTCCTACATTGAGGACCAACTAAATTAAAAAAACCTCCGAATGAATAAATAAAACAACGGCAACAGAATACCAATTTTAGGACGGCGTGGGAATTCACGTTCATGGCAGGCAACTGTAAAAGATGAACATTTTAAACCGTAAGAACTTTATAAAAAATGAACATTAAATTAAACTTTCCAGAGTTAAATGATTGCAATCTTATCCTATCTGACCAATTTAATTTATTAATAATGTTATTTGATGTATTTCTTTTTTTATATATATATTTAAAATCATTTCCATTTATTTATTTACTTTTTTTGTTCTTTAAGTTTTATTATGATTTCTGTTTTCCGATAAGTTAAATTATATAAATGTTAAACTTAAGTCGGGCGTGAATGGCTGTATAGATTTGTAAAGTTATATTAGGGGAGGGTAATCTTAGGTTATTTATGTCGTTGTTAGATTGGGTCAATGGATTGGATATATTGATGTAGTTAGTAGATGTAATCGGAGATTCGCCACGGGCAGAATCGTTTATATATACGCCGCACTCACCCGTTTGCCTATGGAAGGAATTATAAGACGGAGAACGCAGTTCCTTTCTATGGAGTTTTTTTTTTATTGTTCTTCTCGTTAGATAGATGTAATATTCCTATCTGATTGAGAGTCAATGTCTTTTCTTAATTCTTTTGGTGCTGCCGTATTTCGTATTACATTGAATACATCGATGTATCAGATGGATTGATGCCAGTTTGACTGCGAATTTTAGCCTAAGGTTAAATAGGGATAGAATATTTTAATTTCAATGCAAATCTATGTAGTATTCATACTCGACCCTAAATAAAAATGCATTAAATTTAAGTTGTTTATAGACGCTTGCATGGATTGTTTATTGGTTAACTATGTTTTGCGTTTCCATATTTGATCAAAATATATAGACATTCGATAAATAATGATACCTTACGGTGAGTATCTAAAATGTATTTATTCGGATGTCTTTTAAGTTATTGGTGACAATGCAAGTATCTTATGGTGAATACTATTGGGTTACATATAAATTTCCCTCCGCAATTGTCAGTAATCAATGATTTTATATTTTGATCGCTTATGTTTACTTTGGAATGTTTTTAACCGTGTAATCTATGTAACCGATCTATAGCAACTTATTATAACAAGCTTTTATAATCCCATCTGTGCGAACTTAATTAAAATGTAAAATTAGAATGTAATGGTAATTAAAGGTAAATTAAAGTCAAAAATCAAAGTTAAAAAAATAATGTTAAATGTTAAAATGTAAAACTAATAATAAAATAATTTTAAATCTTATATATATGTGCATAAATAAATGTTTGTATGCTAATTACTGGCAGTGGCTTATTTTATTCCTTTTTTTATATATACTCTTAGATTATCTTATTAAATCTCTGCTATTCCACTGAGCTAGTGACATGGGCTAACGACCGGAACCAAAATATTTAAAAAAAAAAAATATTTTTTTTTTTTGACTTACGTATCTGCCTACTTTATAAATTTTTCTAGGTTCAAATGCCTAGATGGCGCCCCGTAGTGCAGTGTGACGTGAAGTCGCCTTCTCCGGATCGTTACAACTGGCTTTCCCAATCTGGGGCCGATCTTTAATAAACCACATATACCCTGAGCAAATTTTATCAAAATGAAATATTTTTATCTGTTTACATATAGTCGTATACTTTAAATCTTATAAAAGCACTGCCAGAATGAAATAGCACATATATTTAAACACTAGAAAGTATAAATAATTTTAAACTGTATTTCGTTAAAAAGAAAGTCAAAAGGTTGCGATTGATATGTTTTTTTTTTGTTGTTGTAATATAAATTATGCTTTAATGTGTATAGGAGCGCACAGCCACGTAAGTTTATGATCGAAATGTGGTGCCTTATGATGAGTACCTTTGGGAATTACTTAAGTGTAACCCTATTTATGCATTTCAATCAGTCATAAATAAGTTGGTGGTATTTATAATTGTTCTGCAAATATACACGTTTAAACCCATTATTTCTTAAAACATATTTATCTCAATGCAACCTTATTTAAATAAATAATTTATAAAATTTGCTTGTCATGCCGTGTGTAAAAATAAAATGGATTAAAAAAAAAAAAAGTTAGAACTCTGGTCGGGAGGAGGTGAACGTAAATGGTCCTTGGAAAACGATAGTAAACATTTTTCTTTTTGTATATAGTCCTTTTGTAAAATTATTAACCGGATGTTTTGTACCGTAATTACTAACCCTAAGTAAAATATTTTTTTTTTTTGATCATTTTTTTTAAGTAACTTTACTGATATGTAACGAGCACAGACGTTCGTTACATTGTTGTTTTTTTTTTATTTATTAAACATGAAAGTAAATTAAAAAGTTCGCATTTAAAAATTTTCTTTTAGAATTAAAAATTGAAATTAAATATCATCTTAAACTCTTATATATTAAATCGCACAGATATAAAAAATTATTAAAATAAAACTGTATTAAAAATAGAAAAGGTATTTTAAAAACAAAAACTTAAAAAGATTTGGAGATAAAATTATATCTTTAAATTTATCTTTAAATATATCTTTGATTTGGAAAACAGGTTAATTAATCAGAAATGGAAATGATAATTTTAATTAGTCAAATGTAAACCAGCCTTGGGCATTTAAATGTAAAAATACCGGTCAGATAGGAAAACAATAGAAACTGTTAGCAAATAAGAAGAAATCCCTATGGAATCGGACCGCAGCGAAAGGACCATCGCATCGGTGACGTAATGTAAATTCAATCCTTCACATTAATATAAAAAGGAAAATTTGGAAATTATTAATTAGTGACTGGAAATTGATTATTACGATGTGACTATATGTAGTAGTCCGGAGTTGGAGGAATTGACAGACGCACGGTCAATTCTTTCAGCTGTTAAAGAAGGGAGAAATGAACTATCGTTTCCTACATTGAGGACCAACTAAATTAAAAAAACCTCCGAATGAATAAATAAAACAACGGCAACAGAATACCAATTTTAGGACGGCGTGGGAATTCACGTTCATGGCAGGCAACTGTAAAAGATGAACATTTTAAACCGTAAGAACTTTATAAAAAATGAACATTAAATTAAACTTTCCAGAGTTAAATGATTGCAATCTTATCCTATCTGACCAATTTAATTTATTAATAATGTTATTTGATGTATTTCTTTTTTATATATATATTTAAAATCATTTCCATTTATTTATTTACTTTTTTTGTTCTTTAAGTTTTATTATGATTTCTGTTTTCCGATAAGTTAAATTATATAAATGTTAAACTTAAGTCGGGCGTGAATGGCTGTATAGATTTGTAAAGTTATATTAGGGGAGGGTAATCTTAGGTTATTTATGTCGTTGTTAGATTGGGTCAATGGATTGGATATATTGATGTAGTTAGTAGATGTAATCGGAGATTCGCCACGGGCAGAATCGTTTATATATACGCCGCACTCACCCGTTTGCCTATGGAAGGAATTATAAGACGGAGAACGCAGTTCCTTTCTATGGAGTTTTTTTTTTATTGTTCTTCTCGTTAGATAGATGTAATATTCCTATCTGATTGAGAGTCAATGTCTTTTCTTAATTCTTTTGGTGCTGCCGTATTTCGTATTACATTGAATACATCGATGTATCAGATGGATTGATGCCAGTTTGACTGCGAATTTTAGCCTAAGGTTAAATAGGGATAGAATATTTTAATTTCAATGCAAATCTATGTAGTATTCATACTCGACCCTAAATAAAAATGCATTAAATTTAAGTTGTTTATAGACGCTTGCATGGATTGTTTATTGGTTAACTATGTTTTGCGTTTTCATATTTGATCAAAATATATAGACATTCGATAAATAATGATACCTTACGGTGAGTATCTAAAATGTATTTATTCGGATGTCTTTTAAGTTATTGGTGACAATGCAAGTATCTTATGGTGAATACTATTGGGTTACATATAAATTTCCCTCCGCAATTGTCAGTAATCAATGATTTTATATTTTGATCGCTTATGTTTACTTTGGAATGTTTTTAACCGTGTAATCTATGTAACCGATCTATAGCAACTTATTATAACAAGCTTTTATAATCCCATCTGTGCGAACTTAATTAAAATGTAAAATTAGAATGTAATGGTAATTAAAGGTAAATTAAAGTCAAAAATCAAAGTTAAAAAAATAATGTTAAATGTTAAAATGTAAAACTAATAATAAAATAATTTTAAATCTTATATATATGTGCATAAATAAATGTTTGTATGCTAATTACTGGCAGTGGCTTATTTTATTTATTTTTTAATGTTGAAATCTAATTAGATAAGATCTTATATTATTTAATCTCTGCTATTCCACTGAGCTAGTGACATGGGCTAACGACCGGAATCAAAATTAAAAAAAAAAAAAAAAAATTTTTTTTTTTTTGACTTACGTATCTGCCTACTTTATAAATTTTTCTAGGTTCAAATGCCTAGATGGCGCCCCGTAGTGCAGTTTACGTAAGTCTCTTTCTCCGGATCGTTACAATATATATTGTGCTCTTTTCTATAGGTCAGTAATAGTTCATAACAGTCAATTACTAAAAATTTTAAATTTTAGAATATGTTCTTTTAATACAATAATTATAGTTTGTCAATTATGTTATAAAGTACAATTTGAAGCTAAAGAAAATATGTAGTATATAAAATTATAGCGAATCATTTAAAAGTAGTTAAGTAAAGCTTAAAATATTGTTGCATATGGTTGTAAAAGCTGGCCATATTAAATAACTCAGCTATAAATATTAAAAGTATATTTAAAAAGTTCGATTTTAATAGTTTAAAACTTGTAGTAATAAATGTTATATTTTAAATTTATAAAGTCATATTTAATAAGCAAAAATTAATATCGTACATTTTAAAAATAAACTTTATGATGGTGAGAATTGTATTTAATTCTATATTTTCTAAATTGTTCTTCCAAATTTTATAATTATTTTATATAATATAATAAGTGTAGCAATTTTATTAGTCTAGGCAGAGAAATAGATTGAAAATCGTCTGTCAAAGTTATTAATCATGTGACTTGTATACTATATACTTTCACACACACGCTTGTTTGAATTAATAACAAAGTTTAAAATATTTTAAAAGTTATATTATAGAATTGGATGGAATTATCACCTATCATAAAAGCAAATAATAATAAATATTAAGTTAACTATCGTATATAATGTTTTAAATAATGTAATAAAGACGAATACAGTTAATAAAAAAAAAAAAAATTAAATATTTTGTTTAAATAAAAATAGATAAATGGAATAGGTTATTAAAATTATTTTAAAAGTTATTTTAAATGTTTAAATAGTTTTAATAAAATAATAATTGATTTAAAAGTAATATTTTAAATAATATTTTAAGTTCATTATGTCATAATTTTTTATTTTCAAATATAATTCTGCTATAAACTGAAAATATGTAAATTTGTTCTCAAGTTAAAGTAAGAATCAACCAATCAAATGAGGTATTCTTACAGACTATAAATATGAATTGCATGGGGGTATAAGAGGAGATTAATAATGTATTGAAACCAGAGAAAGGTAAATTATAGCTATCGAAGAGATAGTACTTTAAAATTTTTATTTTAGTCAATTTTTTTTTTTAGTACTTTCTTATAGTTTTATTTGCAAAAAACTAATTGATATTTTTAAAAGTATTTTGCAAAAGAGAGTTTAAAAAAATATATATTTGGGAACTTCGTGAAAATGATTTTCTAATTTTTAAAAGTTACTTGCCAGGATTATTTTATCTGAAATTTGACCTAAACTTCACAATGAAAAATGGATATACTACGAAATAAAATATGTTTAAATTATAATACAGCTTTATTTATGCTTAACCGGAGGACTGTTCTAACTCATAAAAGAACAATACGGACATTATGCTGGAAGCTTAAACAGAAAACTATTTGCCATCTAAAAAAATTTGTGATGCATTATTTATAAGCTTATCCAGGAGTTTTTTTTTAAAAAAAGAATAAGATATTTATATCGTATGAGTTATCATAAAATATAATGAAAGAAATAGAATGTTTAGTCCTTTTTGAAGGAAAACATTTTTTTTTAAATATATATTTTACAAGAATTAAAAAGAACTTATTAAGAAATAAAACCTATATAAAAAAAATGAACATATAGTAGATAAATAAAGGATGGATCCATGAAAATACAAATATTGTGTAAAAGTTTACCGGATAACTTAAGTTAAATTGAACAGAGTGATGCATCAGAGAATATTGAATAAACTTCATGGGAATAATTCTTTAATATTACAGTTTAATAATTTTCATTCTGAACAGTAAAGACCCAGGATTATTTTCTATAAATTTTACTAAATGGATTAATAATTATTTTTATTTTTAAACTTTAACGCGCTTGGAGGAGAACATTTTAAAACTCTAGAGAAAATAATAAACATTTTTGGATTTTATCATGAACTATGGTCAAGTGAAGACGTAATTATAGTTTTAAATTTTTATTTTACTAACTTAGTTAAATGTAAATTTTTCTATTTATAAGATTAGGAAAACATAAAACATTAATTTGTTAATAACATAAAATTTATAATATAATCTAATAATTTAGATAAGAATATTTTTAAATAAAACGTATGGATGTGTCTTTTCGTTTATGTATGCAATGTTTTTCTATATCCAGTGGATGGAAGAAGCCTACTAAAAATGATGACCAGATAAAAAGGGTTATTTGGTAATAATAATAACTATTAATAATTTATAATGTATATTTTTGTTTTCTTTAGATCATCTATGAATCTAAGAATGAAGTGTAAAAGTTTTAATTATATGTAACGCATTTTCATACAACATTTTAAAAAAACATTATGAGATAGGATTGATTTGAAAATATGCATACGACGATTATTTTTTTATATATATTAGTGATATAATCCAACATAATAACAAATAATTATGTGATTCTTTTAGAACTTTCATGTTATTGGATATTCAAATATTGTCTAAGTAGATTGTATATGATTAAACATATAGAATAATGAAGTAAGCAAACTTTTCTTATGGAACAGTGAAATTGTTTTAAACTATCAATGAATTTTATTTATTGTTTTGTAAATGCAGATAGTTATTTATCGATGTAAGATGTAGAAAAATCTTGAGAAATAATGTTGAGATAGTGGCTTGGAAGTACTATAGTTAGCAGGAAACCAAGATGATGTATTTTTTTTTAAAAAATAGGATATGATAAGGAATAGAAATAATATTTAGTCTTTATGTGGTTATCAGCATAGTTAACAAAGCCCTATGACTGATACACATTTTATTTGGACAGTGTTTTATATGTCTTTAAATATTTGATGTTTTAAATAAAGCTGAAGAAGTAGCTTTAACATCGTTCATGTATTAGAGGTTATTAGACAGGTAAAGGTCATACCTCTTTGCACTGTGCCATGATTTTTTGAGATATATTAAGAGTGATACTCTAGCTTTCTTCCTTAAATCCTATACATCTGTTTCGCTATCTTTATTTCATGTAACTGCATCGTTCAGTAAGATATTTTGAAAAGAAATGATAAATAATTTAGAACTTAGGTTATGCTATCGTTTTGTATAAGATTGGTTTATTTGCTTAGAAGGAATAGAATTTTATAACTTGAAATTGAAGGTCCAATGTATCCTAAAGGAAAGGAAAGAATCATAGAATATATTTTGAATTTATTTCGGAAATGAAACATAAATTTTGAAATAGAGTATCTAAACAAGATATTTTCTTTAAAATGTTGATTATTTTTTTTAATGCTTTATTATTATTTTTAAGAGAAAAATAAGTATTGCATATTTTTAAAATACAATAGTACAAAGTAAATTATATAAACAATATGCATAGTATATTTTTGTTCATTGAATAACAGGAATATATTGATTATTACACTTATATCATACTAAAGTAAGGCTAAATAAGAATGTATTATGATTAGTAAACATCGTGTGATAAAACACTAAAATCTAGTACTGAATTTTGGATGAATATTTTATGTAACATCTTTGACTTTGCAAGATGAAATTTTTTTTTTTAATATTTTGAGAAATCCATACTCATTATAAAGTTAATTTTGTTTTTTCTGTAGAATGTTTTCCTATGAATTTTTTTTTTAAAATAAGATAGTTTAATAATATTAAGGATGAAATATTCTGCTAATAAGTAAATATATTTATAATAAGTTAACCATAATGAGAAACCAAATGGTAACATTTTTTTTATATTTTGTCTTAAGTATAAATAAAGATATAACTAAACTATAAACTATTTTTATATAACTTAGTAGATAAAAATGTAAGATTAAAATAAGGATATCCATTGTAAATAGTGTACATAAATTGTTTATTTTATTTGTTGTTGTTAATAAACTTTGTTAAAATTTGTTTTTCAAAATTTTTGTGTCTTGATTGTTTATTTCTCCACTTCACTGCATGAAATCACGATATATTCATAACAATTGAAACAAATATATAATTTTGCACAAAAAGATAAATAGAGAGTTATATTTAAGAATTTAAATATTTTATTGGTATTCTTTTAATTAAATAATTATAATTTTACATTGTTTTATTGGTCATAAATCAGTTATCACAATAGTATACTGAATTATATGCTATCAGTTGCCACACATCCTTTGTTTATCAGATTATCATATGCTACCACGTATTTATTATATTATTACATGAAGGTAAAAGATTATATAAAATTATTTTATTATTTTATTATGGTAATAAAAATATAAGGAAAAGAAAAGATATCCAGTAGTAGTTAAACAATGAAGAATATTATTATTATTATTATTATTTATTATTAGTTTCAGTGTAGTAGATTATGACATAAAATTCCCTTCTCATATTTTACTACCGTATTTTTAAATTAACTTAGAATAAACTTTATGAACCTGAGATTATTTTATTGAGCTAGATTATTACAAATAGAAGATTAAGACTTAATTATTAGTTTAATCTTAGTGAGTAGAAGTTATTAAAGTCGTAAGAATACTATGAGTTTGTTATTTAAAATAGTAATAAGGGGGGATAGTGTTCTTATGCCATTGAGGTAGTATCCTGTGGGATATTGGCTCAATGTAATCTATCTTGTCACCTGTATTTTCACTTCAAGTCTCATGAAAATATTAAATATTTATTTAATTTATTTTTATAAACTGAACCTTATTCGTATTTTAAATTTGAGCTAGTGAAACATTTTAATTTTAATGCTGAATATTTTATTTATTAATTATTAACTGAGCTAGAACCCGTTTTATTTTATATCATATACTATTCTGAAGTGAGGATGCACAAGACAGGGTTAGAATATATATATATATTAAAATGAAGATTTGCACAGGTTAAATATATAAAATACATATTTTGCAGGTTCATCCGTGTTAAAAAATTTTAATATTAATATACTGATGTTTTGACTTGGTCACACAAGCCATCCACAGAGTTATTAATATTAAAAGTTTTTAACACGGATGAACCCACAAAATATGTATTTTATATATATCTTCTTCTTCCACAGCTTGATTAATCCCACATCAAGTGGGGTCGCTGGTGCGGATCAATCTTCTCCAGGCTACTCGATCTAAAGTCATTTCCTCCCTAAGTGACATCTCCTGCAAGTCCTTTCTCACTCGATCAATCCATCTGATCTTAGGTCTACCCCTGGGTCTTTTCCCCGGTGGTTCCATCTCCAAAATCTTCCTTCCAATGTAATTTTCTTCTCTTCTCTTAACATGACCAAACCACCTCAACCTTGATTCTTTCATTTTTTCACTGATAATTCTCACTCTCATATTTTCTCGAATTACTTCATTTTTCACTTTGTCCTTTCTAGTGAGGCCTGAGGCAAACCTAAGCATTCTCATTTCTGTTACACATTGCTTGTGTTCTATTTTCTTAGTGATCAGCCATGTTTCTGCACCATACATCAGTGCCGGACGCACCACAGTTTTATATACTTTTCCTTTCAATCTTGCACCTATTCTCCTATCGCAGAGTATCCCAGAGATCCTTCTCCAACTATTCCAACCAGCTTGAGTTCTCCCAACAACTTCTCCATCCAGTGATCCATCTTTATTCATCCAGGCCCCGAGATATTTAAATTTTTCAGCCTCAGGCAACTTCTTTCCCCCTAACAAAATGCTTCCTCCACCATTACCACAGAAGAGCACTTCAGTTTTATTTCTGCTAATTCTCATTCCTCCTTCCTCCAGTGCTTTCCTTCACTCTTCTATCCTATCCTGAGCTTCCTTGATGTTTTGAGTTGCAATCACTATATCATTGGCATACATCATGTTCCAGGGTGCTTCCCTACGAATATCCTCTGTTAGAACATCAATAACGATATTAAACAGTAGGGGACTCAGGGCTGATCCCTGATGCACACCCACTTTCACCTGAAATGAGTGTTTCTCCTGAACTACATCTCACACTGGTTTGACAGCCTTGATACATATCTTGGATCAGACGAATGTATTTTTCCTGAACCAGCTTTTTCCTTAGGCATCTCCAAAGTTCATCTCTAGGTACTCTATCAAATGCTTTTTCCAAATCAATGAATATTAGAACAATTTCTTGGTTGACTTCTCTATGTTTTTCTATAAGTTGCCGCAGTGCAAAAATTGCATCTGTGGTTCCTCTACCTGGCATAAAACCAAACTGTTCTTCACTGATGTCTATTTCCTGCTGTAGCCTATTTGCTATTATTCTCTCCCATATTTTCATTGTGTGGCTCATCAGCTTTATTCCTCGATAATTACTACATTCTAGAATATCTCCCTTATTCTTATAGATTGGAACCAAAATGCTTCTCCTCCATTCATCTGGCATTTTCTCCGTGATCATGATGTTATTAAAAAGTTTGGTCAGAAAGGTGATTCCCTCTTCTCCCATTACCTTCCATACCTCTACAGGGATGTTATCTGAACCCACCGATTTCCCACATTTCATTCTTCTGACTGCTTGTCTAACTTCTTCCCTATTGATCTTTAAAGCTGGGCCCAAATTTGGAGTCCCAAATCCCTTGTCAATCCGAAAGTTTTCTTCATTTAGTAGGTGCTCATAATATTGCTGCCATCTAGCTATGATTTCATTCTTGCCACACAACACCTTATTGTTAGAGTCTTTTATTCTATTTGCTTGGTAAGTATCTTTACCACTCTTATCTCGTTGTTTTGCAATACGCAAAATCTTCTTAACTCCTTCTTCTTTCTCTAAACTTTCATATAAATCTGAGTATGCGTCAAACTTGGCTTTGGCAACAGCTTTCTTTGCTTCTTTCTTTGCTATATTATATTTGACCCTACTACTTTCCCCTCCATCTTTGTCCCACTCCTTTTTGGCTATTTTCTTATTCCCAATTTTTTCCTGCACTTCTGCATTCCACCACCAAGTCTTTTTATTCTCTTTTATCACACCCGACATTTGGCCAAGAACTTGATTCTCAATTACACAGATGTTGTTTGCAGTACTTGTCCAAAGATCTTCCCCTTCTTCTTTGTCTTCAACCTTCATCAATTCATCAACAAATTGCTTTCTGTAGGCATCAACCTCAAGTTTCCACCATTTGGTCTTGATGATACCTCTTCTAGGATTTATTTTAATTCCTGTAAGATTAGCATGACATAGTAAAAGTCTGTGCTGTTGACCCATAGCTTCTACTGGAATAACCTTGCAATCCTGTATATCTTTCAGGCCAATTCATCTATACATAATATAGTCAATTTGGGATTCTCGTCCCCCACTCATGTAAGTTATCTTTTGATTTGGGGGTTTCTTGAAGAAGGTGTTCAATAATGCCATATCCATTGAAACAGCAAAATCAATTATTCTATCTCCCTCTTTATTTCTTTCCCCAATTCCCTGATTTCCCAGGATTCTTTCCAACCCACCATTTTCTCTGCCCACATGTCCATTCAAATCTCCACAAAGGAAGACCTTATCTGTTTGTTGAATTGAGCCCCAAATATCATCCATCTCACCCCAAAACTTATCTTTCTCATCCTCATCACATCCTGACTGTGGAGCATATGCACTAATCACAGTAATCACACAACTCTCCAAGTCAATTCTCAATGAGATAATCCTGTCATTATACTGAGTAACTTCCAATACCCTATGTTTCAAATTTGAGCTCAGTATAATTCTTTTAGAATCACTACCACAATAGAACAACTTGAAGCCATTTCCCAGTTCCCTTGCCTTTTGGCCTTTCCACCTTGTTTCCTGAACTGCCACAATGTCCACTTTTCTTCTTATCATCATATCCACAAGCTCCCTACCTTTTCCAGTCATGGTGCCAACATTGAGAGTACCGACAGTCAACCTGACCGAACAACCCCTCATCCTTCCTTCACTACTCAACCTCCTTTTCCTTTGAGCAATCTTCTTTAACCGTATCCGCTCACGATATGGTAGCCCTTGTCCGCTTCTCGGTGAAGTCAGGCGAGGCCCCAACGCGTCGCTTACAGGGTACGCCCTAGCAAGATCTCTATCTGAATTTTTCCGCATCATGTAGTTTGAGTGGCAAGGTCCTGGTTTTATAGCCGCATGTCCTTGCTGCCACCAACCCATCACGGGCAACCCCAGATGGGAAACCAGCATCTTTCTAGGTATTTGCAGTGTTATGGCCATTAAAGATGCTGCATCCATGCCCATAGATCTCTGGAACCAAGCCATTCTGATATCTTCATCTTCTGCCTTGGGCCAGTAATGATAATGCTGCTTTCTCCATTACCATGGCCATGGCCTCTGGGTATGGTGCCAGAAACTTGCCTTGGCACAATGCCATCATTGGGTTTAGCTGGAAACATAAGGAGCCACCCTTATGATCCCCCACACCCTATTAACATTGCTGCTGTTGGTTCAGGACTGCTTATTTGCCTAAATGCTTATTCACAGCTGACCCCCATATCTGGGGGCCATTCCCCTATCCACCACCTGGGGACCTGCCTGGTAGCAGTTACAGCTCTGCCTCAGGTATTATATATGATATATATATATATATATATATATATATACTTATATATATATATATATATATATATATATATATATATTACATTAAGTTTAACTTACTATACATTTCATATTATAGCTATTTGTTAAATATGATATAAGAACTTATTTCAAATAGACACAGGCAATATATTTTAAAATCTTTATTCAATTGTTAATAAGCTACCAATATTGATACGCAGGATAACACAATAGATATACTTAAAATATAACAGTTTAAGCTACCATACATTACTAGAAACTGTTGACTTCTTGCTTTAATTCATTTATATAGGCTATTAAATAGCCAACACTGCTTTAGGAGTCAAGACTATCATTTTCTACTTTTATTTTCTCAGTGATGACAGTTTATTCATAAAAATAAAAAAACAGATACAAATATAGTTTTACAAGGGAGTGATTATATGATAAATTGAAATTTTAGAAGCGACATGGTAAGAGGGGAAGAATACATGTGAAAAGGGAATGGGAAGTGGAAAGGGAAAACAGTGTATAGTCCAGGCTAGTCTGAAATGTATGTTTTCATTGGGCAAGCACTGCATGGATCACAAACATTTGAATGATTGAGTCCTATGACAGAGGCTGAGAGGATGGGGGTTGGAGGATTGCCCAAGTGTCTGTGAGGAGTGAGGGTGGGGATAGTTTGGTATCTCTGGTTTTGAGAGAGTGAATTAAATCCAGTAGCTTTTGATTCACTGATTGGACTCTCTGGTCAAAAATAATGGCACCTCGGAGCAACCAGAGTGCATAGATGAGGAAAACTGATAATCTAATAGTTGCAAAGACCCCTGTTTTTATGGATTCTTGGAGGATGAAGATGGTATTCCTGTGCAAGGAAAGGCAGGAGTTGATGACATGTCTCACTCCAAGCAGAAAGGGACATTTAAGTAGGAAGTGCTGGAGGTCTCATTGTCAGTTTTACAGAGTTGGCATATGGTAAAGATCTTAGTGAAACCCCTACAGTTGATCAAAAATTGATTTGTGGGAAGGGAGTGAAGATTGATTTTGAGGAGAAAATCGAGGAATTTTGCCTCAAGGGACCATTTTTTGAATTTGCGGATTAATTGAACGTTGGTAAGGTTGAGGTATGTAGGGGACACAATGTCACCTTGTAGAACTTTTTTTAAATTAAAAAAAAATATTGCATGAACCTTTTAACATTAAGAGAAAAAAAATATCAGCATTTTAAAACAAATTGAGTCTAAATGATAAATAACATAGCTTAAAAGTATAGACAGGATCATCTCAAATGGATAGGCATTAAGTAACAATCTACTATAAAGTAACTTTTAACTATTATTATATTCTATCAGCAGTTTGTTAAGTGATGAGTACAATCTACATTTTCAAATATATTTCAGAAATGATTCTGCTGTTATTGATACCAAACCTATTCGAACTTAAAAATATGAACATAAAAAAACATATAGTATATCCAGAAATATAGCGGGGTTGAGTTAAGGTGAAGAGAACAAACTAATAACCTAGACCACAGGCATCTCCTGGCTGCGTATGGTCTGTAATTCCGGTTTTGCTTCTGGAGTACCTTTAGAAATATAAAAAGAAGGAATGATCAATCCTTATTTGAAATAACTATACCAACACATGCCTTGAGATCCCAGTGTCACTTCTGGATCACTTATATGGATATGAGAAAAAGGAAAGGGTGACTAATCCCTTATTAATAACTAGATCAATACACTACAAAAGTATGGCCTTAATTGTCTCAAAGTTTGCTAGGCATTATTTATCTTATCTTTTGAATTAGCTCATATTAGGAATGAGCTATTATAATTATTTATAGTTATTTATTAGTTTTTTTTATTCTTGGATATTTATTATTGTTATTTGTAGATGGTTACAAAGGCCAGATGATATTTTAATATTTGTTATTTCTCTTTATCTAACTTTTTGTAGGCTATAATATATATATATATATTGTAATGATATATAAATATGTCGTTACATTAATTTAAAATAAAAACTTAAAAGTTCACAAATAAAAATAAAAAAAACTAAACGCTAAAATTAAAATGTTTGTTAAACGTATATATATTCGCACAGATGCTAAACTTTAAAAATATTTTTTTTTAATAAATAAAAAAAAAGGTATTTGAATGTATTTTTTTTATAAAAAAAGATTTAAATATAAAAATAGTTTAAAAAAGAAATAACGTAAGTAAAAATAAAAACAGGTATTAATTAATTCCTGTAATCTGTAAATGGAAATGATTGTTTATTAATTATCCAAAAGCTGTCTAATTAAAAAGTCAGAGAGTAAATTAGATAAGAGAATAAAGAGATTTTAGCTTGACCAATAGAAGCACCAAGCCTCAGCCCGAACCCAAACAAAAATTTGGATTAGTGACGTCTTTGTTCATTCAATCTGGAGATTTACTATAAAAAGAGAAATATTGAGTTCCCGACAGTTTTTTGCGGACTGGATTTGATGAGACGGTAAGACCACTTGCGTTTCTCTCTCTTTTTTTGTTTAAAAAAAAAAATAAAATAAAGACTGTGATACAAGAATGGAACCAGCTAATGCTACCTCCAGAACATTATCTTCCAATGGAGACATCGCGGGAATTAAAAGCAGAAACCTGGACTCTTCTACCATAAGCTATATGAAATGAACAATTGTTAAAATCAATTAAGAACTTTCGTCAAGTTTTATAAATTGATAAACAAGCCAACTTAAATGTTAAAACGGACTCTTATCTGACTCTTGTAAGTTTTTAAATCAAATTAATAATGTTTAATTTTATATGTTTTCCGATTGATAAAAATCATTTCCATTTTTTTTTTCTTATTGTATAAATTGTTTATTGTTTAAATTTTAAATGATGAAATTTAGGTTGGGTATAGACATTGCATGGGTTCGTTGAGCGGTTGATTATGTTGAAGTTTTCACATTTGATTAGAATATATAGGTCAACGAGGTTAATGCGGGCATCTTACATGAATGCCATGGAGCCTTGTGTATTCCCCTTTGCAATTGACGTGATCGATGATTTTGTATTTTGATCGATTGTGTTTAATTTGGATGTTTTTGGACCATGGAATCTGTGCAGCCGATCTATACTCAACATTTTAAAAGCAAATTTATAAAAATAATCTGTGCGAACGTATTTAAATGTCAAATTTAAGTCGGGCATGAATGGCTATATAGTTTTGTAAAGTTATATTAAGGGAGGGTAATCTTAGGTTATTCATTTTGTAGTTCAATTGGTTCAATTGATTGGATATATTTGTGTAATTGTAGATGTAGTATGAGGTCTGCTATGGGCAGGATTATAGATATACGCCACACACCCTCTGTTTGCCTATGGATGGATTTGTAAGATGGCAAAGGACCGCAGTCCATTCCTATGGAGTTTTATGTTTATTGTTCTACTTGCCAACAGATGTCACATTCCTGTTGGTGGAGAGACAATGTCTTCTCTAATCTACTTACTGATCAGATGTACTAGTCTGACAGTATAGTATTTTGTGTTGTCGTATCATGCTACATTGAATACATGAATGTATCAGATGGATTGGTGCCAGTTTGGTTGCGAAATTTGTTGCCTAAGGTTAAATCAGGGAAGAATATTTTCTTTTCAAATGCAGATCTATGTAGTCTATTCATACTTGACTATCTAAATAAAATATTAAACTCATTGAAACTTAGTTAAATGTAAAATTAAAAGTTAATATAACAATCTAAAATGTTAAACTTATTCCTCAACATTTAAATGTTATTTTATATGTGCGTAAATAAATATTTTTATGTGTTAATTTCTGGCAGTGGCTTTTATTCTTTTATATTTAAGATATAAATTAAGATATAGATTTTTATCTCTGCGTCTCCGCTGAGCTAGTGACTTGGGCTAATGATCTGAATATTTAAATAAAGTGGAATATTAACAGCACATATCTGCTTACTCTATAAATTTTTCTAGGTTTAAATGCCTAGATGGTGCCTTGTAGAGCAGATATCGTAGTTTGTGGTTAGATTCGATCTTCACTTTCATTTCGATCGTTATAATATATATATATAAACTAACTAAAGAAAATATATACAAAAGATTATAAAATACAGAAAAAAATTACTTGTATATAAAATTATTTTAATATTTCAACCACAGGACTAGTTTTCATCAGAAAGATGTTCAAAAATAACGTATTTGACAAAAATATCTTATCGGTTAAAAAAATTTATAAAGAAAATTTAACCAAACAATATATTTATTTTAATGTACATTAAAAAAAAGAATTATGTACTAATCAAACAACACAAAGAACTACCAACTTAATTTAAATTAAAAATACAATATATATATATATATATATATATGAGTGAATACATAAATGTGTGAGTAAAAGAAAAATAGCCTGTGCTTACATTAATATTTGTATAAAAACCAAAATACTTATACATATTAATTAAATAGTATAGTTAGTACAAACTAAAATAAATATATATTAATAGTAATTAAATATTAATTGTAAAAAAAGTGTATATTCATAAATATAAATGAAAATATACAAAGTGAGACACGCAATCAAACGTATGAAGAAAGGAAAGGCTCCAGGTAATGATGGAATTATAATTGATATATTAAAAGAAGCAAAAGAAATAAAAAAAATTTTAGCCTAGTTATATACCAAATGTCTAAATGATAAAGATGTACCAGATGACTGTAAGAATGCAGTATTAATATTTAATATTTTAAAAAGGTGATAAAAAAGATATTAGAAATTACAGACGTATCAGCCTTTTATTATTGTTAAGATGTAGTTGAGGATGATGTTAAATGGCTACTGGATATAATAAATTAAGTTAATGATTTATTTAAAGAACCTGAGATGATTATATTTTATAACAGGGATTATAATTTATCTAGTATAATATGTTAGATTATTTGAATATTTTAAAGTCGTAAGGATGCTATAAATTTATATTATTATTTGAATAAAAAGGTGTCAAGCATTGGTGGTCGAGAGGTCAGAACAACTGCCTTACAAGCAGTTGTCCCTGGTTAGTGGGTTCACATCCCGCCGATGCTATGACACATCAAAAAAAAAGAGGGGACAGTGTTCTTATGTCATTGAGATTATATCCTTAGGGAGATGTTCTAAATGTTGTCCAACAACTATACCTTTCACCAAATGTCTCATGATTATTATAAGTATATTATTTATTTATTTAATCGAACCATACATTATTAATTAGTAAATTTTGAGCTAGTCTAATGATAGAAATTATCATAAGATATTGTTAATACTTATTTCTTACTATATTAAGATCAGAATTAAGCCGGAGCATTATTTGCATTCTGCTTGATTGATTGGTAAGGGTACAATATATATATAAATTTGCATACATTTATTTATATGCATAATAAAGTGGTTCCTTCCCTCTTTATAATCGTCATCAATTATGGCAAGCTTCACTGAAAGTTTATTCAACTTTAGATTACTTTATTATGCAAATAAATAAATATATGCACATTTGAATTAATAATTTTATAGTAAAAAAAATTGCATAGCAAAATATATTCCCATTATGGATGTATATATTCTTATCAAAACTAAAAAAAGTGCACCAAAAATTAATTTTAAAATGTATATTACATTAATTAAAATGCATATTTTTTATTTGTTTTATTTTTTATTTAAATATATCTATACATAGAAGAGGTAGTTTTTTAAATAATATTTAACTTTACCACTGCGTAGCATACTGTACTTTTAATATATTTTATTATATCATAATCATGGTATATAGTAGTGTGAATAATGGTTTTGTTTAATTAACCGTTCATGTATTCAATTATAATTTAAAATATGAATATTTAAATAGCCCATTTCTTTGAAATGGGTATAATTGTTTTAATATAATATATCAATCACACGGTTCTTTTTTTCAAAATAGTTCATAAATATCCAATATAGAAATAAAACAAACTCCTTTTTAAAACTTGCTTTTTATATGACTATAATGATGAAAAAGAAATCCAATGTTTCGACTATTTCATATAGTCTTTTTCAAGGTACATTTTTATTTTTATATTTTTATTTTTTATTTATTTTATTTTTTTGGAATATGTGATGTTTATTATTATATATATTTTATTTTAGTGTACCTTGAAAAAGACTATATGAAATAGTCAAAACGTTGGATTTCTTTTTCATCATTATAGTCATATAAAAAGCAAGTTTTAAAAAGAAGGACTTTGTTTGTTTTATTTTTATATTGTATAATTGTTTCATTTTTGTTAATAGAAAAATGATCACCAGTGAGCACACATGTTTCTTTAATTCAGTTTCTATCACTTCTCTCTCTCTCTCTCTCTCTGTGTGTGCACACTGTCTCTGTTTTTGTTAGTTCAAATCTATGACCAGTTAATTAAATGTTGATATAAAGACCCATTTAATCATACCACTATATGCCATGAATATGATCTAATAAAAATATATTGAAAGCATGCTAAGTGGTAATAAAGCTAAATATTGTATTTTCATTTTACCAGATATTACGGTGGCTCAGAGAAGAAGAAAATTAATAACAATTGAATTAAATATGTTCATTATAATAAGAAATGCTTTCTTTTAGTTATTTGATGAAATTTCAGTTTTGCAGCAAAAATATATATATATATATAATTATAAAAAGAAATTGCACATCATATAAAGTATGGAAAATAGAATAGGAAAATTATGGTGCATAAATTTAAATCTTTGAGGTAAAAACCTGCTTTAATTTAATTTTAATAAATTGGGCTTAAACAGCAGTAACTCTCACTATACAATAGTGTCATCTAGTGCAAGCCAAGGTAACCAATGAAATGCAAGATGTCTGTGCATCAAAACCTTTATTTAGTGGCTACTCATCTAATATCGCCATACTAGTTTCTCTAGCTTATGGCTTTCATCAGTGAGAAGTCTTGAATCTCAGAGCAATGTGCCTAAATCTTTGAATTTAATGCACTCCCCCAAAAGCTCCCTTTTACCTTTTTAGTAAACTTTAAAGCTATGATCCCAAACTGAAAACAAAATAATGTTTTTAATCCAAGCCATTTTGCTTGTATATTTGAAACAAATTCAGTATCTATATATTTGGGTGTCTGGTTTTTAATCACCATAGTTATCAGCATCCTTCAGCTAGGATTGCTATTAAACCATCATTTCATATGCTTACACAATCTGTTAAAACAGTAGCAATATCCTCTATGCAGTAATACAATCTACTATAACCAAAGCAATCAACAGATACTATAAGGTTTGTACATCAAAGATCCTTATCTAGTGCAAAATGGCTTGGATTGGAAAATATTGTGTCTTCAGTTTGAACTCATCACTTTATATCTTACTAAATAGGTAAAGATGGTTGCTGAAGATGTTCATTAGATTCAAAGATCTAGGTGCATTGCACCTGCACAAATTAGAGATTTTGATAGACAAACCTTCTAGCATCCATTGACTACTGTGGCTTGTACTATGTGGCACTACTGTATGAAGAGAGTTGCTACTGTTTTAACAGATTATCTGGACATGTGAAATGGTGGTCAAGTGATATTTTAATGGTTTAATACCAATCCTAACCAAAGGATATTGGGGACTACAGTTATTAAAAACCAAAGATGCCATAATATATAGATACTGAATTGGGTTCAGATATACATATATGACTATACTAATTACATAATGAGCATACCAATAGCTCTTAACAAGCTTTTCAGAAAGGCCAACAGCCCGAAACCAGTCTGAGGATAGAGATATTCTGAAAAGCTTGTTAAGAGCTATTGGCACACTCATTATATAACATTTGTAATACAAGTTTATTAAATTAAATCACATGATATATGACTTTGATTTTCTTGCAATGACTGTACTAGCAAAATGAATTGGTTTGAATCATTATTGTGTTTTCAGTTTGAGTTCATAGCTTTATAGTTTACTAAAAAAGTAAAAGGTGGTTGCAGGAGATGTGCATTGCATTCAGATCCAAGCCTCTTCCTTGATGAAAGCCATATGCTAGAAACTAGTCTGGCAATATTCCATAAGCAGGCATTAGATAGGGATTTTGATGCATAAACCTCCTAGAATTCTTTGATTACTGTGATTTGCACTGTGTGGCACTACTGTATGTAGACAGCTGCTACTCTTTTAACAGATTGTCTATGCAAATGAAATGATGGTCACATGATATAAGTTGGATTTGAAAGGCATATCAACATTGAAATTATTACCACCTTTGTAAGGTGATAAAGTGTTTAGAATTACTAGTAAAGAAGAATAAAACAATTTATATATTATACCTAATATAAAAATAGATGAACATTGGAAGTTTTAAATTGGATCTCAAAATTTTTTGAAAAAGACCCAGAAAGAGACCGCATATAAGATGGATGGATGAAATAAGGTGATTTTTTTGGTATGATGTAAAGAAGAGAAGTTATAGATTGGAAGTTTTAAATTGGATCTCAAAATTTTTTGAAAAAGACCCAGAAAGAGACCGCATATAAGATGGATGGATGAAATAAGGTGATTTTTTGGTATAATGTAAAGAAGAGAAGTTATAGATTGGAGAAACTGGATTAAGCTTAGAGATACCTTTTATAGTTATTGAAAATGGTAAATGGTAATGATAATATACTCATAGCCAGGTTACTGTATGCTTAATAAAATATTTATTTAAAGTTAATTATATATTTTGAATCTCTTGTAATAAAGTCACCTTTAATCACAGGAAATGGTTTATAACTGATTATGTGTTTGTACAATATTTTTGATTTGTAATGGATTTTAGAAAATCATTTTTCTTTTTAAGCATTTCCCTTTTCACTATAATTACTGTATTTGAATAATTTTGCATAAATTTGTAAAATTTCTAAATCCACAAGCAGTCCAAAAACAAAGATTTTGAAGTAAGGGTATTCAGCCTGTATTATGTAGTTACAAAAAGTTTAATGGTAAAGAAAAAATGAGCCGTTTGAATTCCTTTTGATATTTTAAAGAAACGGAACAGAACATTTTTCTAATCATCAGTCCTATTCTGCATAATTAAATGGACATATTAAAAGTCCTATGGGTGAGAGGTCAGATTAACTTGGGGTCAACATGGGTATGACAATAATATTGGCATCAACAAGGGCTTTGAGCATTTCATTCTCAGATTTTCAATGATATGGATGGCTGAAGAGATGGAGAGTGGAGAAGATTGAAGCTTGTCCATTAAAGTTTGAAGATTTGCTATCTTAATATAAACTGAGCATTGATTGTATATATGTGTGAGAGATGTTGATCTGGACTAACTGATGAGTGCTGGTTCAGCATGAAATACATATATTCGAGATCATTTATCTTTTCCACATATATGTGGTTATGTGTATCAGTTGTATAAGATAAATTGAATAGATGTAAGGAGCTCGAATGTTCGAGTTCAAGTCCCTTATAATTAACATTAAGTTTAGTACAGATAATATATATATTTAAATATTACATATTCAGCCTGCATTCTTCCCATCTCTCTTCTGTATAAGTAAATGGATATATTAAAGTCCTATCTGTGAGGGGTCAGATTGACTTAAGGGTCAACATGCATATGACAATAATATTGGCATCAACAAGGGCTTTCAGCATTTCATCCTCGGATTGCTAATGAAATTGATAGCTGAAGAGTTGGAGAGTGGAGAAGATTGAAGCTTGTTCATTAAAGTTCAAAGATTGGCTATCTTAATATAAACTGACCACTGATTATATATATATATATATGGGAGATGGTGATCTGGACCAACTGATGAGTGCTGGTTCAGCACAAAATACATATATTGGAGATCATTTATTCTTTACACATGTATACGATTATGTATATCAATTGTATAAGATAGATCGGATAGATGCAGGGAGCTTGAAAGTTCATCTCACTTATAATCACCATTTTATATATTCTTGATATTGTAACTCCTTTTATTGATCATTTCTATATATAGGCTACTTATTAACTGGTAATAGTGCGGTTACTGGATTTAATCCCTGAGTTTGAAATCAATAAAATACTATCTTTTTTTGTGTTGAGTAAAAATTTTAATTTTTTTTTTTTTTTTGTGAAAATTGTTTAAATTCTGTGATGAAAATTTTGGACGTTAATATGCTAGAAATCCTATTATAGATGGCAGTATGAGTATTTTAAATAAAAATTAAATACTGTAATTTAAAAATAATAACAAACTTTTCTTATGCGTCCTCTGGTGGTTATTATTAAAACAATCACCATTTTTAAAAATGGTGGACATTTTTTTAGAAAAAAAAATAATTTATTTTTAAAGATAAATAGATATGAATAGGCTGTGAAAAGGAGTTTGCTATTGACTGAAAGGAGACCCTTTGATTCCTCTCGGAGGCCTTAAAAGAACCGAGCAGGGCAAATTCCTAATGTCGACTCCATACGTTCTTGTTGCTGCAGCTGTTATTGCTATGTGATTATTCACATAGTATACAAACATGGATGGGCTGCTCACCAACATGGATTGGCCAGTGTGGTGAGTTTATTGGCTTTTTACCTCTGAGTTTAAGATCAAGAAACACCATGGTCTTTCTTCTCAGTGCCTGATAAGGCAGAATGAATGTTTGTGTAAATGATAAATATTTGTCCAATATATATATATATATATATATATATAACGCTGTTTGTCCAAACGACAGGTTTGTTTCAAAGGTGTTCTCTCTTTCTTGCCCCCCCGTCGGTTCGGTTTGCCCCTCGGGGGGGGGAACGTCAAACCTCCAGTGTTTTGCAAACTTTTCTTCGTTGAGGATTTTTCGCCGGTAAGTCCAAACCGCTACACGTTTTTGGGTCGTCTCGTTCGTCCCTATATCAAAGTTTCTGCAATATATATCATTGCAAGAAAACTTTAAAGGTACTTTGAAAACAAAACAAGTTATCATCCTTTCCTTGTTTTTTGTTCAAAAGTGCTATACCAAACCAAAAAGTGTGTTTGTTTTACTAAACGAAAAAGAGTCGAAATTCTCCTCTTTCTTTGCTCCCCCCAGTCGTGATTTAAGTGGTTTGTCTCTAGTGGGGGTAGGTTAATAGTTAAATGTTAAGTGTTTATGAAAATTTTATGATTGGGATTTTTGAATTTCAATTTATTTATATGGTTGTTTTGTTATATAAATTTTGAATATATATATTATTTAATTTTATAAAAAAAATTATTGTTTTGTTTTTATGTTAAAAGTGGTAAATGGGAGATTTGTTTATAAAAGTTATTTTATTTGTAATAGTGATTTGTGGTTCTTGTGGGGGTGTATGAAATATTAAAGTGTGTTTATGAAATTTTATGTTGGGTGGTTTCATTGGATATTTATATGGGTGTCTATTCAATATATATATATATTAGATATTTGATTATATTATTTGAATGAGATAGACATATAAATATTTTGAGTGAGTTGAAGTTGGAAATTGATTGTAAATTTTTAGAGAGTAGTTTGTTATTATATCTATCCACTGAGGGAGAAATTGAATAGTTGGGGTGGAAATGAAGGTAGTTTGATTTTTTAAAAATTTACATCTTTTGAACATATATATATATATATACAATTATGCCAGATGAAAATAAAGCATGGCCCTTATTCCCAGAAGGCTGTAAAGTCACCAAGGCAGTCGTTGGTGGCTGAAGGTGGAGGATGCTAAGAATCCCCTGATAGCAGACCCAGGCTGCCATTTGATGACAACTTTTTATTTAGATACTTACAACTGCAGATCACATTCAAGTGAAGGAAGATTGCAAGAATTAGAAAATAAACTGTCTTATATTAAATAGGACATTATTGGACTTTGTGAAGTTAGAAGAAAAGGTGAAGACACAATTGATTTAAAAAGTGGACATATACTCTATTATAAAGGCACAAATATTGGAAATACAAGTGGAGTAGGATTCATTATAAATAAAAAGTGGAAGAACAATATTGTGATTGATGGTGTATTGGACAGAGTGGCAAGATTAGTTATACAACTTAATAGCAGATACCAAATGCAGATAATTCAGGTTTATGCCCCAACAAGTTCTCATAGTGAAGAAGTAGTAGAAGATTTTTATATGGATGTACAAAAGGCTTTTGATCAGAGTAAACAACATTTTAAAATTGTTATGGGAGACTTTAATGCTAGAATTGGTAAACAAATGAAAGATGAAAGTGCTGTAGGTAATTTTGGTTATGGTAATAGAAATGAGAGAGGACATAGACTTGTGAAGTTTGCGGAAAAATAAAAACTTTATATTATGAATTCTTTTTTTTTTGAGAAAAATGTTAAAAGGAAATGGACATGGAAGCATCCAAATGAAGGTACAGCAGAATTGGATTATATTTTGACTAACAGGAAATATATATTTCAAGATTGTAATGTTCTTAATAAATTCAACAAATTAGTAAGATATGATATGTGTTAATACAAAACTAGAGATAAAAATTATTAAGAAAAACAATATTTACAGTTGATATTCCTAATCTTCAGAAACATTCTAATGAATTTAAATTAGAACTTACAAATCAGTTTCAAGTATTAGTAGATTTTGAACATTGATTCAGATTTGAATGAAATTAACATGAAAATAACTGATACACTTTTAAAAACTGCAACAAAGATGACTGGTAGAAAAAAGCAGCAATTGACTAATAAAATTTCTACTGAGACTAGAGAATTTATGAAGGAAAAAAAGAGGAATATGAAGATATACAAAAATGATGCATTAAAAAGAATTGAATATCTCGAATTTTGTAAAATGGTGTGGAAAAGAGTTGAAAATGATATAAGAAAGTATAATTGTGAACTAGCAAGGAAAACTGTAGAAGAGAATAAAAGTCTCAAGAATGTTAAACAACATTTTGGTATTGGTAGGAAATTTATGTCTGTAATAAGAAAAAAAGATGGAATTATTACTAAAAAGAGATATGACAACATGAAATTGATAGAAGTTTTTTATCAAGAATTATATAGTAATAAAGAACAAGTACCTCAAATATATCTATTACATCTTCTGAATTGCCCAGAATTTTAAATGAAGAAGTGAGACATGCAATTAAATGTATGAAGAAAGGAAAGATTCCAGGTAATGATGGAATTATAATTGATATATTAAAAGAAGCAGGTGAAGAAATGGAATTTTGTTTAGCAAAGTTATATACCAAATGTCTAAATGATAAAGATGTACCAGATGATTGGAAGAATGCAGTAATAATATTAATATTTAAAAAAGGTGATAAAGAAGATAATTAGAAATTATAGACCTATCAGCCTTTTATCAGTTTTATATAAAAATTTTACCAAGATAATTACAACTCGTCTACAGAGAACATTGGATTTCCATCAACCAAGAGAACAAACTGGATTTAAAAGTGGTTTTAATACAGTAGATCATATCCAAGTATTGAGAGAAGTTATAGAAAGGACAAATGAATATGAGTTGTCATTATGTTTTGGATTTGTAGATTATGAAAAGGCATTTGATTCCATAAACATTTCTTCAGTGATTAAAGCATTGGATTATCAAGGTATAGATCCAGGATATTATCATATTTTAAAGAATATTTATAAAAATGCAACAGCAACAATTAGATTACATAATGATACTGGAAAAATCAACATTGAAAAAGGTGTAAGACAAGGTGACTCCATATCTTCAAAACTTTTTACAGCAGTGCTGCGAGAAGTATTTTGTGGATTAAAATGGAAAACTAAAGGAGTGAAAGTAAATGGAGATTATTTAAGTCATTTAGATTTTACAGATGATGTGGTTGTTTTTGCAAATAATTCTTCAGAACTGCAGGAAATGTTGCAGGAGTTATCTGATGAAAGTAGGAAAGAAGGACTAAAGATAAATGTTAAAAAGACTAAAGTAATGTTTAATCAATTTGCTCAAAATATGAAAATAAAGGTTGGTTATGATGAATTAGAAGAAGTTAACAGTTACAAATACCTTGGTCATATTATTAATACAGATGGAAACATAATGGAGGAAATTAATCATAGAATTAAACTTGGTTGGAGTGCTTTTGGTAGAAATAACTTGATACCATAAGGAAATAAGCCTATGTGTTTGAAACGGAAGGTTTTAAACAAATGTGTTTTACCAGTTTTTACTTATGGATCTGAGACTTGGACACTGAATAGAAGAGCAATACAGTGACTTCAGACCACTCAAAGAAGTATGGAGAGATGTATGTTGGGAGAAAACACAATGTATGGGTAAGAGAACAAACAGGTATTACTGACCTTATTGAAAAAATTAAAAGATTGGAGTTTGGCTGGACATATTGCTAGAAGAGATGATAATAGATGGACAATTGAAATTTTAAACTGGATTCCAAGAGATTGTAAAAGACCCAGAAGAGACCACATGTGAGATGGATGAATGAAATAAGAAAGTGTGCAGGGGTGATGTGGAGAAGAGAAGCTAAAGATCACAGAAGATGGATTAAACTTGGAGAGACCTTCATCCTGCAGTGGATTGATAATGTTTGATGATGATGATGAGATATGAATAATTGATTATTAATTAAAGTCGTGTGCACAAATTGATAGTGGTTGTTCAAACAAAGGCTCCTCATATCCATGGAGAAGAATGTATTTTGATTAATAGAAAATGTATATTTTAAATCTAAAAGGGTTAATAGATTCAGCAAAAGAAGCAATAATCGATTAATGATATGTAAGATACACATTAATACAAAACTAAAAAGATAAAAACTATTAGGAAAAACAATATCAACAATTGATCTACAAAACTTTCAGAAACATTGCAGTGAATTTAAACTATAACTTATAAATTATTTTAAAATACTAATCAATTTTGAAGATGTTGGGACTAGAATAAACTCTTAAAAACAAACACCCAATACAATATGCCGAGTTTCTTTTTACTTGTTATTTTTTAAAATATTAATTGTTGCTCATTTAATTCTTTTTTTAAAACGTTTATATTGCCGAATTATCTTTTTAAGTTTTACAACATTGTTATTACCAAGAGGCTAAGGTAATAGGAAAAAGTTGTCGATTTTTTTTTTTTGAAAGTACATTAAGCGAACAATTTTTACAAACTCAAAGAAAGAAATTTGTTCACTTAATGTATTTTCAAAAAAGTATTGATAACTTTTTTTTTCATTTATTCTAGCCTCATGTTAATAACAATGTTATAATACTTAGAAAGGTGGGTTTTGAGCATTCCATCATCAGATTTTCAATGAAATGGATGGCCGAAGAGTTGTGAGGTGGAGTAATTTGAAGCCTGTCCATTAAAGAAGAAAGATTGGCTATCTTAATATAAGCTGAGCTTTGATTGTATATATATATATATATATATGTATGCAGAGATGATAATCTGGACTAGCTGACGAGTGCTGGTTTAACACGAAATACGTATATTGGTGATTAATTATTCTTTCAACATGTGTGTGATCAAGTGTGTCAGCAGTATGCGATAGCATGGATGGTTGAGGGTTGTGTGAAAGTCTGAGTTCAAACCTCCTGTATATTACATATACAAGTGCAGGTATAAAAAAGCCTGTACTGTAGAAAAATACTTAGAAAGATAACGTAGCAATATAAAAGTGTTGAGGAAAAAATTAATGAACGCCAATATTAAAGAAATTAACAAGGAAAAAAAAATGGGCACATTGGATTATAATGAAAAGTAAAAGTAATCAATTATAAAGTATGGTGAAAGAGACATGAAAAATAGATAGGAAAAAAAGATTTTTATTGATGTAAAATCTGGAAATTATAATTGATTACTTATTAGACTGGTTTAAAAACAGGTGATTAATGGGTTTAGTTTAAACTACTTTGCATTATTAATTTTACACTCCTCGATCAAGTTGTAACATTTAGTGACTATAAAAACACATTAGATAATAGATAAAGGTGGTACCACCTTTATTGTTAAAGGAAGTTGCCTTGACTACAGGTTGGGATTGTTGAAAGCTTAAGGTTTGATTGTTATGATAGTAAAATAACAATTATTTTGAATATATTAAAAATAAAGTCAGGGCTTGAGAAAATGGTCTAAAACGATGAATGTGTTTCTAACTTCTGTTAAGAAATTAATGTGAAAAAATGAATTGCACTACTTATTCACCAAGTTATATGTTTTAACTATATTGTAACAATCATATTTGAACATCCACGCAACAAAATCCAGAGTTTTGGTAAATTATACCAAGGCTGATCTAGATGAGGGTTTGAGACCAAATCTGACCACACCTCAGCTCCTTCACCAACACTCCCCGACTTACTACCTTATGAATGGCATATATGAGGTCACACTCATAATCTCTTAATTTCCGTGCTGGCAGTAGCAAAGGGTAAAGCGAGCAACTCGGGGATAATTAACTAAATGTTTTGTAATTTAACCAAACACACTCACACAACTTATGGTTGATTATCCAATATATATATATATATATATATATATATATATATATATATATATATATATATATATATATATATATATATATTAATAGTTATGGATGGTGATTTAATATAAACAAAGTGAATAATACTGCAGATGTTAATATGTTTTAAAATTATTTAATATTGACAAAACACAAACAATAACAATTTAATATACTGCATATTCCACTCACAGGTGGGAGGGTGAAAATACGAACTACATGTTCTGTAATCAATGGTACATAATGATTATCATTTATTATATTGTTATACATTAATAATTATTTTATGTCTACACTGACATCTAAATTATGTTCTGCCATTCCTACTCAGTTTGTTAAGGGTTAAATTTTAAGAGTGTGGCAACTTTATACAATGCGTACTTAAATTTATCATTACGTGATGAGCAATCAATGTGCTCTTTATGTAGGTATTCTTAGATAAACTAGATCTTAGGTTCAGATCAATGCTGAACAATTAATATAACAGCAGATGAGCTGCCGTTTTGTAGCATAGCTTCTGAGGCTACGGCGCTATGCAAATTACATCAGATGTGGCTTGAATGTGCTTTTACTCATGAGATTCAGTAATGTTTACTCGGTTCTCAGATACCACTCGCCTGCTATACGTGAACTTTTAGTTCGGATGATCGAACAGCCATAATATACGATGCTGGATTCGGTGTTCCAGTTTTAAAGGAGGTAATGGGAATGACCCTTAAAATCATGATCCCATTCAATAGAGAGGGCTGTCCGAACTAGGGATGATAAGATAGCTCTTAAAACCTAATCTTATCTTAATAATTATATGATAGCAAGGCGGAATGCACATCAGTGCTTCGTAAAAACTCATTCACAACGCTTTCTAAATATTAATTATTACAATTAGTAAAGCATGAAATCTATAGTTTCTTCTGCAAACTACCTTATGCCAGTTAGTTAAATAAGCACTGAAATGGTGCTAAAGAGGACTTCATTAAATTTGATCTAGTTTATTAATTAACTACATATTCTATGAAAATACATTAATGGCGTCTAAAGCATATCTGGGGCTTAAACTTGGCTAACTACTGAACATGCCTTAAATTATCACTCTCTCTTATTTAACCAAACAAACCTTTTGATAAGCAACATGTGTGATATTAAGCTAAACATAGCAGCTCAAATAATGCATCAAAGTAGGTTTCGGACCAGAGATATATAAATATGCCAAACGGCATACATTAATTTACTTGAGAACAAAACGTCTCTTTAAGTTTATAATAATTAATAATCTCTGCTGTGAAGGCAAAGCATAAATCAATAAATGCATTTTAACAATATATATATATAGATGCAAAAGTATAGACATAAATAGAGAAAATAATAAGGCAAATAAGCTTTTATAAGTTGAGTTAAAAAAGATTTAAGAATTTGAGATCAGGCAAGATTTACGTTTTAACTTTTAAAATATTTTAAAATTATACAAGTTGAGGTATGTTTATCTAATACAGTTAATTACTTTAAGAGAGAATACACTTTTTAAACATAGTTTGATTAATTTATAAGATTTGAATTTAAGAGTTTGTGCACATTATTTATTATATATAGCTAGCTTTAGGAAAGATTTATAGATTGCTATAGCTTTTAGATTTAGCTTGGTTTGAGAAGTTGTTACCAATTATTTATCTGAAGGCTTGCAGCTTGATAGTATGAAATACACATGCATGGACTGATTTATCTGAGCTGGTTCATCGATGGTCTATTCTTTCAGTAGGGCTGTGGTTTGAGTCTCCGGTCTCCATAACAGTTCTAGCCACCGAGGAAGGTGGCAATGATGGTCTCTTTAGCCAATGGTTTGCATACTAAAATATGGGCACACTGCCTGGATATGAGTGAACATGAGAGCAAAAGCAAAATGGATTTTTGATTTCTTTTCAACTGGCCTTTTTATATTTCTTTAACCCCCCTCTTACAGCTCATTCACAATCTTTATTTTTGGAATTTAAAACTTAAGAAGTCTCAATTTCATCCACTTCAAAAGAATTGGTTAGATTGATTTCAGGTTTAATGTTTACTAATTGTTCCTTTTTTATTTCATCAGATTCACATTCAGCTGATTTTATTGCAGGTTTAATTGACCAATTTTTATTTTATTAAGAATCATAAAGTCTGGGTTTCTACTGGCGGTGCCTCATAAGATTGACAAAGTTCTTTTTTTTTCTTTAAACATTGAATTTCTTTTCTTTTCTTGAAAGAGGTTTAAACTGCCAACATTTTAACATACACGTGAGAAATCTATATTTGTTTTTAATTGCTATATGTGGTTAAGTACTGTAGTAATTGGGGAACTTCAAAGACAGTTCGTAATAGTTTAGAGAATTATGCTCTTATATAATACAATTTTCCAGCTTAAAACCAATTTAATTATTTAAAATCATAAGATAAATATTTATAAAATTATAAGGTGTGTACGTTATATAATGATAATATCAAACAGATGTGAATATACAATTTTTAGCAAATAAAAATATTACAAAGTATGTATACAATCATAGCAGATGTGTGTGCATATACAATTACACACATATACGTGTAAATATATGTTTTTATATATGTTAAATTCCCAAGTATATTGTTATATATATATGTACCTTTAGGGTTTGAACTAGGGAAATCAAGACTACTATTTTATAGAATAGGTGAAACATATGATGATCAAATCATACTGTTTCAATATATTATGGAGAATTCAGTCTAATTATTAAGGCATTGTTTAGGCAAAATATTAAAAATATATGCATTTTTTAAAACCAATTCTTCATATTCTTCTTAGATATTTCAATCCAAAAATATAACTGACTTGCATGTGTAACCTATAATAACTTTGGTTTAACTCTTCCCTACCTCTGAATGATAGCCGTCATTCAGAGAAATCTAGAAAACTCTCTACTCACATTAAATTCAAATTTCATTTGCATGGTCATCTATTGAGATATTTTGCTTGGTTTTTTTTTTTTTTGGGGGGGGGGGTATTTTTGTTAAGGAATGTAGTTTTGTAGTTTGATTTCTTAATTAAAAAAAAAACTAAAAAGCCTAGTGTAATCAAATTTTAACAAAGTCAAAGTCTCCATTTCTTTGCTTTTGTAATCTGTTTCGAGACTATTGGTGAGATTACTTTAAAGTAAATTTTGGCCTAACTAAAAACTCATTTTTTTTGCAAAATTTATTAAGATTCATGATGATTTTTACAATAACAATTGTGTAATAGTTATTAAAAATCACATATATATATATTATAACGATCCAAACGAAGTGGGAGATCGCATCGCACCGCACTACCAAAGGGCGCCATCTAGGCATTTGAGCCTAGAAAAATTTATAAAGTAGGCAGATACGCGCTGTTAGGATTCCACTTTATTTACATATTTAGATCGTTAGCCCATTGTCACTAGCTCAGCGGAGACGCCGAGATAAAAATCTATAAATTTTATATCTTAAATATAAAAGAATAAAATAATAAAAGCCACTGCCAGAAATTAACACAGAAAAATATTTATTTACGCACATATAAAATCATTCTAAATTCGAGGAATAAGTTTAACATTTAGATTTTTATCTTAATTTTTAATTTTACATTTAAAATAGCTTGCTATAATGTTTAATATTTTATTTAGAGGGTCGAGTATGAATGGACTACATAGGTCTGCATTTGAAAGGAAAATATTCTTCCCTGATTTAACCTTAGGCAACAAATTTCGCAATCAACTGGCGCCAATCCATCTGATACATTCATGTATTCAATGTAGCATGATACGACAACACAAAATACTATATTGTCAGGAATGTACATCTGAACAATAAGTAGAAATAGAGAAGACATTGACTCTCCACCAACAGGAATGTGACATCTGTGGGCAAGTAGATTAATAAACTAAAAACTCCATAGGAATGGACTGTGGTCTTCTGCCGACTTACAAACCCATCCATAGGCAAACAGAGGGTGTGTGGCGTATATCTATAATCCTGCCCATAGCGGATCTCATACTACATCTACTAATTACACAAATATATCCAATCCATTGAACTAATTCAACTACGAAATGAATAACCTAAGATTACCCTCCCTTAATACAACTTTACAAAACTATATAGCCATTCGCGCCCGACTTAATTTTAACATTTATATACGTTCGCACAGATTTGTTTAAAAATGTTGGGTATAGATCGATTACATAGATTCCACAGTCAAAAACATTTCAAAATAAACATAAACGATCAAAATACAAAATTATTGATACCGACAATTGCAGAGGGAAACTTATAAGTAACCCAATAGTATTCACCATAAGGTACTTGCGTTGTCACCAATAACTTAAAAGACATCCGAATAAATACATTTTAGATACTCACCGTAAGATATCATTATTTATCGAATGTCTATATATTTTGATCAAATATGAAAACCAAAATATAATTAACCGCAAACGAATCCATGCAAGCGTCTATAAACAACTTAAATTTCATACATTTAAAATTTAAACAATAAATAATTTATACAATGAAAATAAATGGAAATGATTTTTTTATCAATAACAAACATATAAAATTAAACATCAATTGATTTTAAACTTAAAGGTCAAATAGAAACTCCATTTTAACATTTAAATTGCTTTCACGAAAGTTCTTAATTATTTAAAAAAATTTTAAGTTCATTGTTAACAGCTTATGGAAGAAGAGTCCAGGTTCTTGTTTTTCCACGGAGTCCTTGTTTGAAACCCAGTCAGATGTTCCGGAGGTAGCATTAGCTGGTTCCTTTCGGTATCACAATCAGTTCATTTTTAAAATAGAGAGAGAGTGTGTGATATTGCATCTCTATCACCACTCTCAAAACAAACAGCTGGAATTGCCCAATACTCAATATTTTTCCTTTTTATATTATCCACACGGATTCAAACAACAAAATGTCACCAATCCATCACTTTCGTTAGGGTCCGAGCCAAGGCTTGGTGCTTCCATTGGTCCAGCTAATTTCTCTTATCTAATTTCCATCTGATCCTTTAATTACATAAGAGCCTTGAGGGCTAGCTTGTTTTTCAAATAATAAACAATCATTTCCATTTATAGATTACAGGAATTAATTAATACCTGTTTTTATTTTAACTTATATTAAATATTTTAATATTTAACTCTTGTATTTTTTTATCAAAAAAAAAAAAAATACGTTCAAATACCTTTTTTTATTTATATATATAAAAAAAAAATATTTTTAAAGTTTAGCATCTGTGCGAGTATATATATTTAACAACATTTTAATTTTAGCGTCTAGTTTTTTTATAGATTTTTTAATACATTTATTTTTATTTGCGAACTTTGTTTTTCTTTTAAATTAATGTAACGACATATCTATATATCGTTACAATATATTTTACACTGTTATTATATGTGTATATGTTTTATTTTTAAAAATAGATGTTAATAACTTATATTGTAATGTTAACAAAGAAATTCATGGCAATCTAATCATCTTATGAAAATAGGAGCTTATTATTATCTTGCAGACACTGTATTGAGATAATTTGAGATATTAACACAGAGACAAAATTATCCATAGTAGAAGGTTTTGCCTCTGTGCTAACAGCTTGTGTAAGCATGGAGAATGATGATCATGTGATGTTTAGTGATTTAATTTGATATATTCTAAAAATTAGAAAACAATTTTAATATTTTAAAACAGAATGTTAGCTTAATCAAAGATGAATATTTTTTTGTTTGCATTTTAAATACAAATTTTAATTTAAAAAGATTTTGTTCATTTTCTGAAGTTACTCTGCTCTGCTAATAATTCAATGCTGAAAGCATCTTTTACTATCATTACAAACTCGTATAACATCTTTTATTGTCATTACAAATTCATATTTTTAATATTTTCATAATTCTTAGAATACTTTTATTTGCAAATGTATATTATTATGAAATCAAGTTCAACTTATTGAATTCTGATGTAGAATAATAATCTAAACATTAAAATCAAAAGTTGAAAGCTTACAAAAAGTCTTCTTAGGGAGAACGATTAAATCCAATAAAGTACAAAAGAGTTCATGATTAATATTCAAAAAATTCAAGTGCTTTAGCAGCCAGTAATAGGAGGGGAAGGATCTGTAGCAGCTTGTCAGCATGGATGATTATCCACTTAAAAATGTGAATAAAGCACTTTGACAGGTTTATACATGGAAAGGCTAATATGAATGTTAAAATGTAACACAGACTCCAGTGTGCAACTGTTATGCTCACCAAATTAAAAAAAAGAACATTATAATATTGATTTTTCCTTTATTTGCAATTTAAATTTGCATATATTTGTTTATCTGCATAATGAAGTGATTTCTCTCTTTATAATCTAAAACAGTGTATTTTTGGTGAAGTAAACATTTCTTCATCTGTGTAATAAAGTGATTTCTTTATTTTTATAACCTAAAACTGAGAGACTCTCCGTGAAGCTTCACCAAAAGTTCACTATCTTAGGTTATAAAAAAGAGAAAGAAATCACTTCATTTTGCAGACACACAAATGTATGCAAATCGGCAGTACTTCGTTACAGTAATAAAACTGCGGTAACTGAATTTGTTGTGTGTAGTGCCATTATTTTACCTAATTTATTGTACTGAAATATGGTGTGCCTTTCTTACCTATTGATGTAATATAAAAGTCTTACTAATTTGTACTCAAAGATGTACTGTAAAATTTGGAAAAAATAATAGTAATATAAAATTAATGGATAAAGTCAATTACATACCAAATGTTATACTATTGAATCGACAGTTATGAGAACACGTTTTCACTGGACAGCCAATTGCAAACTTCTTAATATAGTATTTTAGGGTGAGGTTGAATATAGTTTTTGTACAAATAAACATAGGGTTTTCAGAATCCCTGGTTTTTAGGATTGTCGTAATTTAGGGCCTCAAATCCATATGTCTCAATAAGGGTTTTTTGATATGTCAAACAATCTGGTTTACAAAACTAGTGAGAAAAAATTTTTAGAAATTGAGCTCTTTTGTTAGTTTTGCTATTAATAATTAATAGTCAAAATAAATTTAATTACTGTGGTTAACATTTAAGCTGCCATTCATTGCGTCATCATTACGGGGCAGTTGGGATTCCTTTAATATACTGTATATGTATGTCATTTATATATATTTAATTTCTATTTATATATGTTTCTATTTTTTTATTATAACTTATTTTTTAGTTTAATTAAAGTTAATAATAAATATGTATTGTTGATATTATCTTTTTATTGATCTATATTACTAATTTTGAATCTTGGTTTGACCAAGCTGTTACTCATTTTATATAACAGTTGCGTAAGTTCAAAAGGGAAAAGATGGCAACTGATCGAATTTACAGCATTTTTACCCTGGCTAAAAATGTCTTTAAAATTGGGTTGTTGTTTTTTTCAATTTTTCTTAGAACCTCCCCTGGGCTGGAAGTTGGGCATACAGACTCTCCTCTTGTCCTGGTTATAATATTCACAAAACTGGTGACCCTAATCAGATCCCATTTTCATGATTACTTTCATTGGAAGGATGTGCCTGAGAATACAAATGTTAAAGACAGAATTAAAAGATTTAAATAAATAGATTAAAAGATCCACATAAAATGTATGTGGGCATTTGTTTTTCATAAGTTAGTTTGAATTGAGCCACAAAAATTTTGTATTCCTTGATTTTTAATTTTTAAATCCTAATTTTAAATAGTCATTCATGCTCGTATATAAGTGACTTCTAATGATGATAAAATAACTAAAGAACAGAAGATTATGCCAAGCATAAATTCTTGAACCATGTCACATACTAGGGTGGTATTTGCCATTATTTGACAATTTATTTTAACACCTCAATGCTTTGAGCTACGTTATAAACTTTAACAAGTTTTTTTCTTTTATATACTGTAAGAAATAACTTGATACTAAAAGGAAATATGCCTATGTGTTTGAAAAGGAAGGTTTTTAACAAATGTGTTTTACCAGTTCTTACTTATGAATCTGAGACTTGGACACTTAATAGTAGAGCAATACAGAAACTCCAGACCACTCAAAGAAGTATGGAGAGATGCATGCCAGGAGTAACAAGAAGAGATCGAAAACGCATTGTATGGGTAAGAGAACAAACAGGTGTTACTGACCTCATTGAAAAAAATAAAAGATTGAAGTGGAGTTGGGCTGGACATATTGCTGGAAGAGATGATAATAGATGGACAATTGAAATCTTAAACTGGATTCCAAGAGGTTGTAAAAGACCCAGAAAGAGACCACATGTGAGATGGATGGATGAAATAAGAAAATGTATAGGGGTGATGGGGAGAAGAGAAGCTAAAGATCGGAGAAGATGGATTAAACTTGGAGAGACCTTCATCCTGCAGTATATTGATAATGGTTGATGATGATGATGACTATAAAATTATCTAAACGAAATGGAATAAAGAAATAGAAATTAATTAATTTTATGGCATTTTATATGAAAGTTTTATCATAAAAAGTTCAATATGTAATCATTATGAATACTACACTTTTGTGATATATAGAAATGAGAGATATATAATATTAACATTATAAGCTTACTGTAATGGGTTTTATTTCTATTCGTATGTGTATCTACATATAATTATTAATTTATTATAGAGGGCATGGATATATAGAAACGAGATATATTTAATATGAATATTATAAGCTTGATATAATGTGTCCGTATGTGTGTCTATATATAATAAGTAGATTATTATAGAGGTGTGACATAGATCAACATTTTGAGATTTTATTTTATCGATATAAATCGATTATCGGTATGTTGTTTATGTAATAAGTGGACAGTCTTAATTGTCGAGAGGAATGTTACTTTGTTAATAATAAATGTCACTTTATTTTACCACACCAGACGGAATGCAATCTCCTAGAATCACTTATCAAAGTAACCGCTTTTACAAGACTGTTTCTAACATGCAGACATCCATTTATGTTTCAGTTTGTCAAAAAATAAAGTTGTCGGTTCTTTGAAAGCACATTAAGAAAACAGTTTTTCATAAATTTAAGTAAATAGACCAAAAACAAACGCGCCTAGCGATCAATTATAATACTAAGTATTTCAAAACCTATCAGAATGTTTCTTATCGATATTAGTAAAATGTTTATACTTATATCTCTTTTTATTAATTTCAATAATTTTATGGGGTCTAGTTTTTAATATTTTGGTGATACGTGAAAAAAGTGTTTAACATTATACAAATTATTATAATTGACATATATAATGCTTATTTTTTTGTTATAATTATCAGTTTGGATATTTTTGTCAATAGGTACTTATAAGAATACCAAACTGTCCATATAGCATACAGCAGTGCTACCAAGTGCAATCTTCGTAAGTAATCAACGAATGCAGGAAGGTTTGGGCATAAAATCCCTATCTAGTGCTTACTCATCCAACATCACAGACTAGTTTCTAGCTTGTGGCCTTCATCAGTGAGGAGCCTTGTATCTGAGAGCACTGTACCTAGATCTTAGGATGTAACACAACCCTCCAGTGGCCACCTTTTAACTACTTGGTTAACTCTAAAGTTAGGAGCCCAAGATGAAAATACCATAATGTTTTCAATTCAAGCTCATTTGCTTGTACAATCATATAGATCTGAACTCAATTCAGCATCTATATATTTTGGTATGAAATTATGATCATGTGATGTTTTGATGGTTTTACACTTTCCTGTCCATGGGATAATGGTGAGTGTGATTTTTAAAAAACCAAAGGCACCAAAGTGTGTAGATGCTGAACTGGGTTCAAATCTATATGACTGTACAAGCAAATGAGTTTGAGTTGGAAACATTATGGTGTTTTCATCTTGGGTTCCTAGCTTTATGGTTAACCAAATAGGTAAAAGGTGGCTGCTAGAGGGATCTAGGTACAGTGCTCTCAAATACAAACCTTCTCAATGATGAAAGTCACAAGTTAGAGTCTAGGGATGTTGGATGAGTAGGCATTAGATAAGGATTTCATGCATAAACCTTTCTGCATACATTAATTACTTACAAAGGCTTGCACTTGGTGTCACTACTGTATGGAGAACTTGGTACTCTTACTGACAGCATGTGTAAGCATATGACATAGTGATGATGTGATATTTCAATAAGGTGTTTATTGCATTTAATATTGCTACATGCAATTATAAATATCTTAATAGTTTCCAAGATTATCATTCATAATATTAATTAGAATTTAAAAAAACACATTTTATATTGTAATTTAATAATTAAAGATGTGTATTGTAACTTTTTTGATGAAGTATTATTCTCTCTAAATCTTCTAATAATAGATTTTGATATTTAAAACCTCGGCAAGAAATTGCAAAACTCATATTATGTAATAGACTTTCATTATCGTTATCATCCTCATCATAATTTACCAAATGATGTGTTTCATACTCTTCAACCCAGATTATCTTACCCAAGCTTTTCTTTACATAGCTGTTTCACAGCACACATCAAAACTATTTTCTTTTTTCTTCTATTATATTTTTAGCCAATCCAGTACCTTCTCTATTTCATAATTTCCACAATAAATATTTATTTGAAAAAAAAAAAAAATCAGTCATATATCACATGACTCAATTTTTAAGCTTGTAAATAAAAAATAAAGAGCTTTGCTAATTTGCTCTAACAATCTTTATTGATAAATGCAATCTAAACAAAGCATTTAAAAAATCTCTATTTTGAAGACCACTCCCTAACCTCAGACCAATGGTTTCATGCTTTGGCGCTCCTTAGTAATGCGCTAGGATAGATTACAAGCTTAAAAATTGAGTTGTGATATTTGACTGATTTTTTTGTTGACTATTTATAGTCTTTGCTTTAAAGTCTTAAGCAAAATTATATTGCTAAGGCTATTAATATATGGTTTGGCTGAAGATCTCTCAGAGCCATATAGCTATTTAAGTTAGATACCTGGGTTTGAAGACATTTAGGTGTCTAAAAATTTTAGATTTTCTACTTAATAGTTAACTTTTAGATAAATGCTGACTTTCGCTTGGTATTTTTAGATCTAGTGTCTGAAACTACCATGGCACCTCACTAAGAAGTGCCAAAGTATGGAAACCATTGGTCTGAGGTTAGGGAGTGGTCTTCAAGATAGAGATTTTTAAATGTTTTGTTTAGCTGGCATTTATCAATAAACCTTGTTAGAGCAAATTAGCAGAGCTCTTTATTTTTTAAATATTTATTTGTTTTCACTTTTTTTTTTTTGCTTTCCTTTTAATTTACAATTCTATTTTCCATCAAATAGTGTTGCCTTTAAAATTTATCTTGCCTCAACCAAAGGCAATGTTATTTATCTAATTGGAAATGTACACTTTACTTTTCTATTTCATGGCCACATGGTATAAAAACTATATTCACATAAAATTGTAAAAAAAATTTTTTTTATTGCTGTTAATACTAAAGAGTATTTTATCTTTTTTCTTTTTGTTTTGTTTTAATAAACAAGGAGATTGTTTAAGACTATATAGTTTGGAATAAATATAACGTTTTTATTACACATAATTTTAAATTAAAATAACATCACATAAAACAGGAAAATATAAATTTGTATCGATAATGGCACTTATTCAAATAGTAAGCACACAACTTTAGCAAGATACTATAAGTTTTAGCAGATTATATTCAATTAACTCTGATATTAATTTTTGAAGATACAAAATATGTTAACATTACAATCCAAATCCACGGTCCAATTTTAACATTAAAAATAATTAAACAATGAAATAAAAGTTTATATTCACAGGAATGTTTTGTATTGGAAGACAATGTATAATATTCAAAATTTAATTTTATCTTACAGCCTTGTGCAAATAAAGACATGTTTGATAAGTTGTTGATACGTCATACATATTATTAATAAGATAATTTACTATTTAAATTTCAATAAATATGGTGATATTAATTCTGTCCTTCTTTTAAGAATACCAACTGAAATAGAGATTGCAGTAGTTTCAAGTTTTTGAATGAGAAAAAAAGTTATTTTAATTTTCTTATCAAACGATGTTAAAAAATTTAAATTATTTGATTTTTCTTTTGTATTCTGATCTTTTTAAAGCAATAAAGGTGAATTATAGTCAAGTATTGGTGGCTGAATGGTTAGCACAGCAGCCTTACAAGTAATTGTCTTGGGGTTCGCTTCCCGGCCGACACTTTGATACATTAAAAAAAAAGGTGAATTATTTATTATTATTAATCAATATATAAAACAACTAAACTATCAAGATATAATAATATAGTCTTTATTCAAAACTCATTTCATTTATTAAATGTTGGGGGTGTGTGTGAATTATTTGGAACAGCATGTAGAAAAATGAAAAGCAAAAAGTGGAAAAGGTTCAAAAATATATATCCAATTATTTTAAGTTTATTACAGCATCATTGTCTATTAGTAAGAAAGTCAAATATTTTTCCAGCACAAGATAACCTAATATCAGTCATGTTCATAGAAAAATCAACAGATCCACATTCTTTTCTAGTAACATGTACAACTATAGTATTATCTAGCTGCACAAATTTTGCTAAACAGTTTGTAACAATATGCAGAATTTTCTTTAAGTGAAAAAGAAAGTTCCAAAGATCAGAAGATGTAGAGAAAGAAACAAGACATAATGATTTCCAAGAAAAGTATGTTGATCCTAATTTGTGGTATATGCTTTAAATGTTAATACTAATGTGTCCTAAGTATTACTATTTAGATAAGAATAAATGTTGTTGATTAAAAATTAAAGATTTTATTTATTTATTCACTTTTTTGTTTACTGGGGGCCACACTCCATATTTGTGTCCCAGGCTCGAAATCCAAAAGACAGTGCTGACTATACATTCTTTATTCAACTTTTAGCTACCACTAACCTACTCATGCTTTAAGTTCTTCACAAAAGTAAGCTATGATAGTGCTATCCTATTTGATATTTTAGATGGTGTGATGGCACCACAATCGCTACTTTTCTAGGTTGTTTTAAAGCATTGTGTATGTTAAATTACAATGTGCAACGGGCTGCAGCAATTCTTTCTATGAAGCTTCAATTTCTTAAAGTAATAATTTTAAAAAAATTCCAAGAGTTTTCAGAAGTATATCGAACTTTACAGATCTTTGTCTATGATTGACAACACATTCTATTGTTCTGACAAAGTTATGAAGGAGGTGGCAATTTGTGATTGGCTGATGCTTTAGATTCATTGGCAATTTTTGATTGGTTGATACTTTAGATTCATTTCCCCTGTGGCTAAAAGCCACAAAAAATGTGATTTTCAGTAATTGTTAATGATTATGATGCAATATTTTTGTAAAAGACATTATTAAACTAAAAACTATGTCACTAGGGGGCGTTTGCTTTTGAAAACATTTTATTTTTAAAAATACAGCTCTTAGAAAGTACATTATGAGAATTGGAAATTGGTACGGAAACAGTTTTTACAGACTTAAAAGAAAATCATTTTTGTGAAAACTGTAAGTAAAATATTTTAATAACAATTAATAATTTATTAATATTTAGATTTTTTTTGATGATAATTAATTCTAAATATATCAATTTTTAATAACATAAAATTCTAATATCTAATATTTCATTCTTCTAACTTTTTGAATCGATATCGTGAAGCCAATATCGGTAAGATTTTCAGTTAGATACTTATTTTCACAGTTTTAAAATATTAATTTAAAATATATTTTTATTTTAATTATTAGAAAGCTTAAATATTTATAAAGTAATATATAAATTAATTATGTAATATATATATATATATAAAAATCTAATTACACACACAAAAAACTCAAACATGACCTCATTGTGAAAGTATTAATCAATAGAGTCTATTCATAAATTTGATAGTGGGGTTAATGCTGATATACTTAAAAATGGCTATTTTTGCCATGTAAATATATTGACATTAAAACAGAAAGTGAAGTTATTATTTACAACTTTGTTAAAAATGATTCTTTTCTTAACTGCTTGCACCTGACTCTTTATTTAATGATTCTTAGTCTATGCTTAACTTTCCTGTTACCTTTTTTTCTTCAAAGTCTCAGTGGTCTCAGAATGCTGCTATCTTCATAAGGGACAATGAACTTCATTTCTAGTTCATTACTATGTATTTTAATTATTGATTTTTGTTGATCATTAAATTTCACTTTTAAAGTAAATCTTAACTGATTCTTTAAATCTTTGAAAGTTAATTTTATTCTTATTTAATTAAATGAAACTTGCTATTAAATAATTTGCAATCATAATGAAGATTAAAATTTTACCTCCAGACTAATATGTAAGTATCCAAAGTGGCTTTTAATGTTAAAAGTACTGCTGACCCCTGATCTCGTATATTAGATAAAGACTTTTGGTTATGAAATGTTTTAAATTATAGAAAAAATTAAATAAGAATTTGAAGATGTATAGTAGCATTGCAGAATATTTTTTCAAAAAAGTGCGAAGGCATTCATTTGTGATATAAGAAGGAATATTGGACACTTAATAGAAGAGCAATACAGAGACTTCAGACTACTCAAAGAAATATGGAGAGATGCATGTTGGGAGTAACAAGAAGAGATTGAAAATGCAATGTATGGGTAAGAGAACAAACAGGTGTTACTGACCTCATTGAAAAAATTAAAAGACTGAAATGGAGTTGGGCTGGACATATTGCTAGAAGAGATGATAATAGATGGATAATTGAAATTTTGAACTGGATTCCAAGAGATTGTAAAAGACCCCTAAAGAGACCACATGTGAGATGGATGGATGAAATAAGAAAGTGTGCAGGGATGATGTGGAAAAGAGAAGCTAAAGATAGGAAAAGATGGCTTGAACTTGGAGAGACCTTCATCCTGCAGTGATTGATAATGGTTGATGATGATGATTATATAATTGTCAATATTTGCAACAAAATTTAGCATTTAGAGGTAAAAGTAATAGTTGTTTTTTTTTTTTCAAAAAAGCAATGACAAAATTTTCAAATTAATTTGAACAACAGCAAAATTGGATTTGGGTGGGGAAATTACAAATAATCACATTTTCACATCTCTCTACCTGGAAAATATAATCCAAAATAAAATTTCATTTTAGGGGGAAGGTGTTTTAAAAAAGTATTAGCTACACTAAATTATTTTTAAAAATATTCTATAATATACTGCACATTACAATAAAAACCAGATGATCCCCAAGATGCATTTTGTACTGAACCAGCACTCATCAATTGGCCCAGGTCACCATCTCATATTTTATATGAAAAATATTTATCTATAGTAAATTATTACATTTTTAATTACAAGTGTCAAACTCACTTCACCCACATCTTTGATACCATCCACTTCAGATAAATACAGTAATGATTATTACTAATTATTTATTAAACTAGAGATTGTCTCTAGCACAGATATAAACTTTAAACCTTAGTTAAAGATTAATATATCTGATTTTTTTAATTAAACACACACAAATGTAGAGTTATTCGTATTTGTCTTTTCTATGTGTATTATCTTTATAAATATATTAAATAACTTGAGTAGTTCTACACATTCTTTTAAATTCATATAAAGATACAATAAAAGACAAATAATCCCCAAAATGCATTTCATGCAAAACCAGCACTCATCAGTTGGCCCAGGTCACCATCTCTCATATATATCTCTGTTATATAAAAAGTATTTATCTATTGTAAATTATTACATTTTGAATTACATGTGTCAAACTCACTCCACCCACATCTTTGACACCATCAGGAATGGGTAGAAATATTGAAGTTACTTAACATATTTATATATACTGCACACTTAATTCAGTTCATGAAGGATAAGTTACAGTTAGAATAAGATCTATACTTTTAAATAAAGTTAATAAAAAGGCTGAAGAGATTTGCCCAATAAAAGATGCAATTGGTAAAGGTCTTACAGAAGTATTATCCAATTTTTTAGATTAAAAACATATAAATCATTGGTTCTCAACCTGTGGTCATTTTGAGAGTCAAACAACCCTTTCACAGGGGTCACCTAGACCATTGGAAAACATATATTTTTGATTCATAACAGTAACAATATTAATGGTTGGGGGTCACCACAACATAAGGAACTGTATTAAAGGGTCATGACATTAGCAAGGTTGATTTGAGAACCACTGATGTAAATGGTTTATGTTACATAATTTTATACTTAGAATTTAGAACTCAAAACTTTTTACATTCTCTATGCAGTGTGTAATCAAGATTTGAAGTAAATGACACTAATAAAGTTTACAAATCTATAGAATTTTCTGATTTGGTTCAAGAAATTTATAATTATTTTTTCTGTTTTACTTATCACTAGCAAGAACCATTGGAAATGTGTAGTGACTTTAATGATAAAACCTATTTTCTGAAGCAAGATGGGAAAAGTAGCAATTATAAAATCTTTAAAACACACTTTAAGAAAAATAACCAATGTAATAATGTTCAAGGCTAAATGGGTTTGTAAGTAATCATTAAAAAACCAGTCAACATTTAGATATCATGGACAAAAAATACTTAATTGTAATTATGGGGAAACGAAAGCCACAATTAATACCAGATTGGCTCAACATCCTTCCCTTTTACCACAACCAAAAAAAAAACAACACCTCCTTTTTCTTTTTTTTTTAAAAAAATAAAAAAGGCTTCAATTCCTTCCTCCCCAACCCCCTTTTTTTTTTTTAAAACAAAAAGATTAAAAGAAAAAAAAAAGGAAGTATAGTTTATATATAAAAACAACCTTACAAATAATAAAAAAGAAGGGAAATGGATATAGGAAAAAAAGGATAAGTAATGGGAAATAATTTTATTATTTTATTTTTTTTATATTTTTTTTTATTTTTTTTTTAGTGTAGGTTTTGGGTGTGGGGTTTGGTTTTAGTATAAATATAAATAATATTTTTAAAAATTTATATTTTAATTAATTTAAATTTAAAATTAAATTTTTTTTTTTTTATTTTTTAAAAAAAAAAAAAATAATATCATGGACAAGTGTTGGTGGTCTAGTGGTTAGCATAGCTGCCTTCCAAGCAGCTGGTCCAGATTTGCTTCCCGGTCAATGCTTTGACATATAAAAAAAATAAAAATAAAAAACATTTAGATATCATGACATCTTATTTCAATTATCTGTCAATCAAAACAAAATTCAAACATCAGCCTAAATCAGTAGTAAGCAAAATAAAATATTACAAGCCTATTTGTTTGATTACAATATAATATTCTGTCAAGGATAAACATAGTAAGAATTTTTTAAAAAACTAATGTTTTGTTCAAAATGCTAGAAAGTTATTTCAAAATTTATGGGGGATATTTTATTAAATATCGGTCAGATATTACATTTCAGAATGTTTTGTATAAAATAAGAAAATTAGTAAAAGAAGTACACCAATCCACTTTTGCCCTCTTGGTACCGATTTGATTGTGCTAGAATAAATCCAATGTTTAAATATGAAAATCCCAATGAAATTTTTTCAAGATTCAAAAAAAAGTTTTAAAATTATTTTTCTTTAACATATTTGACACTTAAGTTAAATTTGTTAAATGATGAAAGATTTGAATCTAAAAATACTTAATCAAACTCCTTTATCTATCAGGATAGATTAAGAGATTAGACTTAAATATTGTTTTCCTGAATGTTTGTAATGATGGTGTTCTAGTTGTATTTATATATTGGACTATTTCCATCATCTAATATGTGTATTGAATGCCTTTAGAAAAATTTAACTTTATTTAGATATTCCAAATACATTCAACTGTAAGTAATAGCACATCAAACAAATTAGTATATGCACAACATTTCAAGAGGTATTATTCTCCCCTCTTCTTCAGCTGTTGCAGGCCTGACCAGTGACAGTACTAGCATGGGATTTGAACCTGGACTCTTAGATTCTTGAGTATTGAATTTTAAGGTAACACTCTAATCAACTGAGCCATCCTGCCAAATGCAACAGTTTATAGTAATTTTATATAATCTATGAGGTTCCTCCTGATTTTTCCACTTTTTCCTAAGAGCAAAGTTTATTAGTGGTTTCCATACATTATGTATAATCACACTAGGTTGGCTTATGGGATGTTTTGCCATTATCATGTGAACAGCTTCTTTAAATTTTCATCTTTGTACCTTTTCTTCTCTATCCAATATTTTTGTATTTTCCCAATTGAACATGTGTTCATTGGCACATACATGGTCTGCTACCTTAGAGACAAACTGATAATTAGAAAAGAGAAAACAGACAGGTCTAAGGTAGCAGATCACATATGTGCCAATGTACATATAATCAATTGGGAAAATATAAAAATATTGGATAAAGAAAAAAAGGTACAAAGAAGAAAATTTAAAGAAGCTGCTCACATGAGAATGGCATAAATCCCATAATCCAACCTAGTGTGTCTATACATGATGTATGGAAACCACTAATCAACCTTGCTCATAGGAAAAAGTAGAGAAATCAGGAGGAACCTCATAGATAAGTATATGAAATTTCTATAGACTGTTTCCTTTGGCAGGATGGCTCAGTTGGTTAGAGCATTACCTTAAAATTCAATATTCAAGAATCTACGGGTCCAGGTTCGAATCCCACACTAGTACTGTCACTGGTCAGGCCAGCAACACCTGAAAAAGAATATTTCTCAAAATGTTGTGCATATACTAACCTATTTGATGTGCTATTACTAACAGTTGAATATATTTGGAATATTTAAATAAAGTTAAATTTTTCTAAAGAAATTCAATACACATATTAGATGATGGAAATAGTCCAATATAAAAGTACAGACTTTAATATTGTTTAGATTTTCAACACATGGTTACTACTAATGACAAGAAAGACAATGATATAAATATTTTAGATTTAATCAAAGAAATGAATATTATTCAAGATTATTTAAAACTAAATATTAAATGTTTAAAAGTATTTTTAATTCGTCTTTGAAAAAGATTTAAACACATATTGTTTTCAAATTTAGCAATAACATTAGGTATTTTTCTAGCAGTGTCCCATTAACAGCTGCTATGGTAGAAGGATTATTTTCTAAATTAAAATTAATCGTAAAAATATTTATATTCAAGCATGAAACGAGAGTAACTTACAAAAATGCTTATTATAGTTATAGAAAGTGTAAATATATAAACGGTTAGGTTTGGATAATAGGAAATAATTTTTGGGTATGAAAGCAAGAAGGACAAATTTGTAAACATTGAAATTGTCAACATATATATATTTTTAATTTTTTTATGTTTCCATCTCTTCTGATAACTTAATCAAAATAATTCAGAGGGATAGCAAAAAACTTTTCACTCAGACAGCTTAAATACGTGATATCGTCCTGCATGTGTAAATTAAATATTTAAATAATTTAGACTAACTATGAAAGAATGATAATTAAATAAAATAAAATCTTAAAACAGGAAAAACCTTTCTTTACAGTAGTGCCACTTAGTGCAAGCCAGAGTAATCAATGGATGCCAGAAGGCTTGTGCATAAAATCCCTATCTAGTGCCTACTCATCCAACATCCCTAGACTAGTTTCTAGCTTGTGGCTTTCATCAGGAAGGAGCCTTGAATCTGAAAGCATTCTTGGATATGAGGAATTTTATGCACAAGCCTTCTGACATCCATTGATTACTATGGCTTGCACTGAGTGGCACTACTGTATGGAAAGTTTTGCCTGTTTTAATAATAGTTATGAGCAAGCATAAGAAATTGTGATCATGTGATGTTTAGTGAAAATAAAATCTTGTATGTTCATTATCTCAAAATTTACAATAAAGTACAATTATTTTATAAAATTTACTTAAAATAATTTGGAGAGGGGCATCAAAACATTTTGAACATGGGCAGCATAAATTCATGAAACAGTCCTGAAAATGGCAAATTAAATATTTAAATCATTTAGACTGACTAATAAATATTTGAATAATTAAATAGTGGCAAAATAAAAGCTTGTATATTTATTATCTTAAAATATATCATAAAATACAATTATTTTATAAAATGTACTTTTCATCTCTTTTTACTTCTCTTATCTTTTTGTCTTTAACTACATCATCTAATTTTAAGTTTTACACAGTTTATGATCCATAGACAGTTATGTTAAATTAGTCAATCTCCTAGATATTGAAAATGTTTATTTGTTTTTCTAAATCATCATGTTTAGGCATCAAGTTTTGTCATTAAAGCTATAACATCATGTAATCAATCTAAATGATTAAAATATTTATTTTACTACATGTAATGATGTTAACTATTTATACTTCTTCTATATGGAATGAAATAAATGTAATAAGGGTGTTTATATGCAATTATAGAAAAGCTTGTTATTTCTATAAATTAAATAAGGCTTAGTGCTTTCGAGAATTTTTGGCATTCTCATATTCATAGCAAGATGAAGTATAATAATAATAGAGAGAGATGTATTCACAATTTGATCTTATCAGTTTTGTCAACTGTCACAAGTTTTAAAAACTGCACATAATATAAAAACAGTTTAGATAGGTATAGTTATTTATTTATAAAAACAAATTTAGTTTTCTTTTCCATTTTCCAATTGTGAATTTGACAATTTTTTTTCATTGGTTGCTTTAACAATTTTTTTTTTTTTTTTTACTTTGCTTTGAATAAAATGCTTGTAATCAAATTAACGCCTCTAAATTAAAATTTAATTTTTAAATATATCTGTGTTATATTTGATAGTGAATTCTTGATAGTGTTACGGACAAATATATTAATGGTGGAATCTCTTCCTATAAAATATTCTTCACAATATTTTTCTAATTGGTTGTAAATTTGACACTTTACCTTTGTGGACAAACATTCACATGGATCATGTAACAGCCTTACAAACAAACATGCATTCACCAATCAGACAGCAGAGAAAATTGGGATTATATATATATAGATAATTACTAGGTCTCTCCAAGTTCAATCCATCTTCTCCACATAACCCATGCACACTTTCTTATTTCATCCTCCTGTTTCACATGTGGTCTCTTTCTGGGTGTTTTACAATCTATTGGAATCCAGTTTAAGATTTCAATTATCAATCTATTATCATCTCTTCTAACAATATGTCCAGCCCAACTCCACTTCAGTTATTTAATTTTTTCAATGAGGTCAGTAACACCTGTTTGTTCTCTTTTCGATCTCTTCTTGTTACTCCCAACATGCATCTCTCCATACTTCTTGGAGTGGTCCAAAGTCTCTGTATTGCTCTTCTATTAAATGTTCAAGTCTCAGATCCATAAGTAAGAACTGGTAAAACACATTTATTAAAAACCTTCCTTTTCAAACACATAGGCATATATCCTTTTAGTATCAAGTTATTTTTACCAAAAGCACTTCAACCAATTTAATTCTATGATTAATTTCATCCATTATATTTCCATCTGTATTAATAATCTGACCAAGGTATTTGTAGCTGTTAACTTCTTCTAATTCATCATAATCAATCTTTATTTTCATATTTTGAGAAAATCCACTAAACATTACTTTAGTCTTTTTAACATTTATCTTTTCTCCTACTTTCCTACTTTCATCTGATAACTCCTGCAACATTTCCTGAAGCTCTAAAGCATTATTTTCAAAAACAACTACATCATCTGCAAAATCTAAATGATTTAAACAATCTCCATTCACTTTCACTCCTTTAGCTTCCCATTTTAATCCACAAAATACTTCTTACAGCACTGCTGTAAAAAGTTTTGGAGATATGGAAACACCCTGTCTTACACTCTTCTCAATGTTGACTTTCCCAGTATCATTATGTAATCTAATTGTTACTGTTGCATTTTTATAAATATTCTTTAAAATATGACAAAAGTAAGACTTATTATATAACGTTTTTGATATGTTTTATTACAAAATTTATTTATAATCACAAATATTCCAAGGCATAGAAAATATTAAAAACTACAATTCTAACTTAATCGAGAGAATACTTAAACTTTTTTTTTATATATGTCAAAGTGTTGATCGGGAAGCAAACCCGGGCCAGCTGCTATGCTAACAGCTAGGCTACCAACGCTTGATACTTTAACTTGATATAAATTGATCTTAACACTAAAGCGTTATATAAGTGAACTGTTTATTAACGCATTAGATGTTTTTCTAAGTGTGAACGGATTTGAAAATCTGAAAATGGAAAATGATTTATTACATAAACATTTTTACGGAAGTGAAAATATGAAAATGATTTATTATACACTATAAAACAAATATTTTTAGAGTTCTTTTTCATTCAGCGAGATCAAATAATTTTACTTAAAACGCTTTAGTGTTGTTTTCATGGAAAATTTAATTAGCCATTTATGAAGGGAAAAAAACATAAATAAAAGCTTTTACATAATTTAAATTTATTTGTTTATGCGATGATTTAGAAATAGTTGATTCATCGTTTCATTTTGCTCATTAATTTATAATTAGACTTTTTCTACGCTTAAAGATAAATTATGGTAATCTCATTTCTTAGTTTGTTAATGAAATACATTCATCAGATTTTGTCAACAACTAAATACATATAAGTATAATTGGCCTTAGAGTTGAGATCAAAATAAGGCTTTCTCTTAGGCGCTCCAGAACGTATAAATAATGCTAATAGAAAAAACCTATAATTTAATTAATGCATGCGAGAAAGCAGTGAAAATTCTCTGGCAAACCGTAAAGTAAGAAAATCTTTTGTTCCTTTAATACTTAAAGTCTGTAATAAAAGTCATGCGTCCTGTAGATTTCCCAAGTCTTTATTACCCAAATGAGCTATTATAACATTCATCAAGTTAATGGTAGCAATTAAAATATTCTGTTTAACAGAAAAAAAAAAAAGAAATTTTTTAAATCCCATATTTCATCACAAAAAACGATAAATGTCTTTTTTTAAAAAAAAAAACTAATGAAATTTCTGGGTATTGTTAGAAATCCAGAATTTTCATTTTTTATGTTTTTGTAAATCTTTTTTTTTTTTTAAATATAAATAGTCTAAATTATTTTTTGTCTACATAGGTAATTTAACAAAATAATCAAAAATTTTCGTTTGTTAAAAGTATTATTACCATTATAGCAAAATCTGGGAAATATTTTGCAAAAGAATATCTGAAATGGGAGTAGAATTATGTGTGTATGCGTGCGTGTTATTAAATTAGTAATACTGTTTATAGCAGGGGTGTCCAACAAGTCGATCGTGATCCACCGGTCGATCACAAAGCCATTTTTGGTCGATCGCGAGGCCAATCTGGCAAGAGCTGTCGGGTAACGAGTGAAATAAATTGAGTCAAGATTTTCAAGTTTTTTTGTTATTTTTGTTTTTGTTCTAAATTTTTTTCCAATTGTAGATAGGTGAACTCCACTAAGTCGTATCATTATTGAAAATAATATTTTTAATCTTGATTTAATGTTTCCCCCGACATGAGTTTTTTGGCCCGTTAAATAATTATTTTTTACTAGGTAGATATATAAAAATGGTATGTATTTCACCCCTCCCTCCACTTAGACTACGCCTATGACAAGTCGATCGCAAAACTTTTTTTAAAATAAAAAGTAGATCTTATGAACACAAAAGTTGGCCACCCCTGATATATAGTAATAGCTTGTATACTAAAAGAGCCATGCTTTATTAAAAACAATTTTAATTAAAATTATTTAATTGAAATTAAGAGTAAATCAGTTTTTTCTTATTTACGAAACAATTTAAAATATAATGAAAATTTATTTCTGCTAATTTATATAATCCAAAAAAAAAAAAAAAAAACCAATCCCTTACGAATAATGTTTAACTGAGAATACAGCACTAATTATTTATATAGTTTATGAATTATTTTTTTAGACGGCTTAACTATTAACAAAATATCATAAAGAAACCTGTAAAGATTTCGACCAGAAGATATAATTACTGATAGATTTATTAAGTGCTTCAATACTGCCATTGTAAACCATGTGTTTTCGGGTTTGTTGGTCCATCTTTACACAGATCACTTGACTGTTATATTCCAATTATAAAATAAACAAGTGTAATGACCATAAATTATCCTAAATCCGTTGATGATATCCCAATAACATCTAGGAAAAACATCAATTGGAGTTAATATTCGAATCTGGAAAAATAAATTTGTTTGGCACATCATAAAAAAATCCATTTTTTTAATGGTATAATTCTTTGTTTGTAGATTTTGCATTAAATATTTACCTTGGAAGAGAATTTTGATTTGAAATCTTGATTTATCAAGTCCAATCTATATAACAGCATTTTAAACATTTTTGTAAGATAAATGCTGACATCTGGTGGAAAATATGTGTAAAGACAGGAAGTTAATGCACAAAAGTAGATTTGAATGTGTACCATTGATATTTTTGTGGTAATTTATTTAACTGAATATTAAGAAATGTAATATAGACATTTTTTGTTCAAATAGGAGCACCTTATATGCCAGAAAAATATGATAGTACTAAGAAAACTACTTGTATCACAATTCTAAATAGGGTCAGCCATTTTTCCACAGAGAATATCCTTATAAATTATTTAAAATCAAGAATTTAATAAATGATGAAAATAAATAATTGGTTTTAAATAGCATAGAATAAAATTGTTCTTTAGCTTATTATTACAAAAATTATAATCTGAATAGGTGATGTTTCTCCATTTAAAGGAAAAGTTGAGCAATTAAATTAAGAATAAAAACCCTTATTTCTGAAAAAAAAATTTAAACTTTTCATATTCTTAATATAATATTGAATTTCAAAAATCATACACTTTTCACTTTTCAGCAAAAAAACTTTTATTATTGATTACAGTTTCGACTATACCATGCAGTCTTCATCAGATCTACAAAACTTGAACACATATTCTTATTGAGAGACTTCTATTTCTGGTGTGGATTTTTTCACCAAGTCAATGCATTTTTATAAATATAGATGAATTTTCTCCATTCGATATCTTTAAGATCATTGATAAATATATTAAATAAATGAGGTAAGAGAAATGAACTCTACAGAAGATATTTCTATAAAAATTTGTATCATCTTCTATTATTATCATTGATAATATTTCAATTGTTCTACTGAAAAGCATTTTGTCAAATAAATTGGAATGTTTTTGCATTAAAGATTTTAGAAACTTGAAGACCATTTTTCCAAGTAAACTAAGGTTATATCAGTAATGGTAGCATCAATTTTTTAATTTATTTTGAAAATCTTTGTCAGTACATGTTTAAAGATAAAACTTGTTTCCAAAAGATTCGTTTTGATTTAATCTAGTCTGCTGCATAAATAGATGGCTCCCAGCAATGAGTGAAAATTCTTATTATAATTCTTTCATATATCTACTAGAAAACACATAATAATGATTGTACTTATATATTGGACTATTTTCATCATATAGTAATGAGTATTGAATATATTTAGAAAAAATTTAACATTATTTAAATTTTCAAAGTACCTTCAAATGTTAAAACAGGCAAAACTCACTATATGTATTGCCACACCCAGCAAGCTAGAGTAATCAATGGATGCCAGAAGGCATGGCCATGTGATGTTTATTGGCTTAAAACCAATCCTGCCTAATAGGATAGTGGTGGCTATAGTTATTAAAGAACCAAAGACACCAAAATGTATGGGTACTGAACTGAGTTCAGACCCATATAACTACATAAGCTAATGGGCTTGAATTGAAAACATTAAGGTGTTTTCAGTTTAAGACTCATGGTTCTGTAGTTAAGTGGAGATAAAAGGTGGTTTCTGGATGGTTGCATTAGATCCTAAGATCTAGGTGCAGTGCTCTCAAATCCAAGGCTCCTCACTGATGAAGGCCACAAGCCAGAAACTAGTCTGGGGATAATGGATGAGTAAGCACTAGATAGGATTTTATGCACAAGTCTTCTAGCATCCATTGATTACTCTAGCTTGCTGTGTGTTGCATATGTATAGTGAGTATTGCCTGTTTTAACAACAGTTATACACAAGCATAAGAAATAGCAATCATGTGGTGTTTATTGACATTCAAATGTTAATAATAGCACACAGGTTAGTAAATGCATGACATTTTGAGGGTTATTTTTCTCTCTTCTTCAGATGTTGCTGGCCTGACCAATGACAGTAATAGCAAAGGAATCATACTAACACTGGTTAGGCCATCATTACCTGAAGAATGAAGAAGAGAGGAGAATAATACCTTTCAAAACATTGTGCATATACTAACTTGGGTGCTATATGTACTTTGAAAATTTGAATGAAGTTAAATTTTTGTAAAGACATTCAATATTATCTTTACAAGATGATGGAAATAGTCCAATATATAAATACAACTAAAATACTATCATCACAAACCTTCAGGAAAACACATAATAATGATATTAAGTGAAAATTTTCTGGAGCGTTGTTTAATTTATTCGATTTTAAATCTGCATAATTTGGTTTTTATGCTAATTTTTTGATATATTTTCTGTATGAATATTTAAAGTTTTTCCAATCATGTTTTGACTTTAGGCTCTAATTATTTTAGAAATTCTGCAAATATGTTGTTTTTGGTACCTTTTTGGATTGGAACAATCAAGAAAAAGTTTGTATTCACCAATTTCTACACTTTTATTAGATTGACTATAGAATAGCACTGTGAAAAAGCAGAAAGCAATTCTGTCTAATGACATTATTTTTAATACTGACTTAGATTTGGAAGTCTGATACATAAGAATGGTAATTATATTAGCAATGATGGTAGTAGTCCTTTAGAGGGAGCTTTACAGCTATCAACCTTACATCAGGGAGGCCAGGCTTTTTGGAGCGGCATTGCAAAATTTTGATTACCCATAGACCCTTGTTTTTTTCTAACATCACTGATTTTATAAGTTTGTGAATAATTTAGATCTGTGACAGACAAACATTGCCCACACAGAATACTGTTAATTTTCTTGCAACATATAAACAATTGCATTTAATGACCAAAGGTTGGGACTCTTTGGAAGCTATTGTTGCACCAACTGCACTCAATTTTCCTTAAATTCCATCTCAGAAGAGGATAACATTTATCTACAGAAATTCTAAGAGCTAAACATCACATGATCACCATTCTTTATGCTTAACCAAGTTGTTTACACAGAGGCTAAACTATTCATACATTCTCAAAACTTTATAGTTAGCTAATAAAGTAAAAGGTTGCATTAGATTCTAAGATCTAGGTGCATTGCTCTCAAATCCAGGGCTACATATTGATGAAAGCCACAAGCTAAAAACTAGTCTGGTAATATTGGATGAGTAGGTACTAGATAGGAGCTTTAGGCACAAACCTTCTTGCATCCATTGATTACTCTTGATTGCACTAAGTGGCACTACTGTATGGAGAGTTTAGCCTCTGTGCAATTCTAAAAGCTAGTAGACTTGATTTATGTTAGCTATAGTAAAAATAATCCAATATCAGTAGTGATCAGTTTTGTCAAAACAGAGCACAAATCAGGTCCAATTTCTACTGCCTATATTGTTAAATGGAATGTTCCTCTGTGCTTCACATGATAAAGTCAATGCACGTTGTTTAAATCCATCTATGCTAAAAGTTGACCATTTTCTTAATCATCAGGTACATATCCCCCAAGATACTATGGCAAATGAAGTTTTTTTTTTTAAATATAGAAGGTGTAGTAAGATTTGGAAAAGGAGGATAGATCTAATTTATATTAAGAGATTGATAAATATTGGATAAAATCAAAATTATGTATCTGATGGTGACAACAAATTTAATTTGGATTCTCTTCAATAGAAGTACTTTTTGATTTGTCAGATGGCTTAAAGCAAAAGTAGTCATCATATGTTTAAAATGTATTCTATCAAAATTCAATGTGAATCAAGGAGTTTTCAAAAGATGTGAATTATTAGAATAATAATGAGTCACCTGAAATGTGGCAAAATCAAGGTTGTGCTAAGCAGTTACTTCATCTCCATTTTTGATTTTGATATATCTTTTAGATTAAGGTTAAGTAATTTTATTGTGTATCTTAGTTGAAGGCAAATTAATTTTGTAGAGTATACACGGTACTTGAGTTGCTTCGTAATAACTGACACCCAGTTGTCATTATTCAGTGTGAAGGGTTAGAAACCACTTCTCTGTGGAAATATGCAGCTATCCCATTATACAGCAAGAGTTAGTAGTTACATTGTGTATTTTCATAGTTTACTGTCTCTAATCAGGAGTTCATCATAATGATGTGGAAGCAGTATATTTCAGGTGTTAATATATACCACTTTCAAGATGATTCAGAGGAAGACTATCACTAATCCATCCCATAACGTAATAAAATTGTCATATTTACCGTTATATTATTGTACTATTAGCAACCCAATAGTAAAGCATATGACTTCCAACATCAAAAGTGAGTTTCATGAATCTGTGAACCTGAAGTTTATTTAATACTTTGGAAGTCATATTCTAACCTCCTTTAAGACAACTGTTTTTTTTTCTAAAAGTTTTCAACAATTTGCTTTATTACAGGTCATCAATACCTTCTATCCTCAATCCCATTCTGCCGATAAAAGCATTTAATTATGAACCTATTTGAGTGTCTTTTAAACAAATTTTGAAAAATAAATGGGGGGGGGGGTGTTTTTCTCCATACCCATATTCTCAAATTTATAAAATATTTTAAAGAAGTGTTTGAATGCTCAAATTTACAGTAGATGGCTCTGACACATTGTGAAAAGTGAAGCTCTTGGAACTATATGCGTAATCTGAGTGAGTGATTGATGTTGTAAATCTTATTGCTCTTCTGTTTTGTAGATTCTGCTTCATCAGTTATAGCAGCTAAAGAATATAATGATTAATCTTTTAATCTTCTCGTAGTATGTTTAGAATATTGTAACATATTTTTTAAATAAAAAAATTCTATATCCTTATTTATGACAATAGGTATTCGGTAATTGAATTGAAGTATTAATATTACTAAGATGAAATGCCTTTTAGCTTGTTAAACAGCATACTTTTAATATGTGTAAATGTGCTAAAATGTAGGCAATGGTAAAGTTACGTACAAATTGTGATATTAATTGGTGAGCGCTTTCGAGAAGTTTTTATCGTCTCATAATCATCACAAGTGGGTTGTGTGAGCACGATAGAAAATATATGCAACAAATATTTAAATATATGCAAAGTGGATTAGAAAGCCCACTTTTTGGAGAGAGAGAGAGAAGCATGCTTCCTTTCAATTTGTAGCATAGGTATTGTTAGCTATAAACCATGCTTCTTTGATTTTACGTTTAGAGTCATGGCATTCTTTGCATGCAATAGAAGCAGAAGATGGTTCAAAACCCGCTTACTATGATTGTAATAAGATAAAACATTTCAAAAGTGCTAAGCCAATTAATATTATAATTTGTACTCAGATTTACCATTGTCTGCATTTTAGCCATTTAGACATATTACTTGTTTAACTGGGAAATCTATAGTTTTTCTTATTCTTACATTAAGACATTTAATGCACTTAAGATCAAGTCGACAATAAAAAATATAAAGATAGGAATTAAATAAACATAAAAATTAAAATTTTACTTAAAAATAATGAGTGGGAGGATGAAAATACAGTAGAATCATAATATCCATTATATTTTGTTTCATGCCCCCCCCCCCAAATATATTATATATTATATGTAATAGCTTGCATTTTGTTGATAAGCTTTGATCACCACAGAAAGTGTTTTTTTGCTGAACAGTAAGTGTACAGTACTTTTCAACACATATCTTTATATAACATGGACATTTTTATGTGGATAGAATGTATAAATTAACATTGTAATATAAACAAAATTTTAAAAAAATAATGTAGTTATTAATAAATTTAGAGAGCGTATATTTACTCTAAAAAGAATAAAGATTATAACTCAGTTGGTTAAAGCATTACCTTAAAATTCAATATTCACAAATCTAGGAGTCCAGGTTTGATTCCCATGCTAGGACTATCATTGGTCAGGCCAGCAACATCTGGAGAAGATAGGAGAATAATACCACTTGAAACATTGTGTAATTTTCTAAACTGTGTGGTCTATTTGTGTGTTATTACTGACAGTTATTATATTTAAAAAGTTTAAATAAAGTTTAAAATTTTCTAGTATTCAACATTTAGTAATAGATGATGGAAATGGTCCAACATATTAAAGTATCTGTGCAAAAATGTGGCCATGTTATCTGGATAAATTGCTCAATATCTTTGGATGTCATATAAGACAATATCAAGCTGTATTTTTTATGTTTTGGTTATTAACTGTAATTTTTTTAATATGCTTGGTTATGTAAAAATGAGGCTGATCTCATGATTGCTATATTTTCAATGCATGTGGCATGGTTTAAATTGCTAACAGTTACATAGAACTGTTTAATGTGTTATATATTCCAAATATGTTTTATTCTGTGAGAATTATATCTTTTACTTTGCGTTTTTTTTTATTTGTCACTATAGAAACAAATGATTATAAGTGTGCAGACTAAAATTTTTGTTGATTATAATTTACAGAGAGGCTCAACTCTCCATACAGTAGTGTTACTCAGTGCAAGCCATGGTAACTAATGGATGCTAGAAAGTTGTGCATTAAGTCCCTATCTAGTGCCTACTCATTCAATATACCCAGACTAGTTTTCTAGCCTATGGATTTCATCAGTGAGGAGCCTTGGATCTGAGAGCACTGCATCTAGATCTTAAGATCTAATGTAACTCTCCAGAAGCCACATTTTACCTGTTTGGTAATAATAAAGCTATGAGTCCCAAATGAAAACACAATAATGTTTTTATGCAGATCTGAACCCACCTCAGTATCTATATATTTTGGTGACTTTGTTATTTTATTACCCATAGATACCATCATCCTTTTGCTAAGATTGATGTTAAACCACTGTAACATCACATGACCACCATTTCTTATGGATACATGATCTGCTAATGCAGTAGCAACTTTCTCTCTATGATATTACCATCTAGTGGAAATTACTGCAATCAATGGACCCTAAGAGGTTAATGTATCAAAATTCCCTCATCCAATATTACCAGATTAGTTTCTAAAAAAGGTAAAAGATGGCCGCTTTAGAATTGCATTAGATCCTAAGATCTAGGCACAGTGCTCTCAGATCCAAGGCTCATCACTGATGGAAATTATTAGCTAGAAACTAATCTGGAGATATATGATGAGTAGGCATTAAATAGGGATTTTGATACACTAACCTTCTAAAACCCATGGATTACTACAGCTTGCACTAGGTGGCACTGCTGTCTAAAGAGTTTTCTACTGCTTTAATAGATTATATAAGGGATTCAAACTCAGACTTTCACATGACCCTCAGCTCTCTATGCCATCTCATATCGCTGACCCACCTGATCATACACATGTTGAAAAGATAAATAATCACCAATATACGTATTTCATGCTAAACCAGCAATCATCAGTTGGTCCAGATTACTATCTCCACACATGTATACAATCAGTGCTCAGCTTTATATTAAGATAGCCAATCTTCATACTTTAATGGACAGGCTTCAAACTACTCCAACCCACAACTTTTCAGCCTTCCATTTCATTGAAAATCTGATGATGGAATGTTCAAAGCCCACGTTAGTGCCAAGGTTGTCATCCTACCCATGTTGACCATTAAGTCATTTTGACCTCTCATGTACTGGAGAATGATCCATTTACATACATAAGCAAGGGATGGGCAGACCTTTAACGCACTAAGTTTTTTAATATGTAAATTAATACACTATACAGGGATTGAATCCCTTATACATTATATTATATATGTGCAAGTGTGTGTAAGTCTGTACAGTGTATTAATTTAATAGATTATGTAAGCATAAGAAATGATGGTTTATGTGACCATTTATAAATCACACACTAAACAAAGAAATAATAAATAGAAAACCTCCATATGAACAAATAATCACTTCAGACAATGATACTTTGAAATAATAAAAAACGGGATCAACTACCAGGCCCATCAAGTGATAGGAGGACTAATTGGTTTAACCAGTTTATTGCCATTGGAGATTCTGCTTACAAAACTACTCAGTCTTTATTAAATGTTCTGTAAGCCTCCAGGGCTCACAATGTTAATTCAGATAATAACCAGATCGTCCTCCGCCCTCTTCCAGTTCATGGATAGCATCCCTAATAGACCACCTACAACTCTATAATCCGATTATGCCCTTTAACCTTAACCAAAAAAATCACCTTATGGGAACCATACAATATAATCAACTATAATCAACAACCCATTAAAACCAACCTAAAAGTAACCAACCAAAGACTCATTACTCACTTCAAAAGATGGAGTCTGGAACCCAAATTCCTTGACTTCATCATTAAAATAAATCTTAATGTGCTTCCCACAAATTGGTTTCTTTATCATCGAAGAGGTTTTACCAGCATTGACCCTATATGTGGTCTGTGTGCTCGTGAAGATGAAACCATAGACCATATTATACACCGGTGCCCAAGACTTAAAACACTGAAAGATATAATCATAATCAATTCCAACATAAAACCTGATATGATATTCTCACTTGAAAATGCTATTCATAATGGATTTTTTTCAATAATAAGGCTTTCTACCATTATCCTTTATTCTATATGGATAGTGAGATGCAAAATTCTCATGGAATTACCCCCACCACAAATTATACCATTGTTTTATCAAACGCTCAAAAAAATCAAGAAACGTGATCAGCTCCTTGCCTCCAATAAAGTCTTTGACGACACCTGGTCTTTAACTGCTCTATCCTTTTCCTGATTATCAACTCCCACCTACCCAGAATTATAGAATAGGCAATTCTAAAAGAAAATATTTATGTTTATATTAAAAATGCTAATACCATTAAACAAGTTCTTAGAATCTCTGCAACATACCTAACCACATAAGAGTATAACAATTGTGCTCTCATAACATAATCTAGCCAGATGATAAATAGAACATTATATAATCATATTATTGTACAACTTATTCATTTATTTATCCTTTATTATTAATATTTAAAAAAGGTGATAAAGAAGATATTAGAAATTACAGACCTATCAGCCTTTTATCAGTTTTATATAAAAATTTTACCAAAATAATTACAACTCATCTACAGAGAACTTTGGATTTCCACCAACCAAGAGAACAAGCTGGATTTAAAAGTGGTTTTAGTACAATAGATCATATCCAGGTATTGAGAGAAGTCATAGAAAGGACAAATGAATATGAGTTGTCATTATGTTTTGGATTTGTAGATTATGAAAAGGCATTCGATTCTATACACATTTCTTCAGTGATTAAAGCATTGGATCATTAAGGTATAGATCCAGGATATTGTCATATTTTAAAGAATATTTATAAAAATGCAACAGCAACAATTAGATTACATAATGATACTGGAAAAATCAACATTGAGAAAGGTGTAAGACAAGGTGACTCCATATCTCCAAAACTCTTTACAGCAGTGCTGCAAGAAGTATTTTGTGGATTAGAATGGGAAACTAAAGGAGTGAAAGTAAATGGAGAGTATTTAAGTCATTTAGATTTTGCAGATGATGTAGTTGTTTTTGCAAATAATGCTTCAGAGCTGCAGGAAATGTTGCAGGAGTTAGCAGATGAAAGTAGAAAAGTAGGACTAAAGATAAATGTTAAAAAGACTAAAGTAATGTTTAATCAATTTGCTCAAAATATGAAAATAAAGATTGATTATGAAGAATTAGAAGAAGTTAACAGTTACAAATACCTTGGTCAGATTATTAATACAGATGGAAACATAATGGAGGAAATTAATCATAGAATTAAACTTGGTTGGAGTGCTTTTGGTAGAAATAACTTGATACTAAAAGGAAATATGCCTATGTGTTTGAAAAGGAAGGTTTTTAACAAATGTGTTTTACCAATTCTTACTTATGGATCTGAGACTTGGACACTTAATAGAAGAGCAATACAGAGACTTCAGACCACTCAAAGGAGTATGGAGAGATGTATGTTGGGAGTAACAAGAAGAGATCGAAAACGCAATGTATGGGTAAGACAACAAACAGGTGTTACTGACCTTATTGAAAAAATTAAAAGATTGAAATGGAGTTGGGCTGGACATATTGCTAGAAGAGATGATAAAAGATGGACAATTGAAATTTTAAACTGGATTCCAAGAGATTGTAAAAGACCCAGAAAGAGACCACATGTGAGATGGATGGATGAAATAAGAAAATGTGCAGGGGTGTTGTGGAGAAGAGAAGCTAAAGATCGGAGAAGATGGATTAAACTTGGAGACCTTCATCCTGCAGTGGATTGATAATGGTTGATGATGATGATGAGTATGTAATCACTATTTATTGTTAATAAAATTTTTGTTGAAATGAAATAGTATCTCTCATTAATCATTGATATAATGCTTATTGTTGTTGCTAATGTACCATTTGTTGTTTATAATTATTAATTGAAAGCAAAATTCTGGAGTTTTATTATTTGTGCTATGTGATGTTTGAATCCACCATGTTAGCCAATATCATTTAATTGCTAGGATTTGAATTAAGCAATTGAAGCGGTCAGCAATCTGTATCTCCAGAGTTTATAAGTTTAACCAGTAATAATAGTTTGGAAATAAATAAATAAGTACAGAAGTAAAAAAAATTGCACCAATACAAGGTAGCATAAATAAATTTGATGTTAAACAATATGGCAAACATATGTAAATAAATAATTCATTGTCGACTCTACGAAAAGACCATGTATAAGTAACAACGATCAATGAATGCTTGAAGGTTTGAGCATCAAAATTCGTATCTAGTATCTACTCATCCAATATCCCCAGACTAGTGTCTAACTTTCATTCTGCAGTGTTCTCAGATCAAGACTCCTCACTATTGAAAGCTACAAGCTAGAAATTAGTCCGGGGATATTGGACTAATCGGCACTAGATAGGGATTTTGGTGCATAAACTTTCTAGCATATATTGATTACTGTGACTTGCACTGGGTGGCATTACTGTATGGAAAGAATTGCTACTGTTTTATGTTTGTTTTAGTTATATTATTATTCTCTCTTCTTCAGGTGTTGCTGGTCTAATCAGCAGTCGTACTAGCGTTGGAATCGAACCCCATTCTTCAGTTTCACGAATATTGAGTTTAAGGCGATATTCTATTCAAATAATCCATTCTGTCAAAAGCATGTCAGTAGAAAATTCATATACTTATCTATGAGGTTCGTTCTGATTTTCTCATTTTTTCCTAAGAGCAAGATTCATAAGGGGTTTTTAAACATTACGAATTATACGGCATTCATAAGGGGTTTTTAAACATTACGAATTATACGGCATTAGGTTGACGTCATCGCAAACTTTCAAGTAAACAATAATTTGTTGTGGTAGAGCTCGAGCTAAAAATTGCTGTATCAGAGAATAATTATAAATATATGAAGAAAGAAAACCCTGCAACATACAGACTTTGTGGTTAATGTTTAAAAGATTTATCGGATTTCAATATTTTCACCTTGATATCTATTATATTTACATATAAAGAATTAAAACTAATGAAAATAACAGACAACGTAATTAATTAAAATGCAGACATAGAAAAAACTTTTGAATCGATATGATATAATTATCTTCTTTAATCACAAACTTTGTTTTGATTTTACTCAGCATGTATTAGAGGAAAAAACAGCTGGAAAATAGATTTGTTTTTATTTTAATTCGTTTTCATCTGACTTTAAGATTTACTTTAAATCAACTGATTATTGTATTGGAGACAAATAAATAATAAAGGCTTAGACAAGGATTATGAATTTAAAATGATTTAATTTACATTTTTAATTCTTTTAATACTTTATTAATTTTATTTTGATTAATTATAAAACCAGTCACATTTTCCCGATTATCAATAATGTTTTACATTGTTGCGTTTTAATTAAATAGGTCATTAATATTTTATGTTTTCCAATTATATATATGTATAACCAATTTAAAATTTTGTGTTATTAAGATATAATATTTAGTGTACTTCACCAAGTGAGCATAATAGGTCATTAATATTTTATGTTTTTCAATATATATATATATTTGATTTTATTAAGATATAATATTTAGGTATTTCATCATAGAACTATTGTGAAGTCGCGTAAGATTTACCGTCAATAATGAAATAATCCAAACTGTGAGCTCTCTAAATCGAATTCAGACTACAATACAGCTACCAATGAAATAATAAAGCAAATGAACAGACAATGTTACAAACAGGTCTCAGTCAAGTAATGACGTCAGTGAATGTGATACTGTTTTCTGTAATATAGGGAAGCTGACTATAAAAACGGGTTCATTTGAAAAAAGATGATAGAATGCTGTGTCATATTCAAAACAATAGCTCACCAGTCAAGTGTTGGTGGCCTAGCAGTTAGCATAGCTGCCTTCCAAGCAGCTGGCCTGGTTTCACTTTCGGGTCAACACATTTGACATATGAAAAAAAAAAACCAATAGTTCACCAGTTTGGCAATCTGACTGTTATGTATGTTGTACATTATTTGACAATGTATATGGATACATTCAAGTTCAGAACAGAAAACTGCTAGCACTCATAATAGCAATTCACCAGTATGGCAATATGACTGTTATGTAGGTTGTACATTATTTGAATGCATACAAATGTACTCAAGCTCAGAAAGGAAAGCTGCTAGTAACCAATGGTGAAGATGTTTTTATGAGGTAAACTGACATGGATAAAATGTATATTTTATTACAGTGAATTGTGGCATTCCTACATCTTATCTGGTGGTTATTAGGGAAAAAACCTATTCATTATAATCGCATCCATATTAAAGGGTGGTGAACTTAACCCTTTACCAAAAAATGTCATTTTATCTCAGAACTGTACTTCTTATCTAATTTCACTGAGATGATTTACCTTGGAAGGCATTTGAGAAATCTGTATGTTGATCTTCTAGTAAATACTTAACAAATATTGGTAATGGTTATATATCTTAGTTTTCATTAATTATCTTAAATTATCGTAATAGATTTCTAACTATAAGATCTTTCCATTGACTTGTTGTAAATCGAAAGATTTTGCAAGTATTAATGTGTAATAAGAAATGTGGACTTAATCAGTGATGTATTGAATAGCTTCATACTCTCAGATCTAATCGCTTCAGCTTCACCTATTTATATAGAAAGTAAGTTGAAGTAAAGAAGGTTCCCTTTTTTTCTTCCAAAATGTAAGCTTGTGGTTAAGACCTGTAGAGGTCCCTACTATTGCATTTTTATAAGAACATTTTTGATGTTACAGCCTTAGTAAATATTATTAATTAATTATTTTTGTTTTCAAGATGTTGCTCGACCATTTGCAGTAAGTTATAATTATAGGATGTCATTAGAAGGATTTACATTTTTGTCAGTGGGGGGAAAAGACATTTTTCTCAACAACAATTGCCAAGTTATGGTCCAAAAATATGGTGGTGGCTTTAAAGAAAGATGTTAAATGGAAAAGATTTGTACTGCAGAACTAGCATCCAAGAAATAATGAAGATATATGGTAGTGAAAAGAAATTTTTTAAAAAAAGAAATCATTTTAAGAAAAGGGAAAATCCATGGCTTATGTTAAATGTCTAAGAGTCAATATTGTGAAGAAATAATTCATAATGTAGGTTATTGTTATAATGATGACTATAATATGGAATCCTAAAGAATGAAATTAATTAGTAATGCATTGAGATATACACAGGAAAAAGTTTTTAATAAGAGTATATATTTGGATGATTCTTCTAGTGACATTTTTCAATGAATGTTTGCTAATATAAATTTAATAATGAGAGTGTTCAACTTTGGCTTAAAGTTGAGATTTGAGAAATTGAGATTGGGATGGAGGGGAGTGCATTTTTGTATAGTACTACAAAATACTTAGACAAATTGACAAGGTATGATAAATTGATAGCATGTTTCTAGGCAAAGAAAAATTAAAGGAGTACATACTACGTTGATCAGTTGAGGTAAAGCAATTGTATGATTCAATTGATAAGAAAAAATGAATAATGATTACTGAGAAATGAAGAAAGGCGTTAATGGATATATATATATATATAATAAAATTGTCAAAGGTTATAAATGATAATACTGTTACTAATGATAAAAGTGTTTTCTAAAGTGTGTAACAAGAATACCTTATGAATCTTTACATGTGCGTAATCAATATGTGATTATATATTGTTGATTTATAAGAGAAAAAATGTAATATCAAAGCATGATATAGCTATGTGTGGAAAAGAAGAGAATAAATATAAAAAAGAGTACATATAAATCAAAGGAGCATAAAAAATTAAATAATTGAACTGGATGAGATTAAGAAGACAAAAAATACTTCAATTATAAGTTACTACAAAGCATAGTGAAAATAAGAATATATATATATATATATATATATATATATATATATATATATATATATATATATATATATATATATATATATATATATATATATATACATACACCATTGCATTAACATTCTTATATATAAAGTTTCTGACTTAAGATAACCTAGAAAGAAAAAATTATGTAAGTATACAAATTATAAAAAGGAAAGTATCATACACAAAAAAAATAATGTCAATAGAATATATTGTATTTGATATTAGATGTATTAGAGAGAGATTAAAATTTTTAGAGCAATTCAAGGAATGTCAATATTAATCATAAAAATAGATGTTGGTATTATATTATGCAAATTATAATTAAGATATAAAATACATTTGTTTTGAGGATTATAATGTTATAGCATCCAATATGAAGAGGCTACTTAATAATACACAGAGGCAAAACTCTTCATACAGTAGCTTGTGTAAGCATAAAGAATGGTGATCGTGTGATGTTTAGGGCTACATAATAATATTAAAATAGAATTAAAAGAGAACAAAAGAGTAATATAATATAAAAAAATAATTTGCCTTTGTGGATAATCACATATGAAATTTATTTTTTAATTTTTTTAATATGATCGTGTACAGTATTTAGAGATTAAAAAATGGCTGTTTGTGTATTGTAAAATGCATTAAATTTTCTAATTTCATTGTGTGTTTTTTTCTTTGTTTATGTTTTTGTTTTTTGGTTTACTTTTTTTTCCACATAGCATATGTTCATGGGTATTGATACAGCATAGTTTATGACTTATCTGTATATACAAATAATGTATTTACTTTTATTTGATAATAATAGATAAAATTCTCATTGGTTAATATGTTGCTTTTTTATATAATTTTTTAACATTTATATATATATACATTCCAGTTAGATGATTTTAATATATTTAATTTTTATATAAAAATCATTAATTGAATTAAATATGCAAAAAAAACAATCATTGTTATATTAATAAGTCAATAAGCTAATGCACATGTGCTTTGTAGATTGAACTATATAAATGAATACTCTCACTTTCCAAACACAAGATAAAGTCTTTGCGAAAAGATAGGATGAATCCATCTATCATTTTGTCCCAAATGTTTATGTATGGGCAAATTTTAAGTATTTACAAATGAGAGCATGAAGATGTTAATCGATCACTTTAAATTACTTTTTACTATGTCTGAATGAATGATGCTTGCGAAATTTCTAGAATTTACGATATGTCATTCCAATTAAATTAAACATATGTAAATAAAACATTTATTTTATATAGTGCTATGTTTTTATAAACTGTACTATTAATAAGCCAATAGGCTAATGCACATGCACTTTGTAGATTTAACTATATAAATGAATACTCTCACTTTCCAAACACAAGATAAATTCTTTGTGAAAAGGTATGATCAATCCATCTATCTTTTTGACCCAAATGTTTATGTATGGGAAAATCTTAAGTATTTAGAAATGAGAGTGTGAAGATGTTAATTGATCACTTTAATTACTTTTTACTATGCCTGAATGAATGACTCTATATAAAATAAATGTCTTATTTACATATGTTTAATTTAAAATTTTGCAAGCGTCATTTATTCAGGCATAGTAAAAAGTAATTTAAAGTGATCAATTAACATCTTTATGCTCTCATTTCCAAATACTTAAGATTTTCCCATACATAAATGTTTGGGTTGAAAAGAAAGATGGATTCATCCTATCTTTTCACAAAGACTTTATCTTGTGTTTGGAAAGTGAGAGTATTCATTTATATAGCTAAATCTACTAAGCATGTGTGCACTAGATTATTGGCTTATTAATATTACAGTTTATAAAAACATAGGCTATATAAAATAAATGTCTTATTTACATAATCATTGTTATAATTTGTTTTGCTAAAAAGCTGTAACTAATAAAATATAACTCACAACATTGGACTGTCTTCTATTGAAGTTTATGTAAAATAGAATATTAGGTTATATATCATCAACATTATCCATCATAATTTTCCGTCTTTATCAATTTACTGTAGGATAAAGGTCTTTCTAAGTTTAATTCAATTTCTCTAATTTATAACTTTTTTATTCCATATCACTCAAACAAACTTCATTATTTTATCCAGCTAACATGTGATGTCTTTCTAGGTCTTTTGCGATCTCTTGAAATTTAGTTTAAAAATTTCAACTGTTCAGTTATTATCATCTCTTCTAGCAATATGCCCAGCTCAGTTTCATTTCAATCTTTTCATTCTTTTAATGATTTCTGAAGTATCCATTTGTTCTCTCCCCAAAGTATTTCATTTTCAACTCCTTTTTGTTATTTGCAACATACATCTCTCCATACTTTCTTGAGTATGCTTAAGTTTCTCAATTGCTGTTTTACAAAATGTTCAAATCTCATATTCATATTGTGATGGTACAAATTGACGGATATGTAACTTTTGTCATCATTAGAGAATGCTAACAGATCAAAACCTGGAAACAGATTCAAAATAATCTTGTTAGTCATTTTAAAAAGATGGTCCTAATCTATTTTTACTTGCAGTTATATACATTTCATTGAACTAATCATTTATGTAAATAAAAACCTAGCACACAATAATTCTTATTACTCTTTGTTAATGTATTGAAAAGATAATAGATGAATAAGGCTTGGTAGATAATTAGTTTTATTAAAATATACATTACAAAGAAATCAAGTCATATATCACATGACCTAATTTAATAAGCTTGTATTATAAATGGTATATATAGAGCGTGCAAATAAGTTCTTAACAAGCTTTGCAGAATATCCCTAACCCCAGACTGATTTCTGCTACTGGCTTCCTCAGTGAGGTACTAGGATATTCAAGTATTAGATTAAAAATACCAGGACAAGCTCAGAATTTTATCTAATGGATAACTATTAAGTAAAAAATCTTAAATTTTCAGACATCATATGTCTTCCAATCCAGCCCTCTAACTTAAATAACCATATGGGGCTGAGCCAAGTTTAGATACACCATATATTAATAACTTTAACAATATAAAATCACCAAAGCCTTAATATCAAAAAATAAAATTACAAAGAAATCAAGTCATATGTCACATGACTTAATTTCACAAGTTTGTATTGCAAATGTTATATATAGACATATGGTTATCTGAAAAAAGATTTTCTACTCAATAGTTATCCATTAGATAAAGTGCTGAACTTGTCCTGGTATGTTTAATCTAATGACTGAATATCCTATCATCTCACTGAGGAATCCAGTAGCAGCAGAAACCGGTCTGGGTTGGGGATATTCTGCAAAGCTTGTTAAGAGCTTATTTGCGAGCTCTATATATAACATTAGTAATACAAGCTTGTTAAATTAGTTTATGTGATATATGACTTGATTTCTTTGTAATTTTATTTTTTGCTATTAAGGCTTTGGCGATTTTATATTGCTAAAGTTATTAATATATGGTGTATCTGAACTTGGTTCAGTCCCATGTGGCTATTTAAGGTAGATAGCTGAATTGGAAGACATGGATTTCTGAAAATTTCAGATTTTTTAGTTAATAGTTATTCATTAGATAAAGTGCTGAGATTGTCCTGATATTTTTAATTTAATGCTTGAATATCCTAGCATCTCACTGAGAAAGCCAATAGCAGAAACCGGTCTGGGATTGGGGGTATTCTGCAAAACTTTTTAAGAGCTTATTTACGATCTCTCTCTCTATATATATATATAATACACATGAACTTATAGTTTTATACATAGTTTATTAATCTTATGCTTTAAGAAAATATAAATGAAGTGATTCAATCAACATTTAAATCCCTACAATGAAATAACAAGACATTCCCAAGAGATATATGTGAACAGTCTGAATAACATTGAATTGGCAATATAAAAACGGAACAATATCAGATACCGATCAATGACATGAGCAAGCAAAACTAATCTAGACATAGAGAATAAGTAACTCAATACTGCTAACAAGATCCATCCTTATTTTGAAAAAAAGATAGCCTGGGTGCACATATCAAAATGGCATTAAGTAATAATACCAAATCTCCCTCTTTCAAACTATCTTCAGAAAATATCACGGCAATAAAAGACACATATGAACATTCTAACACAATCAGTTCTATGGGATAGACCAAATCTACTTTCATTAAATTATCTGATGACTAAATAGTAATTATATTTAAACAAAAATATAATAATTTTATAAAGTACATGTTAATTGATGTAAATTTATATAATATTATGCTATCTTATCATTTTCTTTCATTTTCATTACTATTGATAACTTAATAATTTAAACACAAATTTAGTAACTCTTTCTATCACAGTGAGTCCTATTATACACTTATAGTACAGTTTAATATTTATCCAGTCCAAAATTTAGGCATGACCCTTCAGATAGATTACACAATACAAAACACTTTTTGGATGACATGAGCTCAGGGAGAACATTGGCCAGCTTGCAGATCATTTACCTGGAATGGTGATTTTACTGGTTAACTGCACATCGGTGGCTATATATGATAGCTCAGTTTCAAAAGTTTGTACTAAAGTTAGAATTACATCCTCGGCTAGTTGACTGTGACATTATTCATATGGGCATTACATGTTGCACATACAGAATCAGCCATGGGAAAGGAGTTCCCAGGAGAAAGCACGGTCATCTCTAACGGGACACTGTGGCATAACTTCTTTTATAAAAACATACTTTGTTGTCTAAAAAAAAAGAGATTTCTTTTTATAGTATTACAGAACCCCCTCCCCCCTTAGTGTCATTTAGCCTTTTCATATTGAGAATTTTGCACTTTATTTCTAATTTTGGTAACATATACAATAGATATAAAATCAGTATTTTTTCTTTTAATTTCATCTCCAGGTCTTATTTTCTTATCTGGGTTTAATCACATTATTGATTAACAAATTTTTTATGTGCAATTAGGAACTCATGTCTTGCATTGGTGGTCGAGAGGTCAGCGCGACTGCCTTGCACTTGCAGGCAGTTGCCCGGGTTGTGGGTTCGCGTCCCAGCCGATGCTATGACACTTTAAAAAAAAATTAGTAACTTATTGTGATTTACAAAATCTAGATTAAATTCTATTAGTAAAATGTAACCTGTAATGAATAGGATGTTAATTGAAAAAAGAGCACAGTAGGTTGATTTAATTAAATAATTATAGATTTTTTTTAAGAAAGGTGTTTAAGAAACAAATGTAATGAAAAGTTAAGATTGTTTGTTAGCAGAGGATTAAGTAAGAAGTATTTGTATTTTGTTTATATATATTGTAGAATATTTGTATTTATTGTTTTCCTTGTATTTTTTAGTTGTTCCTTGATAAAGACTATAAAAAGAATATAGTCGAAATGTTAGAGTATATTATTGTACATTATAATAGATCATATTTTAATAAATCAAGATTTATAAAGAAGTTTACACATGGATTGCATATATTAAATTCTTTACTGTAGCAATTTTCACAATATTGAGTATCATTTCCTTTACATTAACTTTCCAGAATCTAATTAAAAATTTTCATATAGATCTTGATTAACTGCTATTTAACGTTATTAGTCTATTTTCATCAATTATTTAAAAATATATAAATTTTATCAATGAAAATACTAAAAATAGATGGAGATGATAATCTGGACCAACTGACGAGTGCTGCTTTAGCATGAAATATTCATATTGTTGATTATTTATCTTTTTGACATGTGTGTGTGATCAAGTGTATAAGTGGTATGAATAGCATGGATGGTGAAGGGTCACATGAATGTATGAGTTCAAACCCCCTATATATTACATATATAAGTGCAGGTATGAAAAAGCCTGTACTATAGAAAAGATTTATATTTTAAAACCTATTTATTAAGAAACCTTACTTTTCAAACATACAGGCACATAACTTTTTAGAATTAAATTATTTCTATCAAAGGCACTCCATCTAAGATTAATTCTGCAATTAATTTCATCCACTACATTTCCATCTGCATTAGTAATGTGACCAAAATATTTTAAGTTATCTTCTTTTAATTCGTGATTATCTTTCTTTATTATCTTCTGAGAAAATCCATTATACATTCCTGTAGTCTTTTCTCAGTATTTATTTTTAATTCTACCTTTTTTAAATTCATCTGAATAACTCATGCAACATTTCTGGAAGCTGTGAAGCATTATCTACAAAAACAACCATATCATCTGTAAAATTTAGTTGTCTTAAATAATATCTATGTATTTTTACTCTCTTCATTTCCCATTTAATCCACTAAATATGTCTTGTAAAAATTGTTGTGAAAAGTTTTGGAGGTATAAAATCACCTTGTCCTACACCCTTATCAATGTTAATCTTTTTAATAAATCAAGTAGTGTAATCATTTCTACTGCATTTTGATAATACTTTTAAGAATAAGACAATATCTTGGGTCTATATTTTGATGGTCAAATGTTTCAATCATCACAGAAATTATTAAATAATCAAATATCTTTTTTATAATTTACCAATCTAAAACATAATACAACCCATATTCATTAGACCTTTCCATAGGTTCTTTCAATACCTTTTTTTTAATTAAAAAAACTTTTTTCAATAACAAATTATGTACAAATATTAATATATTTCAAATGTCAAAAGTATGGTATAATTAGAGGGATTTGAATTCAGGATTTCTCAGTCTATCCATCATTCTCTCTATCTTCGATATACATGACCACACACATGTTAAAATGATATATGATCCACAATATACATATTTTAGAAAATATATTACATCTTAGTATATGTATAGCTCATCCTTCTTCTGTTGATATGTATGGATGCATAATGGTCTGATAATATGAAGAGTTAGATTGACATAATGTCTACATGGGTATGACTACAATATCCAATCAAACAAAGGCTTTGGATATTCCATCATTGGTTGTTCAATAAAATGGATGGTTGAATAGTTGAAAGGGTGAGAAGATTGAAGCCTCTCCATTAGAGTTTGAGGAATTGCTATCTCAATATAAAATAAGCACTGATTGGATATGTGTGTGGGAGATTATGATCTGGAACAATTGACGAGTGCTGGTTCTGCACAAAATACATATATTGGGTATCATTATTTTTTTCACATGTGTATGGTCATGTGTGTCGATTGTTTGAGATGGAATAGAGAAGGAATACATTGAAAAATCATGAGTTCAAATCCCTCTAATTACATATATAAAAAACAATATAAGCACCTTACATAACTTAGGATCAAAAGTATGATGAAACTATAGCCATAATGATACAGGTAATAATACAATAAAAGATATAACTCCAATGAAGAACGATCCAAAATTAAAAGTGTCATATTGGGGTATTGCATAAATATGATGACTAAACTGATGAAGAGTCCAGATTTTTATTTTCAAAAAATGAAATCTGTTGAGAAGAATTATTTAAAAAGAAAAAGGTCAAACTTAAATGTGATTCGGTGTGCGAAAACCACCCAAGTCCTGTTTGCTCTTTTAGGTATGTCAGCCATCTCTACTACTTTCTTTATCACCTTTCGTAAATAGCATCAGTATTATTACTGCATTTTTTAATCATGTGGTATGTCTTTATCATTTATATATTTGTTATATAACTTTGCCAACAATTTTTCTATTTTTTCGCCCAATCCTTTTAAGATATCAATAATAATTCTATTATTTCCCGGAACTTTTCCTTTCTTCATATATTTAATTGCATATATTACCTCTTCATTTAACACGTTTGGCAATTTGAAAAATGTAGTAATTATTTTATTTTCTTGTTCTTTGTTACTATATAATTATTTGTAGAACTTTTCCACACCTTTTCTATTGCCATTTTTTTTTTATGTAGTAAAAACAGGCAAAAACTCTCCATACAGTGGCACCACTCAGTGCAATCCAGAGTAATCAATGGATGCAAAAAGGTTTGTGCATAAAATCCCTATCTAGTGCCAAATCATCCAATATCCCCAGACTAGTTTTTAGCTTGTGGTTTTCATCAGTGAGGACCCTTTGAAGCAGTGCTCTCAGATCAAAGGATTCTCACTGATGAAAGCCACAAGCTAAAAACTTGTCTGGGGATATTGGATGAGTAGGGTAGTAGATAGGAAGTGCAGTGCTCTCAGATCAAAGGCTCCTCACTGATGAAAGCCACAAGCTAGAAAATAGTGTTGGGATATTGGATAAGTAGGGCAGTAGATAGGAGGTGCAGTGTTTTCAGATTAAAGGCTCCTCACTGATGAAAGGCACAAGATAGAAAATAGTCTGGGGATATTGGATGAGTAGAGCACTAGATATGGATTTTATGCACAAACCTTCTTTCATCCATTGATTACTTTGGCTTCCACTGAGTGTGGAGAGTTTTGCCTGTTTAACCAACTTGAGCAAGCATACGAAATGGTGATCATGTGATGCTTGCTGGTTTTAAGTAGTAGTTCCATTTTTTATTATTTCTAAAATAATTCTGCTTCCAATATCAAGATGTTGTTTCATAATTTTGAAACTTTTATTACCTTCCATTGCCTTCTTTATCACCTCACAGTTTTATTTTCTTATATCATTATTAATTCTTTTTGTACCATTTTTTATATATTCATTTCTTTTTAACTGATCATTTTAAAAACTTACAATATTCTTTAAATAGAATGATTTGAACTTAGGATTTTTAGTGCATAGTTGTCCTCCATTGCATCTCAAACAACTAAAACACATGATCACAACATACATGTGAAAAAGGTAGACGATCCCCTATATATATATATTGTGCAGAACCATTATGCATCAGTTGGGCCAGATCATAATCTCCCACACATAAATACAATCAGTGCTCAGCTTATATTCAGATAGAAATTTCTTAAACTTCAATGAACAGGGATTAGATTGATGTAATGACTAAATGGATATAACTACAATATCAAAACCAACAAGGACTTTTAGCATTCCATCATTGGTTTTTCAATACAATGGATGGTTGAATAGCTGGAAAGTTGAGAATATTGAAGCCTATCCATTAAAGTTTAAAAAATTGTTATCTTAATATATGCCAAGTACCGATTGTATGTAATGTGTGGGAGCTTATGATCTGGCACAACTGATGAATGCTGATTCTGCATGAAATACATCTATTGGGGATCTCTATCTCTCTTGCATTATACAATCATAGGTTTTTGGTTGTTTGAGATAGAGTGGAAGATGAATATAGCCAGAAAAATCCTAAGTTCGAATCCCTCTACTTACAAATATAAGAAATAATCATTCAGTATACTGAATAAATAAGCTGATTTCAATATTCTTTGTTTTTTAAATACATCTTCTTGTCTCAGTTGAATGTTTACAGATGAAATTCTGCTGTTTTGTGCCATTTACATTTGGTGCCATTCTTATGAGAATATCATTTATCTTTTGATTGATTTCAATCAAATCTTAATCATCTTCAAAGCCCGTCAATTGATTAGCAAGTTATAATTTAAATTCATTAGAAAGTTTCTGAAGATTAGGAATAACAACAGTCAACAGCATTTCATTTTAGTTTTGCATATTTTGTTTCAAGGAGTTATCAGATGAAAGTAGGACTAAAGATAAATGTTAAAAAGACTAAAGTAATGATTAACAGATTTTCTCAAAATATGAAAATAAAGATTGATTATGATGAGTTAGAAGAAGTTAACAGTTACAAATACCTTGGTCAGATTATTAATACAGATGGAAACATAATGGATGAAATTAATCATAGAATTAAACTTAGTTGGAGTGCTTTGGGTAGAAATAACTTGATACTAAAAGAAAATATGCCTATGTGTTTGAAAAGGAAGGTTTTTAATAAATGTGTTTTGCCAGTTCTTACTTATGGATCTGAGACTTGGACACTTAATAGAAGAGCAATACAGAGAGCCAGACCACTCAAAGAAGTATGGAAAGATGCATGTTGTGAGTAACAAGAAGAGATCGAAAACGCAATGTATGGGTAAGAGAACAAACAGGTGTTACTGACCTCATTGAAAAAATTAAAAGATTGAAGTGGAGTTGGGCTGGACATATTGCTAGAAGAGATGATAATAAATGGACAATTGAAATTTTAAACTGGATTCCAAGAGATTGTAAAAGACCCAGAAAGAGACCACATGTGAGATGGATGGATGAAATAAGAAAGTGTGCAGGGGTGATGTGGAGAAGAGAAGCTAAAGATCAGAAAAGATGGATTGAACTTGGAGAGACCTTCATTCTGCAGTGGATTGATAATGGTTGATGATGATGATGATTTTGTTATTTGATTATTACGTCCTGTATTGAACCTAGTAAGAGCATTACCATCTTGAGATATATATTTTCTGTTAGTCGAAGTTTAATCTGATTGTGATGTACCTTTATTTAAATGCTTTCATGTGTGTTCCATTTATAAATTTCTGCAAATTCCATAAGTCTATGTTTTTTCTCACTTGCATCACTATAAAAATCTCCCAAGGCAATTTTTAAATGATGGTTAGTTCTATCAAAAGCATTTTGTACATCCATATAAAAGTCTCTATTTTTTTCATAATGATGTTGCCTCATTGGGACATAAATCTGAACTATTGGCATCTGTTATTTTCCATTCATTTGAATAACTAATCTTGCTATTCTGTGTGATATACATCAATCTCCACAATGATATTCAGCTACACTTTATTTATGATTAATTTTACTCCAGGCAAACTTCTAATATTTGTACATTTGTAGTCCATTTTTTACAAATCAGCCACCTCTTTCTTCTAACTTTACAAAGTCCATCAATATCCCATTTAATATTAAACAGTTCTTCCTCAAATTCGTGTCATTTTCGATCACTTGAAAATGATCGTCAGTTGCAAGTAACTAAATAAAAGATTAGTAAACAGTTCTTCGTACAAATCATGTAATTTTTGGTCATTTGAAAATGATAGTCAGTTGTAAGTAAATAAGTATCATACTATTTACACCTTTCTTAAACACTTTATCAATACTTTTATTTATATCAAACTAATAGTTTCAACTATACTGCAGTCATCATCAGAGTTCTTGACAATTCTATTTCCAAATTGTCAAGAGCTCTGATGATGACTGCAGGACAGTCGAAACTGTTAGTCTTATATAAATAAAAGTATTGATAAAGTGTTTAAGAAAGGTGTAAATGGTATGATATGTTAAAGTATAAATCAATACATAAGAAAAGAAGTAGAAAAGTAACTAAGTAAAAGATTAGGAAACAGTTCTTTCTCCAATTCAAGTAATTTTCAAACACCTGAAAATGATATATATACAATGGTCAAATATCCAATATAAAAATAATTATTTGGCTGAATTTATAAAAAAATAAAGGAATTATAGAATATTATCGGTGTGTGAGTGATATTATTTTCATTGCAAATAGTAGAAGTATTGGCAAGATTTTTAATGAATTGAATAATAATAAATATCAAATTAGGTTTATAGAGAAGAAAGAGATAAATGGATTAAAATACTTAGATATTTTTGTAAAGAGAGGAATGATGAATGAAATAGTGGTAAAGCATTATATTAAAGATAGAAAAATTAGAGGTTTAATTCATCGAAGGTCATATCAGCCATGGTGTCAAAAAGTAGGGACTTTAAAGAGATTTAAGTTAAAGAATGATAAACTTACATTAGATAAGAAAGAGGTATATGAGCAAAAATTAAAGATAGAGAATGATTATGTTAAAATAGGATATAAAAGAAAGGTAATTAAAATATATTTAGAAGTCAAAATATAAATAGTAGAAATAAGAATGATAAGAATAAATATAAACATTGTAAATGGATGTCCATTCCATATTCAAGAGAAGTGTATAAAAAGTTAGTAAGAGAGAATTATCAGACAATGTAAGAATAGTTTGGGAAAATAGTAAGTCTTTGGAGAGATGGTTATTTAATACAAATAGGATAGATGGTATTAATAGTAAGGGAAGAATGGTTTATAAAATTGAATGTGGAAGTTGTAATAATGTATATATAGGACAGATAGTATGAATGATAAGTGATAAAAAGAAGGTACATGATAGAGCAATTAATAGGAGAGATATTAGGTCATGACCATATATACATTATTTAGATACTGGTCATAAAATGGAGTATGAGAAGAATATTAGTTATAAAACAAAGATTAACAAAAAATGATATGTTATGAAACTTTATGCATTCAGAAAAATTTGGATAGATGTGTAAATATAGTTAAAGGTCCAGCAAAATTAGGTGGAACATAGGCATTATTAGATAATTGGAAAATTTAAATGGAAAATTTAAAAATTATGGTAGAATTGTGAATGAGGGTTTATATAAGGAGAAAGGGAGTAGAATATTTATTTATATAGGTAGATAAAAACATATGTATGTGTATTTATATAGTTTTAAAAGTATTATTATTAATATTATTTTATGTATTTTTCTTTGATGTCATTTATTTATGTTTATATGTATAATGTTAATTATGTTGTTTTTTTGTTTTGTTTTTTTTTTTAAAAAAAAAAGGATTAAACTTTATTGGTACAAAATGGTTTACAAGATAAGCATTGATTTACATAGTATAATATGGAGATCTAAGATGATACACCATTTTTTGTCCATAGTGTTTCCAAAAATTGATCGACCTGTGATAACTCAGAGCATTAGTCCATGAGATGATTAATTATTAAAAGAAAACCTAGGATACAATTAGGAATTATTTGTAAAGTCTAAAGTTCAAATATGAACAGCGTTTTAGGAGTACAATATTGAAAAATCCAATTTGCAGCTGATAAGTTGAGGAATAGAAAAACACTTGAGCTACTGTTCAGTTCTCCAGAATGGCCTTGAATATCCCCAGAAGAGAGCAATTCAATATACTATGGAAGACTTATGGAGAACTAGAAAAAAACTAAGCTTTGAAATGTCTCTGCTGAAAACCATTCTAATCCATCATGAAAAACCACATGAACAGCAAAGGGCCAACCTTATCAATAATCACATTGGAAATAATAGTAATAAATAAGGCAATCACTAGTAATTAAAACCATTAGGCCAAACTGCAGCTTACTTTGCAATAACACATGGATAAAATCATTTATAAGAATAACGTTAAAAAACCGCTAAAAAAAATGTTATTTCTCTTTTCCTATGAATGAGAAAATCAACACCAGAAACGATCCCCATAGCACACTCATCCCAGCTCCCATATTCAACAGAACTAGGATTTAGTCTCCCAGGGCCCATCCTGACCATCAGACTCTCTCATTCACTCAGCAAAATTAAGTGAAACGAAGAATTTTCATTAAAATGCAAAATCACTAGTAATCATTTGAAATTTCAATGGCCGCCATATAATTTGCACGTTGTTCTTACTTGTGATAACATGCTGACATAACTTGTATATGAAAAGAGAGCTAAGAAACTCCTCTTTTAAATAGGAATAGTTTTAGAGAAAATTAATTCCCTAAACTAAGAAAAAAGGAACTAAAACGGGGAGCCAGTAACAGAGTTAACTGGAGTCCTTGGCTTCCTCTAGTGTTGAAGGTAAAATAATGTCTAATAGGTGGAGTAAATGTAGTTAATAGGTCATGTGATGTATGAAACTTTATATCTTGAAAAGATCTCAATAAGAGAGAAAGTTGAGTTGATGATTAAATAATTATAAATATAATTTATTGTTTGTTTCAATTTTATTTAGATTGATTATTATATACTTGAAAATGATTTTCAGTTGTAAGTAACTAGGTAAATGATTAGGAAACAGTTTTTCATCCAAGTCAAGTAATTTTCAGTCACATGAAAATGATCTTCAGTTGTAAGTAACTAGTTAATTAAAAGATCACCACCAAATAATAGTGTTCTCAATCAGGGGATTCTTTCTCTGATGCCCCTGAGAATAAAGGGCATAATTTATTTTTGTCTGTTATGATTGTGAATATTTAATAATAAAAATATCATGCACACACATACACACATTTATTCTGCTTTTAAAAACCTCAACTGATATTTAACTTGAAAACTATCAGACACCAATAAGAAATGCTGTAATGTTTCTCATCTCAAAACTCGGAAATAAATTACCGATAAACTTATACCGGATAATATATATTAGCAAACAGCTTATTTGTGTTCATTTTCTATATAAACAATCACATAGTAATTGCTAGAACTTATGGAATGGTCATTAGAAATTGTGCTCAGTTTTTTTAAAAGTTCAAAGAATTATCAAAAGATATTCTTCCAGTTATAACCTGCAGTTAATAATGATGGCCTGATATAGTTAATGATGAGGGAGTCCCTGAAACCAATCTCGTAAATTTTGTATAGTCCTGTATAGTTCAGATATTAATTATAATTTTACATTCACCTCAGAAAAAGATATTCTTTTGCTTTGATTTATATATTATAATTTAAAGATCTTTAATATAATAAACAATATAATTGATTATCGATAGTTTAATGCAGTGTTTCTCAACCTGTTTTATGATGTGGTCTCTTTTTTATCAATTAATTTTGTAATGTTCCTTTAGACTTTAAAAAATGGGAAATTAGTTTTCTTTTAAAATAAAGATCTTAACCTTATGGACAGTCACAACTAAGATAGATGTCTTGCATTGGTGGTCGAGAGGTCAGAGCGACTGCCTTGCACTTGCAGGCAGTTGCCCGGGTTGCGGGTTCGCGTCCCGGCCGATGCTATGACACTTAAAAAAAAAAAACTAAGATAGATAAATTCAGAGTGATGGGAGATATTAAGATTTATGCTCATAGCACATCAAATCTTAACCTTTGGAGGGTAGAAAAAAAATACATATATTTTTATTAGAATAACTCCTTATAATTTAAAAATAATCATAATATCCCAACTCTAAACCACAGCCTTCAGTATTTCATCTTTTTTTTCTATTTTACAACAAAAGTTCATATTTTCTCGTCTTAGTGCGCCCCCTATGAGAGGAGCAGACATTTCTAGCAATCTAAAACTACGGGTTAAAAACTGGAAATTTAATCCACTGAAGGGCAAACTCGTTTTATTTTTCACTCTGTAATAAATTACGTTTGTCGATCTTTTGCACGTATTTCTGCTGATTGAGGATAAATTTATTACTAGATTATTTTTTTTAAGCGTCATTAGAATTTTATATTTAAATTAGTAAAAATATGTGAAAATTTTTCCTTTTTTTTAAATTTTAAAATCTCTTTTTATAGCTTTTTAGAATATTTCAGAATTTTCTAAATTTCTCGATTATCTGATAATTTTTTTTTTTAGAATACTCTAAAAAAAAAAATTATTTAATATTTGTGAACTCTATAAAGGTTTATTCTTTTTAATAAATCTCGATTTTAAATATATATATAATATTGAAAATTATATTAGATGTCTAAAAAAATACAAATCAAACAATATTTCATTCTGGACTTCATAAAAAGTAAACAATTATAAATATTATACTTACTATAAAGAAATCATGTTTACTATTATCTGAGTTATTAATTGATATGTATGTTGCAGGAGTTATCAGATGAAAGTAGGACTAAAAATAAATGTTAAAAAGACTAAAGTAATGTTTAATCGATTTGCTCAAAATATGAAAATAAAAATTGATTATAAAGAATTAGAAGAAGTTAACAGTTACAAATACCTTGGTCAGATTATTAATACAGAAGGAAACATAATGGATGAAATTAATCATAGAATTAAACTTGGTTGGAGTGCTTTTGATAGAAATAACTTGATACTAAAAGGAAATATGCCTACATGTTTGAAAAGGATGGTTTTTAACAAATGTGTTTTACCAGTTCTTACTTATGGATCTGAGACTTGGACACTTAATAGAAGAGCAATACAGAGACTTCAGACCACTCAAAGAAGTATGGAGAGATGTATGTTGGGAGTAACAAGAAGAGATCGAAAATGCAATGTATGGGTAAGAGAACTAACAGGTGTTACTGATCTCATTGAAAAAATTAAAAAATTGAAGTGGAATTTGGATGTACATATTGCTAGAAGAGTTGATAATAGATGGACAACTGAAATTTTAAACTGTATTCTAAGAGATTGTAAAAGACCCAGAAAGAGACCACATGTGAGATGGATGGATGAAATAAGAAAGTGTGCAGGGGTGATGTGGAGAAGAGAAGCTAAAGATCAGAGAAGATGGATTAAACTTGGAGAGACCTTCATCCTGCAGTGGATTGATAATGGTTGTTGATGATGATGATGATGATAGTAATTATATTCATATAATTTCTTAATAATATCCACTAAAGCTTCATCCATTCCCAAATTTGCTAAACTTATCCATAATCTATTTCTATTTACTCTATCATATGCCTTCTCTATATCTATAAAACTCATATATAACTGTCTACCTGAATTTCTACTCATATCCATAAGTTGTGTAACTACAAATAAACTATCTCCTATATGCCTATCTGACCTAAAACCTCCTTGCACTTCCCCCACTATATTATTTTCTTCCATTCATTTTGCAATTCTTTCAGCTATCGTATATGGCTGATGTTACCGCTATCGGTTTATAATTGTTTAACTTTCTATGATCCTTAACCTTTCCTTTAAATAATCGTAATTGATGAATTCTTATTTAATATATTACATTCTTGGGGCAATTATCATCGTGGGAGAAAGAAAGGTAATGCCTTATCTCTTTTTTGGGGATCTGAGGGTATATACTATACGTGTAGTATATGCTTTCAGTGTATAATGCAGGCATAGTATTCATATAGACAGTTTTTATAACAAGTATCAATTGCACATTAGCATGTATCATCATTGTTCGTAGTCTGATTACTTTTTTGTGTGTGTGCATTTTGATTTCTCTTTCTAAATCAAATTGTAGCAGCTAGGTGATAGATTACTATGGTTGACAACATTGTCAGAAAGAGTTCGCAATTGCTTATGGGTAAAAGTGCACAACTGTGGAAGTTTAACAGTATATGCACTACACGTTTATCAGGAATGGAAAGCATAATATTCTTTTACTTAACTAGTTAGAAATATTAATTTTTGTCAAGCGCTGGTGGCTGAGCGGTCAGCACAGCTGCCTTACAAGCAGTTGTCCCAGGTTCACGGGTTCGCTTCCCGGCCGATGCTTTGACACATGAAAAAAAAATGAATTTTTCCTACAGTACGGGCTTTTTTATACCTGCACTTATATATGTAATGTATGGGGGGGGGTTGAACTCAGATTTTCATACGACCCTTAACCATCCGTGTTATTTCATACTTCTGATACATTTGATCACACACATGTCGAAAAGATAAATAATCACCAATATACCGATTTCGTACTAAACCAGCACTCGTCAGTTGATCTCGATTACCATCCCCACACATATATACAATCAAAGCTAACTAGTTAGAGAAATTGTCATATATTTTTTGCTTCTCTTTTAAAGGTAAAAAAAAAAAGAAATTAAATCAGCTATCAGGAATTATTTTGCTGTATTATGGCAGAAATATTACATATTGGTTATGATTGTTGTATGATTTTTCGTAAACAGTGCAACAAATGTATTTTATTTTTATTCTTAAAATGGATTCAATTTTCATTGTTTACATTAAATCATAATTTACAAAAGTCCTTGGGTTTCTATATGAAATGATTCGCTCAGCAGTTAGTCCGTGATTCGTGATCGCATGATAATAACTAAAGCGATTCTTCCTACAGAGAGAAGTCGGAGAAGTAATTTAAAAAACCACTTTTTAAATAATTATGTAATTATTAATTATAACACCAGGAGGCCAACTGTTCAAGTAATTTAAATCAGTTTATTTATTTTCCAATTTTTATAATGCAAAAAAAAAAAAAAAAAAACGAGATAAATTTTCTTTTTTAGATAATTTAAGCGACTTTTGCTTTTTCAGTGACAGACGACATCTTTAATGCGAAATAAAAGTGGTCATAAAATATTAACCGAATTACTTTAAATCTGAATTTTAATAGGTTAAATAGTAGATACTACAGAGTAACAACTAAGTTGTCATTAGTAATAGATTACCATTGTTTTCTCCTCTTATAGTGCCATTTTTTTTTTCAATATTTCAGTATTAAAGTTAGTCCATAGACTTTAATTAGTTCTTTACATCATTTAATACAAATTAATTTTTAAATATAGATCGCTTGCGTTGACTGCTACGTATGCAGGGCAGGAGAGGAGATGTTTCTTTTGACGACAGCAGTTCACCAAGTAATGAATCGGATTACTACGATTAAACTACCAAACATTTTTATCATTACTGGTACAAGTTTTAACAAATTGTATTTTAACATCTTAATATTGAAACTACAGGGTTGACTTCAGTGAACTGCAAAGTTAATTTGAAAAGCAATGAACCCCTATATAAGATTCAAATTTCTATATGTGTGTATGTATAAACAAGAAGTGATTTTTTAGCTCACACTCTTAGAAATATAAGTTTTAAAATCGATGTGTTTTTACACTTTACATGTGTGGAAATAAACAGTTGGCGGGTAATATTTCTGTAGTGTAAATTTCACTACACCATTGGTCATATGTTTATATTGCATCCTCCACAAAATGTTAAAAGTCCCTATCTTGCATGCGAATGGTGTTGTGAAAATTACACCCACATGCAAATATTATTCATTATTGGATAATCTGCAGTCTAACGAATGATTAATAAAAATTATTAATATACTTTCATTAAATCGTTTGTGTCAAAGTTTCTATATATACTGAACAATGGTAAAAATATTTGTAAGAGATTGTGGTCTGACTCAACTGATGAGTGCTGGTTTAATATGAAATATGCATCTTGGGTATCATACATCTTTTTCACATGTCTTTGGTCACATGCTTGTGATTACATCCCTCCACAAGATAATAAAAGCAGATGGAAACCAGTCTCTACCTTGCGTGAGAGTGGTGTAGTGAAAATTACACCACTGAAATAGTATTAACTATTGGATAATCTCTAGTCTAATGAATGATTAATAAGAATTATTAATATAGGAAGATTTTTAGTATACTCTATTGCAAATATAAGTTTTAAGATCAATAAGTACTTTTTATATTATATATGTATTTCTATGACATAATTAGCTTCATGAGGTAGAAACTTAAACACTTGCTAACCATGTTAGTATCCCAAACTTTATATATATATATTGTCACCTCAACTTTCTTGGCACAATCTTTTACTTATTTCAACCTCAATAAATTCTCATTTATTTCAAGTAGCTAGTCAATTGAGTTTATACTAACTTTAGGATCAAATATACGGGGGGGGGGGCGCCAAATTGCAGCTATAAATTGTAATGCCCACCAGAGATCATCATCATTAGTCAATTTAGGACTATAGAAGATACTGGAGAAAGTAATTAAATTGTCTCTCAAAAAAAATAATAATAATATTGATAAAACCATTCAATCTATGTGGTCTTAATTTCAAACCTAGCATTAGTCATGCAAATATTTCATGATAAATTTATTATAAAATTCATAATAATGAGACAACTTTCTTCCACAACTTTATTATAAATATCTGATCTCGAGTGGTAACTACAGAAAATACTATATACAGTTCTCATTTATATCTGACTGGAAATAAATCAGTAATTAATGCAGAGAACTCATAATCTATGTTCATAATATAAAATTATCATTTAATTTAATATTAGATAAAATTATCACAAATAAATCTTCCCCATTTAATTCCATTACTTTATTTTTCGTTCTCAGCATCTATCACTTTCAATAGCTACAATTATATAACACGGAATGTCTGTGTTATGTTCTCTAATCTGAGAATCCCTAATCTTATTTCTCTAACACACATATATCTTTCGATCAACTATCAATTCATGATCCCTATTTTTATAATAGTATAATAATTTTATTATAATATGCTACTTGACTTCCAAACTAGCTCTTAGATTAATAATTGAACTGCTCTTTCTCAAGGTCTAGATCTGTCAAGAGGTGCCCATATAAGCGATTACATTGTAATGGATATGATCCCATATATGCTAAAATAAATTTTAATACGAGTTTAATAGTGGGAATCACTCTAAACACCGAGAGCAGGAAAGGGATTTTATGTCTGCTCCCAATATTCACAACATTACAATGAATCAAAAGATTAAATTTATTAAACTTAATTCAACTATTCCCTGTCATTTTATTCTATTATTTCTAATCTATTGACCAAATTTTAATTAATAACCTTAATAATTTTATTTTGCTAAAGTAAACTATGGAAGTAAACCATGGACATCAATCAGATAAATCAATCAAAATTTACTTATGAAAGTAAAGTACGGAAATAAATCATAAAATCAGATTATGCAAATTAATTATGAAAATAAATTATGTGAAAATGAAGTTTATAAAAGTGACTTATATAAAATGAATTATATTAATCGAATATAGAAATATTCAAGATAAAATCAATACTGTAATTCAATCATGGAAATAAATTATCAATATAAAATTAACTAAGTGAATCGAATATGGAAACAATATGATAATGACTACTGCAAATCGATCGTGGAAATAAATTATCATTATAAAAATAAATAATTAAATTTAAATATGAACTAATATTACTTTAACTATAGGTGCTGGATATATAGATTCTGGAGATATTTGAAACATCAAAACACAAAACACAATATAATCTTATAACAATAGTAAACTTTATTACATTAACAATAATGATAAAATTAAAATAAAAACACACTAAATTATAATATTGTTACACACAAATATATGATTCCGATCTATTCAGGACTCTTATTCGAATACATGTTTGAATTAACTAATTTCCTGGATGACTCACTTCTTGTTTTGACCCATTCATTTATTAAATAAATAATTAATAATAATAATAAATACAATCGCTCACACATGGAATCAGAATTCCGTATATTTTAGCTTTAAGGAAACTTATATCTTGAAAGAGAAGAAAACCTATAAATTTCTACTTCCCCCCTTTTATTGTAAACATTGTCCATTGGACTATTCCAAAATAATATATTCATTTCAATTATTCTAACTAGCAATGTGAAATAATCTTAAATTTCTAAATCATTTTATCAAGCAATAATTTTCACATTTCCAATGAAGAAGGATGATATGCCATAAAAATCCCCTACTGATTTTGCAAACGGGTTTAAATTCAAAACCCACACTTTTACATTCATGCTTGTCAGATCTTTACGTTTTTGACTGTATATCTTAATATGTCAGTATGTCCACTCAGCTTGACGACCTCAATTTACCATCATTCAAAAAAAATCAACACAGATCGGTTAGTTTATTAATTAAAATCTTTGTCATTCTTCATCATACATATACATCTGACTGAATCCTTATCCTTTCAGGTATTCTGTCCCACATAAGAAAAACTCTCTTCTTATCACACATCACCATGCAGTATTTATAACGCACACACAGCCACGTCTTGGTAAGGGAAATTAAAAAAAAAAACAACAACATCAACTTCAAACTTAAACTATTTGCTTGAGCCAGAGAGAGAGAGATCTTTTCTTAAGATCCAGAATCATGTAAAGAGCTCCTCTTAGACACCTATTCTCTATATTGGCATGCAAAACATTTTCTACACTTAAACAGTAACTTTATTAATAATTCCCTATCTTAACAAATAAATGGAGTGAAACTTAGTCATCTCCGCCTGCCATGGTATATAAATCATGAGACAGCCACTTCCCATCTATTGGGTGGTAGAATAACTTTATGTTAGTAATGACAAGCATTTATGGCTTTATATATGCCCATATATACATCGATTACAGCCTAGATAAATGACAAAGACTAACCAAATCCCGAATCAAAGCATATATGAATTATTTCAATTTTAAACAGTCAAGCCAACAACATACCTAACATTTATATTAATAACAGATCAACAATACTTTAGCATAATTATGGGTTTTACGACCATCCCCTCACTCTTCATATTTACTATTAAGCACAAATTAAAATTTTGTTAAGAATAATAAAAAATATTTATATCATTTCTCTCTTTACTTTTAAATTTAAATTTACGTGAGCATCTATACTTAAATGGTATCAAAATCATTTTTTTTCTCTTTCCTTCAAACATTTTAAACATAAACAAAATATTAAATTAAATAATCTAGTGATTAGAGTGTGACATAGCATATAAACAAAATGAAATATAATAAATAAAAAAAAAACAAATGACATATTATATAAATGAAATAAAATAAAGAATAAATATCAACATTACAGATAGTCTCTTTAAATGTCTTTTCCTTCCACTGTCCATCAATCAATTAATATATTCAGTTCATTTTACTTGAGATAGCTATATAATTGCACATCAGACAGTTATTTTAATTAAATGTGTATAGAACGCACAGACAGTCATTTGAATCAAGATAGATAAAAAAACGTAGATAGTTATTTTAAATCAAAAGTGTAGCTACAGGACAATTAATAAATTTTAAAAGAGTTCTGTTGATTACCTTCCATTTGATGACTTTCTTCCTGGATTTGAATTCCTTGGTTTCTTTTCTTCTTCTTTTCCATTTGAAGGTTCAAATCATATACAACAAGCAGTTTCTGATTACCAAACATGAATTAACTTTTTAAACATTTTCAGAAGTTTGCTGCAGTCTCTTTAAACGAATTTTAAACAGCCAAATAATTATTATAATCTGAATTGGGGTTTCAATCTCATACAAAATTTTGAGTTCTCTCCTTCAATGAATTTTTAATAAGCAGAATGGATAAGTTGTAGCATTTAGTATAAAATGTCTTATTAAAAGTTGACTTCTTCATAATTGATGTGAGGAAGAGAAACATGCACCATTTATGTATGAATTAGAAATTCATATTTTGGTCTACTATAAAACTTAACTTCATTATTAAATTCTGAGAAAGAAAATTTTAAAAAAAAAACTTGGAGATTAATTCTTAGTTAGCCCGTTGTTCTCAATTAGCAAAAGTTCTTCTATTATTCACTTTTCTCAGTTTTTATAGGGTAAAAGAGAGAAAAGGAAACATATGTTACCCCCCAGTGGTTCCTCTTCAAGTCTAATTAAAAAATCTCCACTCAGAATGAACAATGACTCTTCCTTAAGTGTTACTTTTTTAACAACTTTGTCTGATCTGAAACCAGATCTCCTTAATTAACACATTGGTGATTAATTTATGGAAAATTAGTTAAAGAAGATCTAATTAAAAACATAAGCTTACTAACACTTTTTGGTCAAACAAAGGTTACATTCATTTGATCTAAATAATTTCTTATTTAGATTTACATTTTTAATAATATAGAAAATCATGTCAATTTCTATAAAGGAAAGAAAAAAAATCAAACTCATATATCTGTATCACACACACATACATGTGCAGAACATGAAACAGAAAACTGATTATTCAGATTATATGAACATAAAATATCCATCATAATTTCTTATAATTACAAGCATAAAATCAATTATTATTTCTGACAATCATAAACATAAATATTCACTATAATCTCCTACAACTCTAAACTTATTCTGTAGAAAGAAACTGTTAACCAAAGCCACTGACAATCAATCCAATTTTAATTCTCATCAACTCTTTAGTAATAGATATTTTACATAAACACAAACTGTCTCTATATATGTTACTTTTGAGCTATATAGCCATTACTTTCTCAAATAAAACTCTTAACTTTTCTTACATAAAAAAAAATTTTTTTCCACAATTACTTGATTTTATTACATTTGGTTTATAGATGGAATAAACCAAAAGGCTACTATATATATATATATATATATATATATAGTATAAAAACAAATAGTCTCCTATATATATATATATATATATATATATATATATATATATATATATATATATATATATTCTAATCTAATAAGATTATTTTACTTGCACTTCTTTCTTCGAGCTGTATTTTTATTTATTAGTTTATTTGCACTTATGACACTAATCATACTCTGAGCTGTATTAGGTTATTTTGTTTTCACTTTTCACCCATGATACCAATTTTTCAGGTTGTTGGAAATTAAGGCAACCAAAATAAAACAAATATCCACTAATTTGCCAATATGATCTAAAATACTTTTCATATAATACAATTGTACATTCAATTCTCTTAAGCCATGCCACGATTGTAATAACAACAATAATTGATCACTTATTAATTTAAAGAATAATTATAATAATATTAATCTCAGGGTTCTTTGTTTCATGTAAGGAAATGCTCGGCGGTAATGTGTTGTCGCATATGACTGGCATTCTGGTCGGCTATAGGAAACATTTATTTTACTTAAATTCAATGTGTCTTCATCTCTCATATCAACTGCTATATTATTTAAAGAGATGATAATTCTATTCAATAATGACGTATAATTTTGAATAACACAGCCCTTTTTTCCAGAATCTCAGTCAGAATAATAAAAAGACAAGGGTGCTTTTTGTGTCCTTCCATCATCCATGACAACACAATCATATAACTAAGATTTATTACTTAGACAATTTAACTAAATGGGAATGGAATAATGTGCAACCAAAGTTAATGGTTTGGAAAAAAAATTCTTTTTTTTTTTTTTTTTACACAAAGGTGAATGTTTAGTCTTAAGTTTTCAACTCCATAAATAATTATCATTAAACTAAATATAATGACATATTCCGATCTGCTTAAATTTATTTCTCTGGCCTATTAAGTTTTTAAGGGTTTGAAATGATTTCGGACTCAATAAAAGGTTTTGCAAATATTGTGCAAACACTTATATTTAGCATATAAAAACAAAACAAATGAATCTACAACAAATTTTAACAAGACTATAATTTATTATTATCACAAAAAAAAATTATATGAACATTTATTCAATAATCCCATAGTAATACAAAAATATAAAATATAACTGATATTAATCTGTATACTCTTTTGGTTATGGACTAGAGGTTACTACTTCTCCTGTATGCAATCATATGGATTGATTAACTACAAGTACATTTCATTACCAATACATTAATTATTAAATTTTGGTAACCTTGTAGAAGCTTTTATTCAAAATTATTGACTAACTATTTTTTTTTTTTTTTTAAATGATTAATCCAATCATCTGCAATACGCAAAATATTAAATTTATTTCTAATACATTTACTTTATTTATGGTTTTTAATGGGATAACCTATTCTAATTATAGGCCAGTTATCAGAAGTCACATTTACCTTCTTACGTTTAACTTGATGCTAACTTAAGTTACGATACAAATTTTATTCATACGTATAATTTTAAATATGAGTATTATTTAATTACTAACCAGAATTAAATATTGCATTTGAATATTCCTTCATGTTATAAGCGTTTTAAATTACGCAATTTTAATTACTTTCTCCATTGATTTACTTGTCAAATACTAGCAATATTTAGCAGCACAATACAGATATCGATCCTAGTTACTAACGCACTATTTATACTAAAGTGGATCTTGAGGAACTAACACCTCCAATATAACCTTTATCTTGCCCGAACTTTCAAAATTAAGCACAATAATCAACACCTTCCATGGTGGAGCTATCTTTATTTTCACATGAGAAACATGGAATAACAACGAAGGTCTGTAGAGTAATCTACTACATTAAATATTTTGGTGGTTTCTTGCCTCTTACTTGGGCATACAACGAACACACACCAAATACAATCCTCTCCTGGGATTTAAACGAATGAAGCATACTAAATGCTAGATAAATTCTTGATCGTCCTATCTATGAGAATCGATCACTTGGGCTATAAACATACCCGAACATTATATTTAAAATCTTCCTCTCATGGAAAACAAAGCTTTTGGGGAGATCATTTTTCATCCCACAAAATAAATACATTATAATTATTACCTATGCGAATATTAAGCATATACCAATGCTATATCTGGGCAGGATAAGTAAATACACTGATTATAATAAACTTATGTTACCGTGTATACTTTGATCAACATCTGAAATCAATGGACATCATAGAATAAAAGTATAATAATTTTAATTTTAATAAAGGAACATTCAAAATAGTTGGTAGCATACTATCTTAAACTAAATAAAGTGGATGTGTTATTTAAGAATAATTAGGAATAAATTCCTCAATTAATACAGTATAAATTCGTTTCAAAACTTTAACAAGAAATATTTTGTTATAGCATTTTTTTTTCTTTAGTTACTTCTGATAATTTTCAATATTTATTTTACCCCTTAAATATCTAAATATTTTTCTTTTACGTATATAACATACAAAATTTCTACCTACAATTGTATGTAATAATTAAAACATATTTTATAGATTTTTTCTTTCGTGTTAAATATCAACTTAACATAGAATAATTATATTAAAACATACCTTTGTCATTACAAGGTTATTAAATATCCCTTGACCATACAGACTTTAACCTATGTGATATAACAAAAAAAATACATATCATTTATAACTTAGTTTTAAACAATCATTAATTAACACGTGCATATTCTCTCATTAGAAAATGTTTTTCTGTTGAGCAATTGGTCCAGGTGAAGAGCTTTATCCAGTCGTATTTCACAAAGCAAGTTTTAAAACAATAAACGCATTTTTATCACTTCCTTTAAATAAAAGTGTTCTTTTATTTTGTGCTTCTATAAAATTAGGTAAAGAAACATATAGCATAATTGAAGATTAATTCTTACTTGAATTAAACTGCTACAATTTTGGGATCCAAAGAAAATAAAATATACATATTCTAACATAATGAACAGTTGACGATAGATGATAAACATACACAATTCTTTTCTTTTTTATTATTGATGATACGTACAATTCATATTAGCTAGCTTACTTATGGACGGAAATGCGCAATTTTTCGGAGAGATTATTCTGATAATAACTGCAGCTGATTTACATGTATAGGAAGTTTTAATAACTCCAACTGATGTGTAATGTAATATATCATTTATTTTTATCATTAAGTCACTAAGATATTTGGTTTTGTTCATACTTTAGGAGTTATAAATTTTTTTACGGTAACTTCTCCGTAAGAATGCACGTATATAATTTTTTTCTTACATTTACTTCAAGAAAGTCTTTCATTTTTTTTCTTTTTTTTTTTTTTTAAATATACAAATGTATAGTTTAATATTATGATGATTATTATTATTTTTAGACAATTCTTGATGAATAAAAACATTTTTAACATATGTAATTGCATTATTTGTAAAGGCAGATGAGATATTCAGAAAGAGCGCCAAAAAAAATGTATCTAGTTAATCTTCCTTTGCTTCTCAACATTTTTTTTCAATTATTTTTTTTTTTTTCTATACCAAGAAAATATTAACAAGTGATACAAAGTTACTAAATAATTATTTCTCATTTGGAAATCATTTATCTTCCTTAATTTAGACATAATAACACTTTTCGTGATTCCCTTCGTTAATTCTGTCATTTTTGAACTTTAGCGCGAGACAATAAATTTTTAAGTATAAAAGGTCTTTAAATAGGTAGATGGCAAAGAAAATCAGGATATCTTATCAAAAAAATTTAGCCACACATTATATTATTAAAAATTTACTTTGATTACATTTATTTCTGCAAAATAAAATGAAAAAATTGAGTTACCAAATTTCAGCACTGTTCTTTCCTTGAAAACTAAAAGCAGACTATATTTTTTTAAAAAAAAAAAAAGATCTTGATTATGAAATTGGTTGTTTCGTTTTGTTGTTGTTGTTGTTTTTTACTTTAGCGACCTCTTCCAGAAAATAATCATTTGATTATAACATAAACAAAAGAAAGAAAAAACCTATTACAATCATATAGTTTTAGTATTATTTACCTGGATTACAAAGTAATTTGACAATATAAAAAAAAAATAATAAATACATTAAATTAACAATCAGTGATGTATAATTCTTTAAACATTTTTTTTTTTTTTTTTTTTTTTTTTTTTTACAAAAAGAAATTACCAGAAGTTATTGTGCTTTATGATAAGACACTCTTCCACTCTCCCCTCTACCCATCCAAAATCAATTACTGTTTAGCTTTTATACCATATTAATTTGCTCTAATTATTAATATCTCAATTAAATTATTCATGTTCTCTCTTTAAAAATGATTAGTTATTCACCCAAAACATGCCAAAGTGAGTGAATAGCATACTTTATTAATCCATTATTACTATTGTTATTTTATCTTTTTATTTCTTTAAAGAATAGCATTGTTTTCCTGCAGAAATAATGCCAAGTAAACCAAGTGTCAATAACACTAGGTTACAATATATATATATATATATATATATATATATATATCTTAACATGATGCCTTTGTTTCAAGTGTGAATATGTTAAGACATGATACATTTGTGTAATTGGGTATTATAACACTAAAAAGAAATAGATAGCTATTCTAGCATTGTTAACAGATGTTTAAATCTCTAGTACATCTGATGATACTGTGTTAAACTGAAATATGTGTATAAAATGAGAGAACAAATCTATTATTTTATATTGCATAACAATTAACGATCTTAAGCTTACATTTGCAGTACTATGCTCTAAAAGTCTATTCATTGTTTTATTTTCATATTATTATACACATGCATACAATAGCATGTACACACATATTTATGTAAATACAGGGATTGGAATTCAGGATTCTTCAGTCTATTCATTCTCCATGGTATGTCAAGCAACCGATAATGCATGATCACACACATGTGAAAGAGATACATGGTCTCCAATATGCATATTTCCTGCAAAATCTGCATTTATCAGTTGAGCCAGGGCATAGTCTCCTGCATACTATATGTGGGGGATTATGATCTGCCCAATTAATAAGGGCTGGTTCTGCATGAAATATGCATATTGGACTCATTTATTCTTTACACATCTATGGTGCTTGAGATAGAGTGGAGGATGATCCTGAGTTCAAATCCTAAACATTCAGTATAAGCAAATGAAATATTGCCTTAGAATTATATATATATTGGGTCAAACTATGTGTTAGTTTTGATTAATTTCCAATGCTTTGACAAAATAGCATCCGCTATTGTCAAGGTTAACTTTTTAAAGAAAAACTGTTAGATCTCAAACCGTAATGAGATTGAGTGTGAGATAAAGAATGAGATTGAGCATTAAATAGTTGAGCATTCAGAATATGTGAATTAACAAAATGTTTATTTTCTTCCGTTTATACCTTTAATTGATTTCAAGTTTATATTAGAAGAAAGAGATACAATAAGGGGTCCCATAAGATTGGAATCTACTGTGTTTCATCAGCTCTATTTAAACTAGTTGGTCTTTTTAATATTTCAATTTACTTCCTCATGGTTCTCAAATCATACTTTTCCAAATTAGCAAGAATTTTAATATTATCAAAGTCAAGTTGGTGACCAATTTCAAAAAATGTGAAGCTGATGTATTTAACTTCTGATTAAAGGCATTTTTATGTTCATCAATTCTGACATTAATTTATCTATTAGACTGACCTACATAGATTTTTGAGCACCGTAAACATGAAACTCCACAAACTCCTTGGTATTCCAAAAGCATTCTGTCTTTAGGTTTAGAAAAAAATCACCATTTTTTTTATTAGTGGAAAAAGTAGTTTTTATGTTAAAATTAGAGACTTCTACTGATTTTATCAGTGACTCTTTAAAACCACTCTATAACTAGTTGAATTACCAATTTTAGTCTCTTTCTTCTTTTTAGTATCAGTGCTATGTACCGCCTTATATATGATGTTTTTATTGTAACCAGTAGAGCGTGGAATATTTTTGTTAGTTCTATTTCTCCAATAAGATGATCTTTATCAAAGAAACTATAAGCTCCCATCATAATATTTTTTGCTACTGAAAATATGTGTGCAGGATGATGATGAGAATTAAAATTAAGATATCTGTTTGTAAGAGTGGATTTTCTATAAACTGATATGAACACACGGTTTAACCCAAAAACGATTTTATTTACATCATATAACTTTGAAAACATTAATATATTGTATCGTTTGTTTATACAGTACAAATATATTGGTATCCGGTAAGATATTTAAAAGCTAAAAAAAAAAGAAAAAGTAAATTTAGCATTCTTATTAAAAAGTCGTTATTAAATTTTAGTCTGTATAATCTTTTTTTTTTTTAAAGGTACAATGAAAGTTAAATTTTTCGTCCATTTTTTTTTTATCTGGTTAAAAATAAAAGTAGAAAAATTAGAGAGAACAAAAGACACACAAATTACTAATCCAGATAAGCTAAAAGAAAAATATTTTAGGTAATTAAAGATGGCAGAATTATGCTAAAAAAATAGAGACTTTGTAACTTAAATTTAAGAGAGAGTGTACAAGATTATCTTATATGCTGATAAAGGACAAAAGGATGCACAGAAGTTTCAAAAACTGGATCGAGTATAAAAAGAGGAGGACAACTTCAATCTGGGTCTTCTCTATACCTTCTAGTTATGTGTCTGAAAATTGGAGGTTTCTGTGAGCATAACCTGTGGCAGTAATATACTTTTGCACAGGTACGCCACTTGCTGTACCAAGATGTCATGCAAGCAATGGAAACGGGCCTTGTGAAGACCGCTTTTACAATGAAAGGGTCACTACAACCATGCCTTTTCTCCAGCTATAGAATGGAACAATAATGAAAGACAGCAGCAGGAGAGACCAATGGAAAGTCTTATGAGCTCAGGATCCCATAAACCTATACCAACGTATCGGTAAGTTAAGAGTAACTTTTCCCGATTGTGACTTAAAGTTTGCAAACAACTCTTAAAGAAAAATAAGCTTAAAATAATCCTGATAGAGACTTTAAATTTTATTCTTCAAGAGACTCTTGTTTACCTAAGAACTATAATTGTTGAACTGTTTTATTTTATTGATTCATATCTGGATTAGCGTGTGTGTCATCTTTCCAATTAATTAATTCATAATGTGTTTTTTTTTATTTTTATATTTTAATTTGTTAGAATAAAAATATTTATTTCTAATACCAACTATTCATTGTACATTATTAATGATTATTAATAAATTTATTAATGTTAATTATTAAGATTTGAAAATAAAATTTACCTTTGCCAACACTGTACCGAAACTCAATCATCTGGAGTTTCCAGATAATTTTGTCATAACTAAATAAATAAATGGGGTTTAACCAGTGGATTCCGATACAGAATCCTGGCTTACTTGATCCCATTATTTTAGTAGTTACATTAGTTAAAAGGATGTTGTGTGGCCAGGAAAAATAATTGAGTCCATTAAATCTTACTGAATTTTCTGACAAAACAAATATGATAGATAGGACATAATTTGGTCACACAGTACAGGAAGTTAACTTGTATGAAACCCCTAATAGAGCAGTGGATGTTACAATATATTACTACTAAATACAAAAGAATGTTTAAAAGAATCAATAATCAGAATTTTATGCATCAATATAATATGTAAATAGATGATGGAATGTCTTGAAGTTCTTACAAAAGACATTTTAATGTTTTTAAAAATAGAAGCTAATATTTAATTAATTTAAATTTATAGATATAATTTATAACATACTTATAATTATTCGATTAGGGGCTTGAAATGGTTAAGCTCTATTATTCTGAAGCTCTTGGTTACTAATCCTTTTTAGATTTATAAATTATATATCAAAAACTGTTAAAATTAATCCTAAACCTTGTCTCATCATCATCATTGTCAACCATGAAGATCTCTCTGAGTTCAATCCACCTTTTCCGATCTCTAGTCCCTCTTCTCCACATCATCCCCGCACATTTTTTTATTTCATCCATCTCACACATGGTCTCTTTCTGGATCTTTTACAATCTCATGGAATCCAGTTTTAAGAATTCAATTGTCCATCTATTATCAGATCTTCTAGCAATATGTCCAGCCCAACTCCACTTCAGTCTTTAATTCTTTTAACAATGTCAGAAACACCTGTTTGTTCTTTTACCCATATATATATATAATGAAATACTTTTAAGAACGTGGAAATATCTGGGGTTTTTTTTATTTTAGAAAAATGGCAGTCACATGATTCAGACAGTAATAATGATAATAGTAAACTGTAAACATTTTTTTACATCTAAAAGAGGAACCAAATAAGCAAATAAATCTCTGTTTATGTTTACGTTCTTAAAAATATTTCATCAATAACCTAAAGATATAAAATGTAAAGAGTAGAAGATAATTATTTAAAATGGTTAATTGACTTTTTCAGGATTTTATAAATAAATAAATATTATAAGTAAATAATTATAGACCTTTAATCCATACATAGCATAATAACAAAGGGTGTTTTATTATACTCAACTATTACCTATAATAATAATTAAATTTTTGTAACTCTTAAGATCTGCAAGTATTAATAAAATTTAAGCAAATAACTAATCTATAATGTCTTTATGGGTATGACTACAATATTAAATCCACAAAGGGCTTTGAACATTCCATCGTTGGTTTTTAAGTGAAACAAATGATTGAATTGTTGGAAGGGTGAAAATATTGAAGCCTGTCCATTAAAGTTTAAAGAATTGCTATCTTAATATAAGCTTAATGCTGAGGATGTTTATAGTATAATTAAAAAAGATGATAAAAAATGGATTGAAAAGTTAAAGGAAGAAATAAATAGTATGGTATATAGAATTTAAAATGTAAAGAATAGAAAGGGAGAGAAAAAAGAAAGAACGAAGGTAAATGGTGTTATAGAAATGAAAAAGAAATATGGTAAAGACATAATGTTTATAAAATTGGATAAAGGAGATAAATTAGTTATGAAATATAAAGATGATTATATAAAAAAGATGGAAGAAATGTTAAAAGAATTTTTTATAAAGATAAAGAATAATGATTCAGGGATGAATCATAAAAATATATATACAATGATTAAAGGTTTATATAATAAAGGAATAGTAAATAGAGGGAGATTAGAGAACTTAGTTAGTAAGGATTGTGAAGTGGCAAAGATATATGGGACACCAAAGATTTATAAAGAAGGTATATTATTAAGACCGGTAATTAATGGAAAAGGATCGTATTATGATAGAGTATCGAAATGGTTAGGAAGGATATTCAGAAAATATGTAAATAGAGAAAGTAAGACATTCATAAAGAATAATAAAGAATTGGTAAAAGAAATTAAGACAAAAGTAAAGGAATATAATAAATATAGATTGACAATGGTAAAGATGGATGTAGTATCCATGTATATGAATATTGAGGTAGAAAAAGCAATTAATTTGGCACTTAATAAATATAAAGAAGATAGGGAGAGGAAAATAGAAATACCTATAGAGATAGTAAAAAATTTAATGGAAATATGTCGTAAAGACATAACTTTTGAGTTTAATGGATGGTTTTACAAACAGAAAGGATTGTTAATATGAGGTGCATTGAGTGGGGTATTGAGTAAGATTTATATGCAGGATATGGGGATGAGAATGCACCAATATTAATTGAAGGATATATGGGTGATTTTTTGTTAATATTTAATAGAGATGAAAGACAAATTAAAAGATTTATAGATAAAATAAATAAAATAGATAAGAAGATACATTTTACAATAAAATGGAAGAAAGATAATAGATTTACATATTTGGATATAATGATAAAGAAGAAGTTTAATGAGAAAAGATGTGAAGTAAAAACAAAAATGTATAGAAAAATTAGTATTACAAATACAGTGAATTGGGGTTTTAATATGGATATAGAGCATAAGGTTAGTACTATAAGTTCTAAGGTATATAGAACAAAATATTGTGATGAAGGAGAGGAATATGATATGGAAATAAATAGAATAAAGGAAGATTTTAAGAAAAATGAATATCCAGTAACGGTTATAAAAAAGAATATAAAAAAGATAGAGGAGCTATATAAAAAAGAGGGAATGGAAGAGGGGGGGAAGAAAAAAAAGGAGGAATACATAGGAATAAAAATTAATGATAGTAGTATAGTAAGGGGGATAAATAATATTGTTAAAAAAATTAATAAAGAATTTTAAAATGATATTAAATTTAAAGTAGTGAATAAAAGGAAGAAGAATGTAATGGATATTTTAGATAATAAGTATATAAGTGGGGAAAAGAAATATATAAATGGGGTTTATGGGATAGAATGTAGAAAATGTAAGGATAAAAGATTACAAATAAATATGTTGGTGAGACAAAAAATTCAATATATACTAGGTTAAAACAACATAAATATGATAGAGGATTACAGATATATGCATTTTATGGAGACAGATCATAAACTAAAAAAGAGAATATTAGAATAAGTTATGCAAATAGTAGAAGGAATAGAAAAATAAGGGAGGCAATTTTAATAAAGAAGATAAATCAAAATATGAATAGAGAAGGGGATTTAAATACTATCTTAGTATAAAAATAAATATATAAAAAAGGTAAAAATAAAATATGAAAACTAATAAGAAATAAATTAAGTAAGTAGTTTGTATAATATATAATAGAGGGAGCTGTATATAAATATAAGAAAGGATGTAGGAGATATGATGGGGTAGAAAATGGTGGAGGAAAGAGAGTAAAAGTAGATAATAAGATAAGAAATAATATATATAAAATAATTTTATAAAAATTAAATAATTGAAAGAAGCAGGAATAAAATATGGATAAAAAGAAATTAAGGAATGGAATAAAAAAATAAAAAATTAGAATAGTATGTAGAAATAAGTGAAATGTAAATAAGGTTAAATATATAAATATAATAGGATAAGAAAGATTTCATAAATATTACATTGAATTTCTAAAATTATGGCAAAGGTAAAAGGTGAATAAATATAAATATGATAATAACTAAGAATTAAAATAAATAAGAAAAATAAAGAGTAAAATGGAGTTAAAAGTTATAGAATAGTAAGTTTTATGAATAAAGTGATATTAATAATTAAGTTGGTAAACTTGTAGCATTATAATATATATATATATATGAAATATGTTTGTATTGATATGTTTAAATTTTTGTAGCTCTGATGAAGACTGCTAGGAACAGTCAAAACTGTAAATAAATAAATATATTTTGCTTTAAAGTGTAAAAAGAGTGAGATGTTGTTATTATATGTTATATAAAAAAGCAAAAATAAATAAGGAAAGAGGAAGAGAAAGTACTGAAGATTATATTTCTAATTTATCTTAAAAGATTAATTTAAATAAATTTTATATCCGCTTGTGATACATTGCAAAAATTAAAAAAAAAAGACTTTTGAATTTATATGTTAGAAAGGATGTACTTGTCATAATATCCTATAAATAAATTATATGTTTAAAATGACTTTCTTTATTTAAAATAAAGTGGACTATAATATGTTTCTTTCTGAAGATTAGCATTATATTATTAGTGATTGGATGGAAAAAGCCATAATTTTTACCTAAAAATGACTGATTGAAATGTGTACATTTAGAAGAGGGAGAAAAATCTTGATATCTTAAAAAATGCTTACTTTTAATAAATGAAAATGTATATTCTTGCTTTTGAAGAAAATAAAGATAAAAGTTGATTTCTTCAGAATTAACATGTGAACAAATTTTGTGTTATAAAATATTTTGCAAATGCTTTCTGATGATGATATTAATATCAGGATATATATTTTGTTAGAAAAGTTAGAATTAATATGAAAAATAAATGTATGTAAAGGATATATTGTTAAATATAAAAATGAATACATAAATGTTTTCCCATTGAAATATTGATTATCTGGATAAATATTACTAAAATAGAGTGAATAATATATTTATCTTCTATAGATGAACAATATTTTGCCTGGATTTTTCAGGATTTTGATTTTGTAATTTATATGTTTATTGAATGTCGATGAGAGAGAGAGAGCAGTTTTTGTTCAAAACTTCTTTTATTGTATCTTAGCAATGGGGGAAGAAATGAAACTGCTGAAATTGCAAAGAAAATAAAAGACTTTTAGTAATGTTGAATTTTTCTTATTATTTTAGTTTATTAATATTTTAAATAATGTTTAATTAACATAATTATTATAAATATGTTCTTGGTTTAATATTAAGATAGTTTAGTTCTTCTTAATAAATAAAGAAAAATAGGTTTTATAAATTAATTTTTTTGACAGGTAATAAATGCTTATAGTGTATTTGGTTGGATGGTCAAGAAAAGAAGTGGATGGCCATTTATAATTCTAATAATTGTTAGAATTATAAATAAGATATTATTTGTTTAGATTGCATTTTTTGATTTTTTTTTTTAATTAATGCTTTATTGTTATTTGTCATATTGCTTAAATATTTAAAAAGTTAAATGAAACATTTATATGATTATTAGCTTATTATTAATTTTATAAAGGAAAAGTGAATGTAAGAATATGCTTTATAAAATATCTAAACGTATTTTAAGTATTTTTTCTCATAAATGCTTGAATATGCATATATTTTACAACATGATTGGGTTGTTAATATATTATTGATATGGATGGTATCTGTTGAGATACAGCAATATGAAAGTATTGATCTCTAAATTATATGTTATAATAAATGTACGATACTAATAAATATTTTATCAAAATCATTTGTGCCTAAAATACTTTGAACCATCTTGAAGTGAATGTTAGATCTTTCTTATTTTTAGAAAAGTAGTTTGGATATTATTTTGTGGAGCATAACTTGTATTTCTTTGTGATGTTAGCAGAATTATTCAGCATGTGAAAGATACAGGATGGTGGTCAGGAAAATAATGGTTAAATGAAATCCTAGGTGTTAGGGACATTTTTTTAAAAGATGTTATATGAGTTATAATGTCATACTTTGAGAACATACAGGTAACAAAGGACTTTATAGTACTTTTCCATGTACAGTTGCATTCTTTTACAGTCAATAAGATCTGAGATAGAAGCCATGACTTGAATTTAAGATGCCTGATAAAATTGGACCTTAAGCGCTGTATTCATGATGATGCTTTTTCTTACTCACTTGAGTTATTTTTATTATTATTATTATTATTCTATATCCCTCACTATAATCACTATCAATCGCCACTGGTATTATATCATAAATTATAGTTTTTTCTTTTAAGATGGATAGAATAATGGCTAAACTGATGGAAGTTGGAAATATTTGTGAATGCAAGATGAGATAAAAAAAATTCTCTCACAAATGATGGAGAGTTATTTACTGTTTGTTATAAATCTATAAGTGTGTTGCACATGGACAAAGAAGCTTTTAATTTAATTGAGTACTAAACTAAACGCTTTTAGGAGATATGTATTCCCATATTCATAGCTAGGTATGTAGTGAGAAAATATCTATACTGAATGTAATATGCAAATCCATGTAAATTTGAATGCATAAATTATAACGTCCATTTTCTCGATATGAAGAACTAAGCTTCTTTTCTATTAATTGCAGTGGGATCACTTGCTATGTAGCAAGCCTTTTTAATTTTACATTTTGCATCATTTCTTTCAGTACAAAAAAATACTCGATGATGGTTGAAAAACATGGGCAGAGGTTTTCTCATGTTCAGAGAATATTGAAGTGCTCTCTGCCTTGGATTTGGTTTTATTGTATAAGTATTTGTGCTGAGATAGTCTGGTTGCAATATTTGCCTTGGTTTCACCATAATAGGTGGCATGACAATTATTATGGGGGCAGGTGATTTTATATATGACATGAGGAGTCAATTTGGGTGTTAGTTTATCTTTAGTGGTATTGATTAGTGTATTAGTGGAGCGGGAGGAGGAGGTGAGTGAAAAGCAATTTCAAATTCATTGGAAAGTTTATTTGTTAGTACTTAGTTAATGAGTGGATGTATGAAATAAGGATGTGGGATTTGTTTATTTTCTGTTGTTGATGATTTATCTTATAGAAAAATTGATTGACTTTTTTGTTGATAACTGTCCATTTATGTGCTATATTGATGAGATCCTTATGTAGTGGGTTAAATTATCTCTCATGTCAGCTTCGTATTTGCATAAAGAGTGGTTCCTGAAGAGAAACAATACCAGGGCTGCCAATTTATGAGTTTGGGGTGCTTAGGAATCAGAATAGATTAGGCCTCTAACCTCCACAGGTTTTCCTATGATTTGATAATCCAGCTTATTTATGTGTCTACTAATGCTAATATCAAAGTATTTAACTTCCTGTTGTGTGTTTTCCCAAGCTATGGTGAGGTTAAGCTTGGTGAGGTTCTGCAGGCTGTTTTGTATATCGAATATAATATTTTCTGTTGCAGCAATATTTATATTCCTGTAAATATTTTTTTAAAATGTTAGAGATCATTAAGCGCAACTATAAATGCATATTTTGGTTGAAATGTAAGAGAGAGTGGTGAAAATGTGATATTTGAATACTATGATGGATGTGTATGAAAATAAATAAAATATAAAATTTGTCAAGCAATATAATTTGTTAATGTAGTTTAAATTTGCTATAAGAAGAATAAACAAGCGTTGGTGGCCTAGCAATTAACATAGCTGCCTTCCAAGCAGCCGGCCCGGGTTTGCTCCCTGGTCAATGCTTTGTCATATGTATATATAAAAAAAGCATGAACTTATAAAAATAGAAAAAAGTTAAGAGATTATATTTTAAATATTTTTTATAAGTAATTAATTTTGCGAAGGGAGGAAAAACTATATTTTTCTTTGTTTAAAATTTCTTGCATTAAAATACTAGAGCATATCAAAAGATTAAGATAAATGCTTTACTGAAATGCAAAGAAGTAAATAATTTTAAATATTATATTATATGCTAAGTTTAAGTAAGTGCGTTTTAAATTTATATCTATAGTTATAAATATTGCATAATTATAAATATATTTTTTAAATACTATGAAACATAGTATTAAATTTATAAACAATTCAAAAGACAAATTAGACCCAAAAACAACACTTCAGGTCATATATCAAATCGAGTGCCATCAGGCTGGTTGCAGGACCTCATATTATGGGGGGAAAAAACAACCATCACAAATAGAGCATCACAACACATGTATGTGTTTAGAAGAGCACTCAACAACAAAGAGATGTCATTGGCATTTTTAAACATGAAAAAAATCACTGAACACAGATTTGAACCCACCAACCCCAGAATAGTATGTGGAGAAAGAAACAATCATAGATGTAAAATTGAAGAGGCTTACTTTATGAATAACGACACTAATTCCATAAATAGGAAAGACACCTGTTTCACCATTTCAAAAAGATGGACAAATTAATCAAAACAAAAGAAAATGCCATGACCTATGACTAATGAACAGCAAACTAATTTGCATAAATTACAATACTCCTCCTCATTGCCATTGACTGCACTCAGCTATGAATACTTCAAAAGTGCTTAGTGTACATAAATAAAATTAAACTTCTCTAACAAGTGTGTTAGCACAGAATTATTAGTAGTATTAAATTTAGTAAATCATATTATTTATCGTCGTTATCTTATCATCATAGTGACAATAGAATGTTGTTGTTCTGTTGATAAAAATAGTATACTGGTATAATATTGTATGATTTTATTTTCCATATTAGATAGTTGGAATGAAGGCTATCTTATGTTCATTTAGTCATTATATTTTATTGTGTAAATATTTTAATTTTTAAATAATGTTTATCTTGCCTCAGGGTGACATTTGAGCATTCCATCATCAGATTTTCAATTGGATGGATGGTTGAAGAGTTGGAGTGTGGAGTGGATTGAAGCCTGTCCATTAAAGTTTGACGATTGGCTATTTTAATATATATCTGAGCACTTATTGCATATATGTGTAGAGATAATAATCTGGACCAACTGATGCTTTCTGGTTTACCATGAAATACCTATACTGGTAATTATTTATCTTTTTGGCATATGGGTGTTCAAGTGTATCAGTGTTATGAGATTGAGTGACGAGTGGTGAATCGTGTAAAAGTCTGTACTCTTATACCCTATATATGTTATCTTAGATTGTAAATATTTATAAGTTCTATAAATTTATTGTGTTATAAATATAATATTGTTAAATTATAATAAATTGTTAATGTTTTAAAATTAATATTGTCTTGAAAATTTGATTTGTCCAAGTGTATTGTTTTCTTTGATTCTTTATATCCACACACATGATCTAAAAAGATTAATGGTTTTAAATGATACTTGTTTGCACATGATTTTTGCAGAGAATATTTGAAATATTATTATTATACATGAGTAATTAAGAAAAGTATACTATCATCGTCATTCATATTATAGAAGACATAATTATTAGTGAGGGTGAAAATTGTCCAATATCAATTTTAAATATTAAGTATTGCAATAATATCAAAAAATATAATATATTCTATGAATGCCCATAAAATAAATAAAAGATTATACGATATTTTTTATAAGAATTTATGATTTTACTTATATTTTATAGGAGTGTATTTAATAGTCAAATAGATGTGCGATTTTAAGAGTCGTTAAAATATTTTAGTTGCTTGTTGCTGTTGTTTTGTGAGGGTGGATAAATATATGAAAAATCCCTCATTATATTTAACTACGTTATTACTTTCTCTATTATTATTATTATTATTATTATTATTATTATTATTATTATTATTATTATTATTATTATTATTATTATTATTATTATTATTATTATTATTATTATTATTATTATTATTATTATTATTATTATTATTATTATTATTATTATTATTATTATTATTATTATTATTATTATTATTATTATTATTATTATTATTATTATTATTATTATTATTATTATTATTATTATTATTATTATTATTATTATTATTATTATTATTATTATTATTATTATTATTATTATTATTATTATTATTATTATTATTATTATTATTATTATTATTATTATTATTATTATTATTATTATGTTTCAAAGAAAAGAACTTTATTGATAACCATAGAGTTACATTTGCTATAAGACACTTCGTATACATATATTTACATTGCTAGTGAGTAAACCAAGTTTAAGTTGGTATCTGTGATGTACAAAAAAAGGAACTTAACTTAGGAGGGAAAGATATTTAAACATTGTTAAGGGGGGTGAAAATACATATGTATACGTTACATTTATGAGTGCTGCTTGCTGTAATCATAGTTCTCCAAAGTCTTGGGTTATCATTGTTCAATTTGCAAAACTTCAACTTTGATGTATATTGCCATGCTGGGTTTAGTTTGCTTTCCAGTATTTGAGGTCTGATTTTGTTGTTACTGTCCTTTATATTAATATTATGCAATCAAAGACAACATTCTGTTTTTTTATTTGTAGATAATTGCCACATTTTTTTATATATATATATTGGTTGAGGGCATAGATTTTGGTTATTGGGAGCCATCTTAGAGGTTTGATTGTTGTGTTATCAGTGACCAGGTTGCTGCATAGATGTCTGGATGTGCAATTTTATTGTCTCTGGCTCGTAGTTTTGCCAGTTTGATATTGAAAGTTGATGGATGTCGCCTTGTGTTGTTACCTAGAGTGAATGTGCATCTAGTGCACCAGTATACATAAAGCATAAAAGTGGCTGCACGGACTGATGGAATAGAGCCTTTGCAATATGAATTAATGATTGTTTGAAGGGTTGTGTTAGATTGTCTATATGCTCCTATCATAATAACTCGAATTCTGTCTAGTGCCGGACAAAGATAGAATAGATGTTCCTGTGTTTCTTCAGCCCTGTGACACAGGGGACAAAAAGGATCAATGTTAGTGTATAGTCTCTGATATCTCAGAAAATATGTCGTGGGCAGTGCTTGTAGGTTTAGTCTCAGCAAAAAATCAAAATACTTTGGCTCCAGTGACCATTTTTTAAACTTACGGAGTAATTGTAGATTATTGATTTTCAGCATTGTCAGATTGGTGTCATGGCTTGGATTTGGATGGATTAATGAATAAATTTGCCAGTATGAATGCTTGTATATTGTCTGAAGAGATATCTGTGGAGCTGTGGTTTTTATATGATTGATCATTGATGCTAGTTGGTCATAGGCAGGGGGTGGTCTATCTGTTGGTGTTATTTGAAGTAGGCATTCAAGCATTGGAAAGTGTTTGACTGTGGATGTTATTAGGTTTGTGGCCTTCTGTAGATGGAAGATATAAATATTATGAAGTCCTAGTCCATTGTGAATAGGTGGTCTGGTAAGTTGTTTTGCAGATATTGACACAGTCTTCCTCTGCCACAAGAGCTTATTACAGAGAGAAGAGATTTTGTTAATAAAACCTTTAGAAAATGTGATAATGGGTGAGTAATAGGTGATTTTTGTTATGGCTAGCTGGTTAAATAGCTGGATCTTGGAGTATATTGAAAGATATGCTTTTGAGAGAGAAGTAGTAATTCGCTCTGTTTCTTCTTTGAGTTTGTTCTGGATCTTGACCCTCATTGCACTTGCACTCATATAAAAGGGAAATCTCAAGAAAGCAGATGGCTTTCCCCCATACATGCCCATGTACTGCTTTGCATTATAAAGAGACCAAACTGCCGTCTTATTTAGATTGACCCTGAGTTTGTGTGTAGCTGCAAATTCTTGTAGTATTGTATGCAAGGCTGGTAGGTGTTTTTTAGATGGGAGGAAGACAGTTATATCATCCATATAAGCGATACATGTTACCTGCTGAGATGTGTTTGGTATTTGGATGCCAATGAATGTTTGCTGGATTTTTATTAATAGAGGGTTGATGTAAAAGGTGAAAAGTAAAGCACTCAGGGGGGATCCTTGTGAGATTGATTGTGTTGGAGTAAAAGATTCAGAATTTTTGCCACTGAGTGTAATATGTATATCCCGATTTAACAACAAGTTGGTTATAACATATAAAATAGTGCGAGGTATTGCAGTGGCAGCCAACATTTTAATTAATATCTCGATTGCCACAGAATCAAAAGCTGATTCAATGTCTATTTGAACTGCAACTGGGCTGTATTTTTTCCGGCCTCGCACCGATCCCAATATAGCTTTGAAAAGAAGTGCTGCCTGTCCTGTAGATGATTGCTTTCTTGCAAACTGATATGGTGAAATCAATGGGAGCAGATATGATTCAATCCTGTCTTTAATGACTTTCTCAATGATCTTGATGGCTATTGGGCACATGGAGATAGGCCTAATATTATTAAGGGTGGTTATTGAAGCTGGTTTCTTATTAAATGGTACTATTGCAATTGGATAAAGATTTTCAATGTTGTATATTTTTTGTGAGAGATAGTTTGCAAGATTACATAATACTTGATTAGTTGTATGGCTAAGGTGTTCGTACACAAATTTTGGTATGCCATGAGTGCCTGGATGTCAGGCATTGGGCAGAGTGGCAAGCTTCAAAGCAAATTCATTAATGGTAAATGGTATATTTGTTTCAGGTGATCCAAAATAATCGGGGGGTGGGTTGAAGAGTTGATGTGTCTGAAGATTCTGTTTGAAATGCTTATAAATAGGTTCAATCATGTTATGTGCTGCATGTATAGTTGTTCCAATTTGAAGTGCCATAGGTATTATTATTATTATTATTATTATTATTATTATTATTATTATTATTATTATTATTATTATTATTATTATTATTATTATTATTATTATTATTATTATTATTATTATTATTATTATTATTATTATTATTATTATTATTATTATTATTATTATTATTATTATTATTATTATTATTATTATTATTATTATTATTATTATTATTATTATTATTATTATTATTAAGTTTCATTTAAAATTGACAAGTAAGAATAGAAGAAGATCTCTTTGGGTGACAGATGCGCTGGTATGTAAAATTAATCAGAGAAATGTGTTAAAATCTTTGGATGGCTCATCAGATGTTTTAAAAAAACTTAATGTTGAAATTAAGTCTGATATTAGAAAGTTGAAGTTTAGATATTATCAAGAATTTCTTAATGATAAAAATGTTTCTTTGAAATGGAGAACAATAAATTCTTTGATTAAAAAATCTTCTCCTGATCGTATTAAATGTATTAAATATAATGAAAGTTTAATTGAGTTACAGAATAATGAAAAATATTTAGCTGATCGGTTTAATGAGTATTTTGTAAATTTATCGATGCGTGATGTGCCTGAGCAGATTTTGTCTTCTTATTCAAGTTTGAATTCTTTTTTATATTCTGATGTTTCTGAATCTCAGTTGTCTGTAGCAATTGATAGTTTAAAAAATGTCACTTCTTTTGGACTAGATGGTATAACACCTAAGATGCTTAAAGAAAATAAGGTTGCATTTTTGCCTATTTTAGTTCATTTATTTAATTTATCTTTGCAGTCTGGATCATTTCCAGAATGTCTAAAAGTTAATGTTATTACTCCTGTTTATAAAAAGGGTAATTCTACTCTTATGGTCAATTATAGGCCAATTGCTATTATTTCTGTTTTTTCTAAATTATTGGAAATGATTGTTAGGGATCAAATGTTGTCATTTCTGTTTAAAAATAAAATTTTATCTGATTATCAATATGGTTTTCTTCCTGGAAGAAGTACATTAGATGCTTTAAAACATCATGTTCAGTATTTAACATCTTCATTGGATCAGGAACTTAAAACATTGGCTATTTATCTTGATTTATCTAAAGCATTTGATTCTGTTAATCATAATATTTTGATTAAGCGTTGCTACTTGTATGGTTTTCGTGGATCTATTGGTAGTTGGTTGGAGAGTTATTTAAATGATAGGAAACAGTTTACTAATATTTATGGTACTATCAGTGATGTTGTCTTGATTAATTCTGGAGTTCCGCAAGGTTCAGTACTTGGTCCTCTATTGTTTTTAATTTATATTAATGATTTATTTTCATTGAAGTTACATTCTAAGATTTTTGGTTTTGCTGATGATATTGCTTTATCTTGCAATGCTGTTTCTTATAATCTTCTTGAAAAATTAGTGAATGAGGATTTGGACTCAATTGGTAAATGGTTGGCATATAATTCATTGTTGGTCAGTTTAGATAAAACAAAAGCTATTCTTTTTTCTTACAAGCGTACTTTTTTTTTTTTTCTCTTAAGATTAAAATTTGCTGTAAGTATATTTTGCATTATAATAGTATATGTACTTGTGAGAATATTCCTTTGGTAGATAATTATTGTTATTTGGGAATATATATTGACTCCAGATTGTCCTGGACAAATCACATTACCTATCTTTGTCAACGGTTACGTAATTTAAACTATATGTTTTATTATTTAGTTAAATTTCTTCCTAGGTCTGCTCTCATTTTTATTTACATTGCCTGTTATCAGAGTATTTTATCTTACAATATCATTATTTGGGGTAATGCTTCTCCACATATTTTATCTTCTTTGCGTGTTTTGCAAAATTATACTTTGCGCATTATTTTTGGTAGATCTCGTTCCTCTTCTGTTCGAGATATTTATATTGCATTTGTTTTATTTGATGTAAATCACTTATATCAATATAGTTATTTTTGATATTTTTTGTGCTAAACCTTTTCTGAATTCTAGAGTTTATGTTCTAAATACTCGTCTTTCTAATAAATTTCAATTACCTTTACCAAAATTTTTTAAGGAATCTAGTAGAAGACAATATGTTTATTCTGGGTCAAAGTTGTTTAATAAATTTGTATATGAATGTTCAATTGATCTGAATAATATTTCTTATATATCATTCAAAAAATATTTGTGTCAATGGTTGTGTAGTATGTATTAATTTTGGCATTTATTTTATTTATTTAATTAATTTTATTTATTTCCTAAACTGTTCTTTTGAGTTTTTGATTGTATTTTTATTTAATTTATTTTTACATGTAAATTCCACACACAAGATTTTTCTTGTTTGGAGTTTTTAAATATTTGTAATGTACTTTGTTTTATTTCATAGAATAAATTGAATTGAAATTGTAAAAAATATTATTATTATTATTATTATTATTATTATTATTATTATTATTATTATTATTATTATTATTATTATTATTATTATTATTATTATTATTATTATTATTATTATTATTATTATTATTATTATTATTATTATTATTATTATTATTATTATTATTATTATTATTATTATTATTATTATTATTATTATTATTATTATTATTATTATTATTATTATTATTATTATTATTATTATTATTATTATTATTATTATTATTATTATTATTATTATTATTATTATTTTTATATTTTTTATATTATTATTATTATTATTATTATTATTATTATTATTATTTATTATTATTATTATTATTATTATTATTATTATTATTATTATTATTATTATTATTATTATTATTATTATTATTATTATTATTATTATTATTATTATTATTATTATTATTATTATTATTATTATTATTATTATTATTATTATTATTATTATTATTAGAAATGAACCTAATTTTTTAAAATAATTATAGAGTTGTATAAAAGGATGATGAATAAGAATTATCAATTAATGTTGCATTTAAAATATTATTTTATTAAAGGAATAGCAAATGATTTATTATTTTTCCATAATAACTAACGTGGGCTTTTAACTTAATGTTCCATCATCAGATTTTCAATGAAATGGACGGCTGAAGAGTTGTGGATTGGAATAGTTTGAAGCCTGTTCATTAAAGTATGAAGATTGGCTATCTTAATATACAGCTGAGCACTGATTTATATATGTGTGGAGATAATAATCTGGACCAACAGATGATTGCTGGTCTAGCATGAAATACATATATTGGTGATTATTTATCTTTTCAACATGTGTGTGATCAGGTGGGTCAGCAATAGGAAATGGCATAAAGAGTTGAGGGTCATGTGAAAATCTGAGTTTGAATCTTTTATATATTAAATTTGATAAATTGTAAGTTAGGATTATTCTGTGTGTGTTTAAAGACATGAGAATACTATGAGGTTATTTTTGTTATATCAATTGTATAGGTGAAATATTCTTATGCCAGTGGGAATGTATCTTTTGGGGTATATCCTCAATGTTAAACCATTGTACCTTGCTGGATGTCTCATGTTAAGAGTTTTTCATAATTTTGTATGAGTAGTTTTAAATTGAACCATATTTGTTAATTGTAATTAATGAGCTAGTTGTAGTTTAAATTATTAGTAAAATAGATGAACTGAGAATTTAATTTGAACCTTAATTATTTGTTATTGTTATAATTATTATTATATTTTAACTTGGTTAATTTATTATACTTAGATATTATGAAATATTAATTTTATTAGATATTATATGTTAATAGCTCATGGTAGTACTTCAAGGGTTGAGGTATGTCTTTACAATTCTATAGTTGTTTTGCGATTTTAATTAAAATCTGTTCATTCAATAGATGTATTATGGGTGATAAGACATATTGTTGCTGTTATTATTATTATTGTTGTTGTTGTTATATGTATGGTAACATTACCAAAAAGTAAGTACATTTTTGATATTAAAAACAAAATAATCCTTTTGAAATTCTATACTACACACTTCCAATGCATAAGCTTGTGGTTAAGACCTATAGAGGTCCCTATCTTTGCATTTTCAACTGCACATGCTTTAGGTTTACTTACGTAATCAATGTACGTTAAATAAATTTATAATTACAACTTTAAATTATTGTAATAGATTTCTAACTATAAGATCTTTCCATTGACTCGTTGTAAATCGAAAGATTTTGCGAGTACTAATGTATAATAGGAATAGTGGATTTAATGGGGTTTCCCTTCTTTTCTTCCAATGCGTAAGCTTGTGGTTAAGACCTCTAGAGGTCTCTACCTTCGCATTTTCAACCGCACATGCTTTAGGTTTATTGCCTTAATAAATATTACTTACGTAATCAATGTACGTTAAATAAATTTATAATCTACAGTCTGAGTCCATGCAAAAATGAAGTTTTGGCTATTCTGAAATCATAGTCATCATTTCTTTATTTCTCTGTCTCCCATCCACCTGATTCTTTTTCCTGATTAATGCTCTTAGTCTCATTAAACTATATCTTTGAATTTCAAAAAGTTGAACATCTTTAAAAAAATTTTGATTATGGAACTAGTAGTGCTCAAACTGCTTCCCTGTTTCAAGGCTATTTTGCTGTCTAAGGTTTTAAATTTTTTGTCAACCACAGAGGCAAATGTGTATATATATAATATTGCGTAGATTAACCACTTGAGGGCAAATTACAAATATATAAATCAGACAATAGAATACTACATTCAAGTAATAACACTTACAAATTTTAATGATGTATTTGGATATTTAAATTTACATCTTAACAAATATCTTGCACCTTACTATTTTGTCCTCTCATTTAAATACTTTGTTTAGACAAGGGTGCGTTTCTGCGAAACTTTACTTATAGAGTCAAAGGTTTATACTCATTCCAACAACATTGGATAATTAATTTATTTAGGTCTTTATTTTCTTGTGATTTTATCAAAAAATATACTATCACCATTTTCAAACATTATCAACTTATTGCAGAATGGAGGTCTTTCCAAGTTTAATCCAGTTTTTCTTCTCTCTGCGCTCTTCTCAACATATCATACCAAAATATTTTCTTATTTCATCCATCCATCTCACACTTGGTCCCTTTCTATGTTTTTTTTTTTTTACAAACTCTTGGAATCCTGTTTAAGACTTCAACTGACCATCTATTATTCCCTCTTTTAGGAATATATCCAGCCCAGTTCCATTTTTAGTTTTTAAATTATCACTAGAACCTTTTTCTCACTCAGGTATTTTGTTTTCAGACACTTCTTTTTACTTCCAACATACATCTTTTCATGCTTAGTTAAGTAACGTGAAGTCTCTGAATTAGTCTTCTGTTAAATGTCCAAGTCTCATATCCATAAGTAAGGACTTACATATAGGCACACTGTATTTTGTGTGTGTGAGAGTGCTATATGCAAACATATTCTAGAATTTTAAATATTTAAAAATAAATTTTTTAGTGTATAAATCATCATCATTTTTTAACTATAGATCTTGCTATCAGCATATCACTTTACATAGTTCGCAAAATTAAGCAAATTGCCAAGATTATTTTTAAAGAACCAATGAAGGTAGTAAGAGATAAGGTGTGGCTCTAGGCATTGAACTTAACTCATTTGATATGAGTCAACGAAAGAAAAGGCAAAGCTTTTGTTCTTTGTCCCAGGCAAATAATCAGATTGGCTTGATTACAATGTACACACACACACACAAAGAAACTAAGCATGCCGGCGGTCAAAAAAAAAATAGAAAAACTGTTTACGCATTTAAAAAGAAAAGGTTATTAAAAATCCATTTAATAAGACAATTATCTATATAATCACCTGTCATCAATTATTTATTAAGGTGCTAATTTACTTTCTCTTTAATCAATAAATATCATCAGATATTTTAAATATTTTGTTTTACATCATTAAAAGAAAAGAAAAACGCTAACTAATTAAGCACACGCTCTCACACAACTCGACGTTGTTTTTGATAAACGATAACAAAAATTAGACTGCACGCTCCCACACAACTCGACGTTGTTTTTGATGACCGATAACAACAATTAGATCATGCGTTTATATACAAATGTATTTATTACTAACGTTCATTGAAGAAACTGCTAGAGAAAAGAAAAAGCATAATGTTGGTAATGAATGGTTTTACTGCTCGGAAATTCATAAGTTTGAATGTAAGAAATATCGAAACTGGAATCAATCCGATGATGGTGCTTTACCACTGCAAAACACAATCGAATGGTTTATTGTCAGAGAGTTCTTGAGAAGGTTGGGCGCACCGGAAGTTCTAAACTGGAATCGATTTGAGGATCTTTCGCACCACTGTACTAAAGCGCGCAGGGTGTTAATAATAGTTCATTACTTACTACTGAAATTAGGTAGGATGTAAAGTGATAGGATAAATGATTATTTTAAATCACATTGAATAAAAAGTTTTTGGAGTAAAACATTTTCACGGCATGACTAACACACACACATATATAATCATTTTAATATTTAAATACTAGAATGTTGTCTAAACTGAACATAAAGTGATTAAAAGAGATTTGAATTCAGACTTTCAAACTCCTTGTAGATATCCACTCCATCTTATACAGTCGATACACATGACCACATACCATTTGAAAAAAAAATAAATGATCTCTGCAATGTACGTGTTTCGTGCTGAACGAGCACTCATCAGTTAATTCAGATCATCATTTCCCACATATATATTTAGTGCTCAATTTATATTAAAATAGCAAATCTTTAAATCTTAATGGACAGGCTTCAATTTTCTCCACCCGGTAACTCTTCAGCTATCCATATCATTGAAAATCTGATGATGGAATGCTTAAAGCACTTTTGATGCCAATCTTATTGTCATACCCATGCTGACTTTAAGTCACTCTGACACTTCACGTATAGATCCTTAATATGTTCATTTAAATACAAAGAAGAGATGGAGAATGGAGAAGATTGAAGTCTGTCCATTAAGACTTGAAGATTTGCTATCCTATTATAAACTGAATACTGATTATATATGTGTGGGGAGAATGATGATCTGGACCAACTGATGAGTGTTGGTTCAGCACAAAATATGTATCTTTTTCACATGTATGTGGTCATGTGTATAGGTTATATAAGATGAAGTGAATAGGAAGCTTGAAAAAGCTTGAAAGTCTGACTTCTAATAATCATTTAAGTAATAGTGAAAAATACGACACGTGAGTGTATGCATATATATATATCTCATCTGCCTAAGCCGAGTATTTTATTTTACCAGGATAAAAACTTGTGCTCTGAATTATCTTTCTCTGTACGAATTCTCGTTCTGAGCTGAAATTTTAAAAATCATAAATTTGCGACGCTAAGATATATAATATAATAAATTTTACAAAGAGACACTATAAGTGATTTTCATTATTAATTAATATTAAAACTTTATTTTAGAAACCACTTGCTTTTTAATATATATTCACATAACAGACATGCATATAGATATAAATTTGTTGCGTAATTGTAAACTTGTGCAAAAATTTGCTAAATTAATAATTTTGACGCTTTTTGATATATTTGACCAATTAATTAAAATTGTTTTGAATTAATAAATTATTATAGTAATGACAAAATATATGCACTATAAAAGCAGCATATTTAAGGTGTTTGATGACTGAAACACTCCCTCATATATCATCATTGTTTTCAGCCATTATCAAATTACTGTAGGATGAAGTTCAATCCATCTTCTCCCATCTCTAGCCTCTCTTTTCAACATCACTCCCGCACACGTCCTTATTTCATCCATCAACCTCACATCTGGTATGTTTCTAGGTCTTTTACATTCTCTTGGAATTCAGTTTTTGATTCTAGGTGTCCATCCATTATCATCTCTTCTAGCAATATGGTCAACCCAACTCCACTTCAGTCTCTTAATTCTTTCAATGATGTCAGTAACACCTGTTTGTTCTCTTACCCATGTACTTTGTTTTCAATCTCTTCTTGTTACCTCCTAAATATGCATCTCATATTTCTTTGAGTGATCTGAAGTATCTGTATTGTTCTTCCAATAAATGTCCAAGTCTGAGATCCGTTAGTAAAAACTGCTAAAACACATTTATTAAAAAAACCTTCTTTGGCAAGCCCATAGGCATATTTCCTTTTAATATTAAATTATTTTCATCAAAAGTACTCCAATTAAGTTTAATTCTATGATTAAATTCATCCATTATGTTTCCATCTGTAGAAATAATTTAATCAAGGTATTTGTAGTTGTTAACTACGTCTAACTCATCATTATTAATCTTTATTTTCTTATTTTGAAAAAAAAAAACCAATGAACATTACTTTAGTCTTTTTAACGTTTACTTTTATTCCTAGGTTTTTTTTACTTCATCTGATAACTCTTGCAATATTATCTGAAGCTCTGAAGCATTATTTGCAAAAACAATTACATCATCTGCAAACCCTAGATATCTTAAATAATCTCCATTTAGTTTTATTTCTTTCGTTTCACTTTTTAATCCACAAAATACTTCTTGCAAAACTACTGTAAAAAAGATTTGAGATATGGAATCACCTGTCTTATATTTTCAGTATTAATCTAATCATTGATGTTGCATTTTTATAAATATTCTTCACAATATGACAATATCCTGGATCTATATCTTGATGATCCAATGCTTTAATCAGGGAAGAAATGCTTATAGAATCAAATGTCTTTCCATAATCTATAAATCTAAGGCATAGTGTCAACTCATGTTTATTGGTCCTTTCTATAACTTCTTTTAATACTTGGATATGATCCACTGTACTAAAATCATTTTCAAATTTAACTTGTTCTTTTGGTTGGTTGAAATTCCAAAGTATGTTGTAGATGAGTTGTAATTGTCTTGGTAAAAATTTTGTATAAAACTGATAAAATAATTATTGGTTTGTAATTTTTAATATCTTCTTTATCACATTTTTTAAATATTAATACTGTATTTATTCAATCATCTGTTCTTTATCATTTAGATATTTGGTATATAACTTTGCCAAAGAATACTCTATTTCTTCACCTGCTTCTTTTAAGATATCAAGTATAATTCCATCATTACCTGGAGCTTTTTCCTCCTTCACAAATTTAATTCCATGTCTTGCTCATTTAAAATCCTGGGCAATTCAGAAGATATAATAGTTGTTGGAAGTATTTTTTCTACTTCTCTATTACTATATATTTCTTGATAAAACTCTCATACACATTTCATGATGTCATCTCTCTTTTTAGTAAGAGGTCTTTTTTTTTTTTTTTTGCAGAAATAAGTTTCCTACCAATACCAAAATGTTGTTTTATATTCTTGAGACTTTTATTCCCTTTTATAGCTTTTCTTGCTAGTTCACAATTATACTTTCATATATCATTATCAACTCTTTTTCATATCATTTTACAAAACTTTAGATATTCAATCTTTCTTAAAGCATTCTTTTTTTTTTTCAAAAATGCTCTAGTCTCAGTAGAAATTTTACTGGTCAATTGTTGCTTTTTTTTACCAGCTATTTCGATTGCAGTTTTTAAAAGTGTATCAGTTATTTTTCTATTAATTTTATTCAAATCTGAATCATGTTCAAAATCTGTTAATATATGAAAACAATTTGTAAGTTAATTTAAATTCATGGGAATGTTTCTGAAGATTAGGAATATCAATTGTGACTTATTTTTCTTAACAATTTTTGTCTTTCTAGTTTTACATTAACATTTGTCTTTCATCTTACTAACAGATGATCATTTCCTGTGTTGAATTTTATTAAGAATATTACAATCTTGAAATACATATTTTCTGTTAATCAAAATATAACCCAATTCTGCTCTACCTTCATTTGGATACTTCCATATCCATTTCCATTTAACATTTTTCTCAAAAAAAGAATTTGTAATATAAAGTTTTTCTTTTTCTCCAAACTCCACAAGTCTATGTCCTCTCATTTCTATTACTGTATCCAAAATTACCTATAGCACTTCCATCTTTCAATTGTTTACCAATTCTAGCATTAAAGTTTCCCATAACAATTTTAATATATAGTTTATCCTGATCAAAAGCCTTTTGTACATTCATAAAAAATCTATTACTTCATCACTATGAGAACTTGTTGGGGCATAAACCTGAATTATCTGCATTTGGTATCTGCTATTAAGTTGAATAACTAATCTTGCCACTCTGTCTGATACACCATCAATTTCCACAATATTGTTCTTTCACTTTTTATTTATAATGAACCTACTCCACTTGTACTTCCAATATTTGTGCCTTTGTAGTAGAGTACATATCCACTTTTTAAATCAATTGTCTCTTCACCTTTTCTTCTAACTTCACAAAGTCCAATTATGTCCCTTTTAATATGAGACAATTCTTCCAATCTTCCTTCACTTGAAAAAAACCTGCAGTTGTAAGTACCTAAATAAAAGGTCATCATCAAATGGCAACCTGGGTCAGAAATCAGGGATTCTTAGCACTCTTCATATTTAGCAACCAATCATTTCCTTGGCTGGTGACTTTACAGCCTCCTGAAAATAAGATCTATGATTTCTGTCTGTTATGATCGTAAATATCTATTAGAAACAAAAATTCACTCACACACACATTCATTCTGCCTTCAGGAAGACTTAACTGATATTTCTGTTAAGAGCTACTGAGAAAAAAGACTGTGTTGTTTCTTGATCTTAAACTCAGAGGTAAAAAGCCAATCTACTCACAACACTGGATAATGTGTGTTGGTGAGAAGCTCATCCATGTTAGTATACTAAATGAATAATCAGACAGTAATAATAGCTACAAGACAAGAACTTATGGAATGACTATTAGGAATTTGCCCTGCATGGTTCCTTTAAGGCCTCCAAGAGAAATAAAAATGTCTCCTTTTAGTTAACATCAAAACTCTTTCTTGCAATCCTTTTCATATATATTATCTCATCTCTTTCGGATACATTTAAAAAAACTTATTTTTCAGCTAAGACCATTACAACATTTTTCTACAGTAGCAAATACATCTTCATATTTTGCAGAATTCTGAAAGAGTGTGATTAATATCTGTTGAACACTATTTATTTTTATCTGCCATTGCCTTATACATTTTAGCATTGTGATAGAAAGGTTAAAGTTTTAAGATCAAACTCAGTTTGATATTTTTAGTCCTTAAAATGTCACGTGAACTTCCTGCTACAAATCATTCAATTCAATTTTCCAGTTTTTAATATATAATTTAAAAACTGGAAAATTATTATTTTTGAAATCAAATTACAATGACTTAAGACTCTATATGGTTTGAAACAATGGAAGAATGAAGCTTAGGGTTCTGGGATTGAACCCAGTCCTGCCACTTTTGGCATTCAAACTTTTATGACCTCCTAATCAATAAAGCCATGAAATTATATTTGATATATGTATATTCAGATTAAGATTATTACTGGTTAAAAAAATAAAAATAGAATGAATATAAATTATAGTCAAACATACTCCATCTTATACAACCGATCCCCATGACTTCATACATGCAAAAAAGATAAATGATCTCCAATATATGCATTTCATGCGAAACCAGCATTTATCAGTTGGTCCAGATCATCATATCCCACACACACATATATATAATCAGTGTGCGGCTTATATTAAGACAACTGATGAGTGTTAGTGCAGCACGAAATCATATACTGGAGATCCTTTATTTTTTTCGCATATATTTGGTCTTGTGTATGGGCGGTATAAGATGGAATGGATAACTGAAGGGACCTTGAAAGTCTGGATTGAAATCCCCTCTAATTACATCTAGCTTAAGTATATATATATACTATAATTGTATTTAAATAATCAAACGCACTATAACAACTATCACTAAACACATTATTCCGTATTATTATGATTTTTTCAGATAATAAATTATTATTGAAAAATAGAGAAAATAAGCAAGATATAAATACAATAAAATCAATGTTCAAATTTCTACTTTTATATAAAAAATTGTTAACGATTTTTTTTTTTTTTTTTTGAAACTTAATATTTATGAATTTTTCAATTATATAAGAAAAATCGAATTTTTTTGCACGATTGCTTCAATTTAGATAAAATGGTTAAATTATTTAACCCGTTTTCAAATAATGTTAAAAATAACTAATTTTTTTTTAATCAGTTTTAATTTCAAGGTGTTTTTTTTCTTCTCCGTGTAACTACAGACACAAAGTCAAACGTTGTTAGCCGAAAGGTCATCACACCCGCCTTGCAAGCAAGTAGTTGGTTGAAGATGGGTGTGCGTTCACGTCCCGGCCGATGCTATGACATATGAAAAAAAAACTACAGACACAAAACACTTGCAAACGTTATATAACTCAGTGAAAACTATATTTATTTCTTCTTTGGAGACATATAAATAATAACTAATCACGATTAGCTAGCTGCTCATGAGGTCATATAATATTGAAGTATTAGAAGCCATTGACTGAACTTCAATTTAGGAATCTTTAGTTGCTATGACTGTCACTCTACAGTATGACTACAATATCCAATCAAACAAGGGCTTTGGATATTCCATCATCGATTTTTCAATAAAATGGATGGTTGAATAGTTGGAAAAATGAAAAAATTGAAGCCTGTCCATTAAAGTTTGATGAATTGCTATCTTAATATAAACTGAGCACTAATTGTATATCATCATCATCATCAACCATTATCAGTCCACTGCAGGATGAAGGTCTCTCCAAGTTTAATCCATCTTCTCCGATCTTTAGCTTCTCTTCTCCACATCACCCCTGCACACTTTCTTATTTCATCCATCCACCTCACATGCGGTCTCTTTCTGGGTCTTTTACAATCTCTTGGAATCCAGTTTAAGATTTCAATTGTCCATCTATTATCATCTCTTCATATGTGTGGGTATTATGATCAGGTTCAACTGATGAGTGCTGGTTCTGCACAAAATGCTTGGGGATCATATATCTTTTTAACATGTGTATAGATTACTTGAGTTGGAGAATAAACACAGACTGAAAAATCCTAAGTTCATATAGGGGAGTTGCTACCATCACTTTGTTCTTTAGAAACGGTTTGAAAAAATTAATCAAACCTAGAAAAGCTTGAAGTTGTTTGACATTTATTGGGCTTGGAACATCTTTGACTGCCTAATTTTATCAGTTAACAGACTTTTCCCTTTTTCCGAAATAAGATGGCCTAAAAACTCTAATTCTTCAGTTTCCCAAACGCATTTTTCAACATTTAATTTTACTCCTGCATTATTTAGTTTCTCGCACACTCTTCGAATTTTACTTCTTAATTTCTCCGATGATGTCGCAGTAATCAAAATGTCGTCATAATATGGCGTCACTCCTTCCAAGCCTTGTAACATTGAATTTATTTTTGCTTGAAATATGTTTGGAGCTGATGTAATTCCAAAAGGGAGACGATTACATTTGAATAATCCAAAAGGGGTCGTAATTGCTAATAACCGAGCTGTATCATCCGTAACTTTTAGTTGGTGATATGCCGAATTTAAATCCAATTTCACAAATTTTTTTGCTTTAGCTAGATTACTGAGAATCTCACGTACATTCGGCACCAGGTAAGCTCCTTTATTAAGATATTTATTTACTGTTGTTCTATAATCTCCACACAGCCTAATTTTTCCATCTGGTTTTGTTAACACAACAATTGGCGTGGCCCAATCTGCCTCCTCGATTGGAGATAACACGTCTTTTTTAACTAACGCTTCTATTTTTTCCTCTACTATCTGCCTTTGGGCAAACGGTATTTTTCTCGGTTTACAAATAACCGGTTTAGCATTTTCATTTAAGTGCAAGTCAATAGGCTTTGACTTTATCAAACCTAAATCTTCGGTAAATAAATTCGGATATAACTCTATCATTTCTTTTTCAACCGAGACCTTTTTAATTATATTAATTTTAATACCTAAGTCTTTAAACCAGTTTCTTCCTATTAATGGATTAATATATTTATCTACTATATATATAGGTAATTTGTAGTTTTTATTTTTAAAACCAACTATTACTTCAGATTTCCCAATTAACTTGATCGGGTTTCCGTTTACATCTCTAATGTTAATGTTAGCTTTCTGTATTTTAATCTGAGGGCTCTCTGTGGATATTTCCTTCCACTTTTTCATGGATATTAAAGAAATTCCAGACCCACTATCTATTTCCATTTGTACTCTTTTGTTACTTAACTTAATCTCTAGCATTAATTGATCCTGCTCATTTTTTAAGATATTTCTTTTAATTACTGTTTTCCACTGTTTCTGATCTTTACCATAATCAGGTTTTCGTTTAGGTTTTTTACACACTGCTGCTAAATGACCTTTGCCTCCACAGTTATAACATTTTTCGTTCCTCCATTTGCAGCTTTTAGACAAATGACCTACTTTTCCGCAACAAAAACATTTTATTTCGAAACTTTTCCCTTCTTTAGTACAATCCTTATACTTTCTCTCTATTTTAAAAATATTATTCCTAGAGTTTTCCTCCATTCTATTTGAAAAAGCTAAAGCTTGTTCTACCACGGATTCGTATACTATTCCCTTTTGAATAGCACTTTCATATGTTATCTGAGTTTCAATTAATAACGATTGACGCAATTTATCGTCCTTCATTCCCCATAATAACTGATCAATAAGAATTTGTTCCACAAAGTCGCCATATTCGCAATTCTTTGCTAATTGGCGTAGAACAATATCATATTCTTTAATCGATTCCAGTTTATCTTGTTTGCGGTTCCTCAATTTTAACCTAGCTAAATACTTCGATGGTCTTGGGCTAAAATAATCTGTTAGTCTTTGAACCAACTCATCGTAGTTACTACTATCTGTAACTTGACCATTATACAATTTGCTTACTATTTCAATAACCTTTCTACCTGACAAACATAATAACGCTGCTACTTTCCTGTCATTTTCAATAATATTATTTAACTTAAAATAATTTTGTAATTGAAGCACATAAAAGGGCCATTCGTGCGGATTATCTATCCCAAATTCCGATATATTAGCTTGTCCTATCGACATTTTAATTCTTTAATAACTCACCAACTTCTAAATTACGTTCAGTGTACTTCTTTCATAAGCTTGAAAACAGGTTTTATCCTGTCGACTGTGCCAAAATTGTGATGTACTTGATTTAATGTGACTTACGAGAAATAATCAAACACATCCAATTCAAGTAACTATTACTCTCTTGCATGAAATTAAGATATCTCACTTAACAGATACAAGATTTTATTAGTATAAAAATTAACAAGCATTTATAAACAGGATTATAAGTAGTTTACTAGCGCCTGTAAGGCTTACAAAAATAATAATAAGACAGGTATAGTCTGTATAATTACCCTAGGTCGGTCTTTAGTACCTTCAGACCCGAATATCTGGTTCTCCTCCCATCGTTGGTCCTGTTCCGAAATTCACGCTACACATAAGTCTCTCAGAAAAACAGGACTGATGCTAACTTGACTTTTTCCCACTAGATTGTATCTCTTTTTGTTCTATTGTTTATTCCTTAACAATTTTATTCGCAAAAGTATTCTGGGATTATTTCTGAACTAATTAATTAAATTGTTCTTTACATTTTTAATCCTTCATTTAATTAATTATTTATTCGGATCTTCCATCTTATTTTACACCTTGCTTTTTATAAAATATATATATGAAAAACCATTTGTCATTTCTAATTTTCGTTTTAATTTAAACAACTCGTTTACTTTCACATGTAATTATTTAACACTTTTAACTTCTGGAGTACACACAGTTTCAAACGTATATTTTATTAATATTAATGGTACTACAACATAACAGTAATGTTAGGTGGAAGGAAGGGTGATTAAGAGATAATTGATTGGAGAAGGGGAGCAGGATTTATAATTTTAGAAAAATTGGAAGAACAACGTTTGTGCAGATTGATGGTATATCAGATAGAGTAACAAAATTAATTATTTTAATTAATAAAAGATGTACTTTTGTAGAAGATATGATGAAAGTTTGCCACCTGTGTTTGCTTTAATTATTTATTTATAGAGATATAATTAAAGTCTTGCAAACAATATGATTGACTACAAGCTATCGTATATAGTATTAATTTTTTAATATGATTCTAAAAAAAAAAATACACAAAACTACAAATTATAGTAATTAAAGAAAATTTAATATAAATAACAAAAAATCTGGTCAAAGAATGTATAGCAAGAGTATATTAAAAACGTGAGTTCTTCATATTAGCAGGCAGAAATCGTTAATAATATGCATCATCACAATAAATGAATCGTCATTTTTATGCGGTCAGCACAACATAAATTTTGCTAAATAGGAATCGATGTGTTGTTTTGCGGTTCTCCTGTGCTGTTTGTTTTCTTCTGTCATTGAAACATCCCAAATTTTAATCATTTCCATAAAAAAAACAAGTAAAGTAAAAGCTCAAAAATAATATTACACTAAACGTAATAAAATGCTGCTAAATAAAGATAACAATATTCGCAATGTGATTACGTTCATACGCTATCATAAACGTAAAAAATTCATTACTTTTATGTTGTGAAATAGAATTTAAAAACCATTTAGTAAAATTTTTTAAAGATAACTGTAACTTATAATTCATTTTCTTAATATTGTTTAAGTTTAATAAGTTTCACATATTTGGTTAAGTATTCTTGAGAAAATAAATATAAACAAATAGTTGAAGCCCCCGAAAATGGATATGTAACACAAACATAGGTTATAGCTTCTACAAAAATATCATAAACGGATACCCAATGCAGATAATTCAGATTCATGACCCAGTAGTTCTCATTATAATAAAGAAATAGACAATTTCTATATATCACAGGATCACCATTTCATCTGTTTATATATGCTGTTAATATGAGTACCAAACTCTCCATACAGTAGTGCCACCAAGTGCAAGCCTTCATAATCAATGGATGCAGGAAGGTTTGTGCATAAAATCCCTATATAGTGCCTACTCATTCAACATCCCCAGACCAGTTTCTAACTTGTGGCTTTCATCAGTAAAAAGCCTTAGATTTGAGAGCACTGCACCTAGATCTTAAGACTAATGCAATCTTCCAGTAGGCACTTTTAGCTATTTAGACAAGTATAAAGCTAGAATCTCAACATAAAAAACACTATAATGTTTCCAACCCAAGCTCATTCACTTGTATAGTCACATAGATCTGAACTCAGTTCAGCATCTATACATTTTGGTATCTTTAGGTTTTCAAAAACCACAGTCATTATTATCCTATGGGCAGGATATGTATAAAACAATCAAAACATTACATGATTATCATTATGTGTGCTTTCACATGTTGTTAATAAGAGTACCAAATTCTTCCAATTGCAAGCCTTCATAATCAATGGATGCAGAAAAGTTTGTGCATAAAACCCCTACATATAGTTAACCAAATAGATAAAATATGGCTGCTGGGGGGTTGCATTGCATCCTACGATCTTGGTGCAGTGCTCTCAAATCCAAAGCTCCTCATTGATGAAAGCCACAAGCTAGAAACTAGTCTGGGAATGTTGAATGAGTTGGCACTAGATAGGAATTTTATGCACAAATCTTCCTGCATCCATATATTATGAAGGCTTGCACTAGGAGAGTTTGATACTTGTATTAATTTCTATATTGCTTGAAAAAACAATGTTGATCACAATAAGCAACATTTTAAAAATATCATGGGAAGCTTTAATGATGATAATGATGGAAGATGTGGTGGATGAATTTAGTTATGGTGACAGAAATCAGAGATGATACAGAATTGAAAAAGAATGAAACCTACCTAATACTACTAAAAATGTTATGTAATCTATTAACCAGTGTTGCCAATTAACGTTATCACCTAACTTGTGTGTTATTACTAATAGTCATTTGTATTTGGAAAAGTATACATTTCCCAATAGAAGAAATCATATTTATCAATTCTTTCTTTGAAAAAAACATACTAAAAGTACAGCCGAATCAGATTATACTTTGACTGATAGAAAAGATGTATTTCAAGATTGTAACATTTTTAATAGATTTCAGTATAGGAAGTGATCAATTAGTGAGATGTAAGAAGTTAATGCAAAACTAGAAAGATAAAAACTACTTATAAAGACAATATTAACAGTTGATATTCCTAATCATCGGACATACTCCAGTGAATTTAAATTAGAACTTGATAATTGGTTTAAAATACTGGCAGACTTTGAAGATGGTTTATATTTGAGCAACGTCCTAAGAAGATAACTGATAGTTTGTTAATAACTGTTACAAAAATAGCTGATACCAAAATGAAAACCAATTAAGTACTAAGTCTACACAATATATATAAAAAGAAAGAATATGAAAATATTTTTAAATGATTTGTTAAGAGTTCTGTAAAGTTATATAAATGATACAAAAATTATAACTGTGAATTGGCAAGCAAAACTATAGAGAAGAAGTTTCAAAGATATAGAATATTATCTTAATTTTAGAAGAAAAGACAAAACAAATGCCATTATAAGGTATTGGAAGAGCTCAAGTAACTGTTGCAATTTAGACTTAATTTTTTTAATTGTTCAGTAACAAATTCTTTTTCTCTCATAATGTTTCTATCATCTGGTAGTGAGAGAGGTTATAACCTATCAGCATTACATAATCTGGGGTCATGTAATATCTTACTGATTGAAGGATTGAAGTGCCCATAGTTATTAAAAACTAAGGTCACCGTGATATAGAGATACTAAGTTGTTTTCAGATCTATATGACTATACAAGCAAATTGACTTAGATTGTGTAATAATAATTTTTTTTACCATTTATCCAAATCACTTCAAACACTTTTTAGCAAAATCTCTTTATTTGTGCATATATATATACATCTATGTTTCGCTTGTCCTCCAGTTTTATTAGTTTTTTTTTATTTTATGTTGTTTTTAGTTTTTTATTGTTTACATTTTTATGGTATTATTATATAGTTATATATTTTGTTTTATTTTGTTCATTATATCATAGCTCTGAAGAAGACTGCAAGACAGTTGAAATGTAGATGTATGTATATATGTACAAATAAAAAGGTTTGCTAAAAAGTGTTTGAAGTGGTTTGGATAAATTGTATTTATAGGATATTACAGCAAAATACAGAAAAGTGTGATTTTGGTAATAATTTTTTTTGTTTGAAACTGTTTTTTTAATGATAAAACAAACCGTAATATATGCAGGCATATCACCTAAGAATATTCCCAAAGACAACACCTTATGTTAATGCAATATATTATAACTACTGTTCTATAAATTAAATTATTACAGACTATTGGATATAGCTGTCTGAATGGCCACAACACAATATTTATGACTCTAAGTGAACCAAACGAAGATTTTTGTAAAACAAAAAAGATTGATTTTAATTTTTAAATAACTAATTTAATTCAATACTTGCTTAATAAAAATCGTATTTTTTTAAAAAATGAATTGCTTCTATTTTCTCTTAATTTAATTCTAGTGGTTGTTGTCATAGCAACTTATTCTTTATGTTTAATTTTAGCTGTCATCATCATTATCATTTAACCATTATTGAGCCATCATAGAATGAAGGTCTCTTAAGTTTAATCCTAATCCAATGCCTATCTTTTCTCCACAAAAAATAAGTAAATTTTCCTTTTTCATTCATCCATCTCACAAGTGATCTTTTTCTAGGTCTTTTACCATCTCTTGGGATCCGATTTAAAAGTTCAATTGTCCCATTTATGATCATTTCTTCGAGAAATTTGTCCAGTCTATTTACATTTCAGTCTCTTGTTTCAATGATGCTTGTTCTTTTACCCATATACTTTGTTTTCGATTTCTTCTTGTTACTCCTAATATGCATCTCTTCATATTCTGTTAAGTAATCTATTGCTATTTTGTTCAGTATCCAAATCTCACATCCATAAATAAGAAGTAGTAAAATATTGCTATTAAAAATCTTCCTTTTTCAAACACATAAACAGATTTCCTTTTAATATTAAATTATTTCTAACACTCCATCCAAATTTAATTCTATTAATTCCACCTATTATGTTGTCATCTGTATTTATAATTTGGCACAGGTGTTTATAATTATTAATTTTAATTCATCATTATGCATCTTTAATTTCTTCTTCCGAGAAAATCCATTGAAGATTGTTTTAGCGTTCTTAGCATTTCCCTGAAGCTTTGAAGCATTATTCTCGAAAATAACCAAAATCTAAAAGACATAAATCATGTTCATTTACTTTTATTCTCTTAACTACCCATTTTAATCCACTAAATATTTCTTGTAAAACTTTTAAAGATATGAAATAACCTTGTTGTACACTCTTTTCAATGTTAATCTTAAACCACTAAACATCACATGATCACCATTCTTTATGCTTATACAGCTGTTTACACAGAGGCAAAACTCTTCATTTAGTAGTACCACTCAATGCAGGCCAAGGTAATCAATGTGTGCAAGAAGATTTGTGCATAAAATCCCTATCTAGTGCCTACTCATCCAATATCCCTTGGCTAGTTTCTAGCTTGTGGATTTCATCAGTGAGGAGCCTTGGATCTGTACCATGAAGTTCTCTCAGATCCAAGTCTCCTCACTGATGAAATCCACAAGCTAGAAACTAGTCTGGGAATATTGGATGAGTAGGCATTAGATAAGGATTTTATGCACAAACCTTCCTTCATCCATTGATTAATCTGGCTTGCATTGAGTGGTGCTACTGTATGGAGAGTTTTGCCTCAATGTTAGTCTTTTTGGTGTCATTACATAATCTAATCAGGGCTGCTAAAATTTGATATTTAGAATATGGCAATATTATGAGTCTATATTTTGATGATCCATTGCTTTAATCACTGAGGAAACAAATATCTTTTCATTAGTCTACAAATCTGAAGCATAATGAACCCATACTCATTGATACTTTTTATAACTTTTCTCAATAGTTGGATGTGACCTACAATGCTAGAACCATATTTAAATCCAACTTGTATTTTTAGTTAATTAAAATCCAAAGTTTCACTGAAGATAAATTCAAAAGTTTTGTATAGAATTTGTAGAGAATTTATAAGTCAGTAATCTCACAGAAGCAAAACTCTCCATACAGTGGTGCCACTCAGTGCAAGTCAGAGTAATCATTGGATGCAGGAAGATTTGTGCATAAAATCCCTATTTAGTGCCTATTCATCCAATAATCCCAGACTAGTTTCTAGCCTGTAGCTTTCATCAGTGAGTAGGCTTGTATCTGAGATCACTGCATCTAGGTCTTAGGATCTAATGCAACCCTCTGTGAAAAACAGCTTATGTAAGCATAAAGAATGGTGATCATGTGAAATCTGTAATCTCTAATGTATTTTTACCATCATTTTTAAATCTCAATATTATTATTTCATTTTTCCAATTATCTGGCACATTTTTATCATCTGAAAATTTGATTTATAACTTTGACAACAATTTTATCAATTACTTTACCTGCTGCTTTTAAGATATCAATTACAGTTCTATCATTTCCTGGATCTTCTTCTTAGATTTAATTGCATGTCTCACTTCTTTATTTCAAATACTGGGTAATTCATAATTGTGGAAGATATTTTGTTTTTTTGTTCTTCATTTCTATATAATTCTTTGTAGAACTCTTCTATATATTTCATGATATCATCTCTCTTTTTAGTAATAACTTCTTCTTTTCTTCTTATTACAGAAATAACTTTTCTTTCAATACCAAAATGTTATATTATTTTATGCTTTTGAATTGTTTATTTTCTTCTATAGCTTTTCTTTCCAATTCAAAATTATATTTTCTTATATCATTATTAAATCTTTTTGTATCATTTTACAAAACTCCAGATATTCAGTTTTTTTTAATGGATCATTTTTTACAATTTTTATATTCTTTCTTTTCTTTATATATTGTATTCTCGTCTCCATAGAAAATTTACTGGCAAACAGCTGTTTTTTGGTACCACTTATCTCTATTGCAATACTTAATGGTGAATCACTTATTTTCTTATTGATTTCATTCAAATATGAATCACTTTCAAAATATATTAATATTTTAATTTGAAAGTTCTAATTTAAATTCATTGAAATGTTTCTGAAAATTAGTA